>VIAA01000146.1:0-107095 GCA_015776775.1 Magallana hongkongensis | reverse complement strand
CTGAAGTAAATAAATTGGGGAGGGTCATACGTATTAGTACATCTAATACCCTTGGTTTCATTGTTTTAACAAATTAATTGTAATTTGTTTGCTTAAATAAATATAAAATAGAATATTATACGTACTTTCAGACCTTAACATCTATTGTTTTCAAATCAAATCTTATGACAAAAAATCACGAGAATATATAGTAGAATATCAAACTATTTAAATCGAATCACCTTTAGACTTAATATTTCAATTCAACTGCCCACTTGTTTGTACTCTGGCCCATTTCTAACAATGTGTACTAAAATACTTTTTTTCAAAATAGCTGTAGCTAATGAATGTCGCATTTTAAGTGTCAGGTTGTTAGATTGCCGATGGAATTGATAATTTTTTTCCAATAAATATACATTGTACATTTTCCAGACTTTTTTGTGTCAGTTAATTAATATTATTTAAAAAAGGTATAAACGTAACCTATAAACTATAATAGATTGTAATACCAAATATATGTAAAAGTTTTCTGCACGTGAGCGGAAGAAATGCACTTTATGTGTCGTAAAATTAAAAGGATAAAGAAACCAAACCACAGGATGCTAATTTCTGCGAAGGAAAATAAACCAAAAAATGCCATATCAATTTTTTTGAAGTATATTGGACTTCTTTTCTCTTTTGTGGATGTGAAATCTTTGAAACCCAAACGAGTTTCGATTTTGTATACACACTGTAAACTGAAGTCGAGAATCTAATCTTTAAAATATTTTTGAGTGTCAACATATTTATGCTTCTCAAAGACCATGTTATTTTAATTTTATACACATAACTGGAATGCCAAAAAGGTTTAAGTTTCTTTAGTGCAAGATATTATCCGCTGAGTCACAGAAATTCCTGTATCTTATTAGTTTTCTGTTCTACATACAAGAATATAAACCTAATAAAAACACAAAAAGTGTACGTTATATCTCAGTTTCTTTTTTAGTAACCTGATTTAATCAAAGGATATATCTTAGTAAAGTAAATGTTTATTTCTATGTTTATAAGGACGTTCTTATTCTTTTAACTTACCATAAAAAATGTAAGCCTATGAAAACGAATCTCATTTGTATCCGTGTGACAATGGCCCGGAATGTTTGACTTGAAACGTTATTCCATTTTAATGACGGGGCATTATTTTTAAGGTCTAAATTTGAAGAATATTTACCTCCCTGTTATGATATTTGACAAAGATGTCCAAGATAACATTTCTACTACATAGTATTTAACAAAGAACATCGAGCGTCTGCTTGCTTGTAAGACGCCGTTCTGTCTGTAACATGGGATGGATCAAAGCTTTATTACCACGCACCTGCGATGAAACATAGAGGCGTTGCTATTAACTTCCACACATATTATTTCCTTTACTTGATCGCACTAAAACTAATCTATACCACTATATTAAAATAATAGACTCGAATTTTTGGTCTTCAATAATGAGAAATCGGAAGAATACCGTCTTTTGTTTTGGTTATTTTAAACATCATTGGTACTTGAAGATTACCAATTTGTTTTAATTTTTTCTCAGTTAAGCTTCGCTAATTAATAATCAAGGAAAATTCCTCAAAAAATCCCGGAAATCACCTGGATTTTTTGGATTTTACAATCTTGCGCTTGCGCAATACATTCACGCTAACGGGATCTTTAGTTTATGTTTCCACAATGAATAAACTCAGAAAATTCAAATGATAATACAAATACGGCTAAATTTTCATTGGACTTTTGCTTTATATTCTGTTCATATATATTAATGATTTCTTATGAGAGAAAGTATAAAATAACAAATATACATTTCAACTAAGTACTTACTTTTGTCTTCATGATGACAAAAAATAGTTGATTACATGCCAAAAAAGTTACATTTTATTTGTTATGAGAGTGAAGATAGAATACGTTTTATCGTAAAAATGAATAATGTCCTACGGACCCAGTTTTACAAAGAAAATACGTGTACGTTGGTTAAAAGGTGTTAAATTCTTCCATTCTATGGATTAAAATTTTTAGTTGAAAGGTATTTGCAGTCTCAAAAAGGTTTGTTGTGATGAATTTGACTGTTATTTTCAAGGCAACTTCATTAATTTTCTCCAAAATCGTTCCGGAGTGATTCTGCAATTTTCTGCTACATTATGGGTATATACATGTATATGGGAGGCATTCTAATTGTGGTGAGGGCCTTTCCCGAGACACAGTAAGATTATTCAAACTAAGGAAAGTGTAGTGAAATTAATATCATTATTGTAGGCTTATAGCTTTGTTATGTAAATGTCAATAAAAAGGTGTGTCGATGTACCTATTTCGTAAATATCCGATATGCAACGTCAACCCGTGCACGCACGGGTCAAAGTCTAGTTTTTAAAAAAATATTTTAAGATCAATTTTTTTTTTTATTTACTACCCCGATTTCGTAAGGGTCCTCTAAAAAGTTTCACTTTTTACTTTAGGACCCTATTGGAAATTTTTGAAAGGCGCTTAATTTTCATGGTTTCCCTATATTTTTTATATTTCTCCCCTAGAAATTTCTTTTTCTTTCAAATATATGCAAACTATTGTAAAAAGTCACAAAATAGTGAAAAAAAGTTAACCTCGTGTTTTGGTCCAGGGATAATATTGAATTTGGTTTTGTTTTCTCCAAAAATTGGCATATCGGGTATATACTGGCTTAAAGAAGTTACTTTTAATGAAATAACACTCTCTTTGAGCTCTTGAAATAAATTCTTATTTTCAAAATTCATCGCCGCCTCGAATAAATGAACTTATTGTACTTTTTTCTTTATTTTTTTTTTTGCCTAGAATAAAATACCGGAAATCGATGGTGCATAAGCGCCTTTTTTAGCAGTTTTCCCGACAAAATTCTTAAAATCACTATTTCTTAACTAATAAACGTTACATGTGAATTTTGTATAAAGACACAATTCAAAAGAAAGTTATAACTTTGCACATACGGCTGCATGAAAATAAAATGATGCGCAAGTTATGCGCACTCGAACTGTACTCGGTCTCGTTAATTACGTACAAATGACGACAAGATGTATACGGCAATAATGGGTACTCGACTTCCTGTTAATCAAAGGTCATGTACAGAGTTTATTTTTAGCCAGAAGTAAGTCAGTTTTAATGAGAATGAAATTGAAAAAATACTCAAGTCAAAAAAATAAACGATAAGATTTGCATTGAATTTTTTTACATGACAGCTTACATTAAGAGAGTAATATAGAGAAAACTTTGTAATTTTCGGCAATAATGGCTACTCGCATTTTAACCTTTTTAACGTTTTCTTTTAAACTTTATAGCTTATTCTTTTTTAATGTGGTGTGACGCATCTTTAGGGTAAGAGTGTCTTTGTTATTCAACGACAAAATAAAATCAAACATTATGAATGTTAAATAGTCTATTGATGGGAGAAAAATTCTGATCCATCTTGAAATCGACAGTAAAATATTTACACTGGTAAATATATATATGCTCCGAATAACGCCAATAACAGGAGCGAATTCTTTGAAAAGCTAAAAGTGTTTATAAACTCAAAAGAGGGATTGAAAATAAACAAAACCAATGCAATATTGGGGAAAATGCTTATGTTCTATCAAAATCTCTTAACAAGCAAAAATATTCCAAATAAAAATATGAAGTGGAAATATTTACTTTTAGTTTTTTAATGAACAAAGTTAAAAAATCGTAGCATTAAACACTCTCGTGCTACCTTAATGATAATTCTAAAAATATCAAGTGTTTTTCATTCGAGACTATTCCTAAAGACAAATGTAAATTGCAATAAATTACAATAAATATGGAGCACGTGCTTAAAAACACTAATTTGTTGTTTTGAGGTATCGTCATTGATTCCAATCAGTATTGTTATATTTCATCTGTGCTATTGTTGAGAAGACAAATTGCTTACAAATGTTGAAAGTTTTATATCACACTTTTCAACTTATTATATTTATTACGGTGAACACAGTTTCGTTAAGTGTGGGTCAGAAAGTCTCTACCAAACTTTAAACAATTTTCCCCGGGAAAAGGGTTTTGACTCTAGGGTGGGGCCAAAAAGGTCATACAGTGTTAAAGTATATAATATTTAAAAAATCCTCTTCTTTCTTCTTCTTACACATAAAAAATCAATGACTGCATATCTAGAAAAACCCATAAACCTGTTTATTTTTTTTTTAAATTCAGATACCATTGGCAGGGTTCTGTCCTCGGGAAGGGAAAGAGTAAAACATATAGAATGTTTAAAAATCTTCTTTTGTTCTGCTGTTGATTTTGAATGAATGACGAATACACATTTACATGGGAGAATAGAGCTGTCTAACATGTAAACATAACTTGGTAGCCCTTGCCTCTAGGTGCAAGAGTTCAATCTTGGGGGTGGTGGGCGGGGATTTTTTGTTCTTTAAATATGCTGAACAAGGTCTGAATATGTTCTTTGAATATCTGACATAAGATCGGAAGCACGTTATGGGGAATATCTGGTCATATTGTACGCATGTGCACAATGTTAACAATGTTTGTGCCAAAAACCGACCAAAACTGTTGTCAAAAGAAGAATAAAGCGGTAAAAATGAAGGTTTTACAAGCTGTTTTGTATGCAAATTATGCATACAAATTATGCGTACAAGTATTTGAGAGAAACAAGCCACGTCAAGAAATGTTAACAGTTGGTCCTAAAATCTACAACAGGCCGGACACATATCCCCGTCAACAATAGAGTATACCGATTGTGTACACTTAACGAATCTTTCTGAGGAATAAAATATTTTAAAAACCATAAAATAAAATAATATAAAAGAAGATGGGTGGATAAGATGTGTAAAAAGCCCATACGCGGTCGGACAGGCTACTAAAAAATGAAGTATCAACAAATCTGATGGGTTTTTTTTTAAATCATTTAAAACAATATATATTTAACGAATCATTGATTTGTAACCTGTAGGTATGTTCAGTACTTGGAATATGTTGTCTCAAACAGGCGTATACGTATCAACACCTGCAAATATTGTCATTTTTTAGAACTTCAAGGCATTTTCTTTTATAGAGTAGGTCTGTGCCCCATATTTTTCTCATAGTCTAATTAAGGTCTAATGGAAAACAACCCGATTTCAATCAACAAAAACGTGGAGAGATGACCCACTATACATTAAAAATATCATTTTGTATCCCAACAACTGAACTTTTGAAAAAAATAATACAAGTCCGGTAATTCGTGACCTTAGTCACACATAATATTTAAAAAGCCGACTTTGTTGTGTCTGAAATGGCTCAGTGGTTAAAGTACCTGGAATATGTATGATTGATCAATAAAAGATAAAAAAAAAAAAAAAAAAAAAAGTACCTGGAATAACCTAACCGTATATATCTAGGGTTTTTATGTAACGGGTTCGATACCACCAAAATTTCCGACAATATTTTTTTTTTCTTATTTTTTTGATAAATATATTAAAAACTAACTATAGTTAGAAATTTTGCTCTTGCAAAGTTGTATTATAATATATTGGAATAGATTCAATTGAGGAAAAATAAATTTAAAATTGTATTTCACTACTAAACCGAATGGGCATTTGCGCCATCTTATTCCCCCATCTTCAAATTTCAACACTTTGTAACCGATATGTCTTCTCATCAATTGCACTGATAAAATATAGCAATATTGATTGAAGTAAATTATCCGTGACGTAAAATTGGCGTTTTCAGCACGTGCCTCTTATCGGTGACATTTTTTGGCGATTAAAATTTGTCTTTAGTCATAGTCTCGAATGAAAAACACTTAAAAAGTGCAGAATTACTGCTGAGGAGAAAATCCAGAGCCGTTGGAATGTTCGAATCTTAAATGTTTTTGCTCTTAAGATTTTTCATGAAACATGGGCGGAAAGGAACTTTACACTTTAGGCGTTATATGTCAATCTAATAGTTATTATAATCCTTGTTTGGACTTATGTATACGTCTATGCACTGTATATCGCTACAATCGGTCAAGACTTCAAATCCTGTTCAGAGCGAAGATGAAGCTCAATAAGAGGTGTGTGCGTGCGTGTGTGTGTGCCAAACACCAAATGATCTACCTTATTAGAATTATTTTGATAACTATTTTAAGGTATTAGTTTGAATCTTCAAAATGTCATAAGCAACAAAATTAAAACCTACTTACTTTATTTAAGGGAACGATTATGATAAGAAACCCCATCGTTTTAGTGAATTTGTCTTGCATGTATTTGGTGTACATATCTGTATAATATTTTAAAACATTACATATGTTTTTGCGAGCAAATTTTTGAAAATGATCCGAAAAGTTCAGAGTGGCAACATTTTATTGATTTTGCTATACCTAGTATCACAGACGCTTTGATATCAATTGCATACGATTTGGTAACAGGTTTTACCAGACAAGGAACCTGATAACGGTAGTAAAGAACAGCCCCGTCAGATATCGCAACGTTAATAAGGCTGCAACAAGTTATTTATGCAAGTAAGTCGTGTTTTTATGATGTAAGATATTATGGCTGCAAACTATTGAATATTTTCATTTGCTATAAGAGAGTTTGTTTAATATATTATGTCGGTGAAATATTAAAGTGCACTCAGATTTTTTATTCCCATTGTTGTAATTGCTATTGGAGAGGGGTCCCAAATATTATGGCCTCATTATATTGACCCCCCCCCCTCCCAAACCCGTCATCGCTTTTGGAGAGGGATTTCAAAACATTGCCCTCTTCTTAAGTTTCTTTTGCTATTGGAGAGGGGTTCAAAATATTAAGACAGTAAATATTGAATCACTCTAATTTTAATGATATTTCGATACCTTTTTTCCCAATGTTCTTGTATGTATGTCTAACTTGTTGTCTGTTATAAAAAAAACTGTTTATGGAGATTTTTTCATGGTTTAATAGCATTCAAGGCTATAGGATAATTTAATTGTAATCTCTTGAAAACAATTTTAATACACATTGAAATCATTTACAGAGAAAAAAACACCTTATTGACAATTATGTCTTTGTTGCAAATAATGATTCATCTTGAACAAGAACTGATCCACTTATGAATAAAAATCAGCTCTCGTCCTTTGAGATGTTTAGGTTGCTGAAGGTTTCAACCGATCGATAAACTATTTGGAATGAAAGCGTGTAATTTTCATTTCTGTTGGTTTATACAAAGGTTTAAATCGATCGCTAAACTTTTTAGAACGGAATCGCGTAATTGGGAGTTGATTTTAATCAACTCTCCTATGCAGTAACTCTGGCAAACCGAATGTGAAACAGTTTTTGAACCTAAGCACAAATCATCATCGCTGACAAGACGTAGATCTTGAAAATAATAGATAAATTCGGTGTACTGTATGCTGTACCATTGTTTTTCAAAAGAAAAGTATCTATAAATACCTTGAAAATAGTCAGATTTTATATAATACGAACAATTCAATTGTTTTTTGTAGTTGCATATATCCTACGCTAGAGTTCAATATAGTCTCGTTCAACTAGACGCTCGGTTGTCTCCGTAAATCTCCGACAAGCAGAGAGTCTCTCTTGGTAGCCGGAGATTAACGAAACAGCCGAGCGTCTGGTTGAACGAGACTAGAGTTCAATATTGCCTGGATCCAGACGTATACATTTCGATTACTGATACACAGTTTGATGGAATTAATTCTATCTTTAAATATTACACAACTTGATTCATATGGGATTTTTTCGAAATTCTTGTCGGAAAACTTCGCGAATTCATATTATAAAAATTTGCATAACATATCGTTGATTTTAAAATTAATAATAATCAATAAAATTAACTCCTGCCAGTACTTCGGTACTTTGATTTTTATTTCTGTTGGTTTATAAAAAGCTATGCATCGCAATTGATGTGCTTTAGAAATAGAGGAGAAATATATTTGTACAGAGTTTTCAAAATACCTAACTCGTATGTGCATGTCTAGATTGTTTGTTTACAAGGAAAAAATATCAGTGATGACTTAAAAATGGTGCAAGCTTTTCGTTAGTGATATTTCCTTTGTAATTTACATATCATATTTTTGTTTGAAAATTCAATAAAATATAAACGATATGACATTATTCAGTATAAAAGTACTTTGGTGGTGTCTATGATATAACTAAACCCTATAACAATATGTTTCCAAACGATTTTGATATTCACTGTTGATGATACTCTATTATGTTTTACTCTTAATATGGATTCTATTAGCTGATCAGGTTTAAATTATTTCGTAACATTTTAATGTATAAAAGGGATCTAGACAAATATTATTTTTCCATTTTTAATGTGTAGAATGATGAGTTTGAGTATGTCTAATGCTTCATCGTATTTTGAAAGTCAAATATTGAGTTACAAGCAAAATACTGAGTTTGAAATTTTTTGTATTGTAAACAAAACTCGAGTCTTGTTATTGTTTTACATATGTGTTGTAATTGCATCAGTTTCAATGAAATGCTGCGGGTTTTTTATGATATTTTTCTGAATCTGTTTATCTTGTTTGCCATGAGTCATTTTATCAAATAATTGGTAATTCCTATAATTTACACGTTAGTAATTAAACAAATATAGACTCGAGCTTCGTTTACATTAAATGCATTCTTACCTTTGTATCTCTCTTGACTCTTAACATTGAAATTTTGATTAATCATTCAAAATATACATGTTAAACATTTTATACATAAAAAATAAATTTTGGTCTCTAATCGTGCCTACGTCCCTTTAACTCAGCAATGTTTTTTGTTAATGATTTTTATGATTTTAGTTTGTCAAAAGAGTTAATTAATATCACTTAATTCTGTAGACCAAACATTTTCCATAATAGGTTCCTTTAATTTGTTATTCAGTTAGACTATAAAAGAAGTTATTTTTTGTCAACTTATACATTCTATTTTTTCTGGGTTTTTTTTTTCAAATCAAACTCACTGCCAATATTATACTCACTCTAATTATACTCCTTCATTGTTAAGTTTATAGCATCAAGGATTTTTAAATGAGTGGCAATCCCGTGCTTAAATCTATTCTTATGCACTTAACAGCTTAGTTCGAAAAAAGATACATTTTTTTTGTAAACGAACGAAATCAAAGAAATTGGTATTCAACGAATAGGGATGTTTTAGGCACAATTACACGATACAGTGATTATTCGTAGAATGGGTTTTGAAGTTCTGCTACGTCAAACAGCTGTTGTATTAAGCACTTTTAAATAAATGCACTGTAGTAGACCGTACAGTAAAAGAATGGACTTCACAAAACGGTTTTTGGGGGTGGAGTGGGGGGGTGGGGGGTTAAATCGGAATTTTTAAAAAGGATAATAGTTTTTTCATTCTGAGAATTTATTCTGTCTGTTAACTTGTTTGGATATAATGCACCAAAGGTCTACATTCTTATGAAGATGTTATGCATTCTGCATGAACAACACACGTGTTCGATATGCAAGCGAAGTCACACAGCACTATCTGTGAAAGATACTTCGAATACCTTGGCAATTCTTTCAAAAAATATACCATCTTCTATTTTTTATGGATTGTAAATTTAAATTATCATTTTTTATCATTTTCTTTTATCATTTTTATTCAACGAAATATAGCTAATGATTTTAGAAGTCCGTACAACCTGAAGGTTTCGACCGGAAAACAACCGACATTAATTTTCTCGACTGGTATATATATCTCTGTAGCCGTTGTTCAGCGATCAAAAATAATATGGTGAACAAATACTTTTATCGTCTTCTGTAAAACCACTAGATAAACTGGGCATAGGTTCCTTCCTTGGAAAGATTCAGAAAAATATAAAAACAAGATAAAATGTTAAATTCCTTTTACTTAGAATAGAAAATCCTATAATAAATGTTTTATCACATATTTTGCATGCTCTTTCTGATATATGGTAGATCTAAGGTGACAGCTTTTGTTTTCTTTGCGCCTGCAAATTTCTGTAAAATACCATATATTTAGACCTGTTTTTGTATTGTTTTATTAAATTAAACAGTTTTAAAAATAGATAATTTAAAAAAAAGAAGTTTAGTTTGAAGAATCTCTATGGTAAAATATTTTAATTGTGAAATTCATGACTTTTCCACCCCTGAGGCCTCATTGGCGGGACCAGATATGCAACCCCCACCCCCCAATTGTTTTTCAAAAATATTTTCTATTAATATTCACACGTTTTGGGGAAAAACTAAATGAAAATCTTCTCTATTCCCATAGATATTTGAGAAAAACTTAATGCATGATTATGATTTCCACGAAGCCCTCTACCAATATTGTGAAATTTATGGCCCTTAGACAGGGGTTCATGCTCTAGGGCGGGGCTAATACAGCCATATAGTGAAAATGTATACAATCTTAAAAAATCTTTTCTATTCCAACACATGTGGTTATGAAGTCCATGAAGCCCTCTACCAAAATTGTGATATTCATAGCTGCTGGGTCATGCGTTAAAAGTGTCTTTAAAAATCTTCTTCTCTAACCCCATATATATTTGAGAAAATTTGAATGCATGGGTATCATGTCAATAAAGTCCTCTACCTTAATTGTAAATTTGTTGTGTGACCCCATGGTCAGGGTTTAAGGCCCCGTGGGTAGGGCCAAAACGCAATATGGAGAATTTTTAAAATTTTTTATACTTTCACTGTTGTTGAAGATAAACTAAATACATTTTGATTATGTCCATAATTTCCTCTTTTTAAATAGTGAACTTTACTGCCCATTATGCAATGGGGAGGCTTTTTATTGAGGCGGGAGGTTGGGGGTCGGGTGAAAATATGTCTTTATATTGAACATGCATTATTTTTGTTCAGTTGAAACACTCGGGTAACTTGTTGATCGTACGATGCTGTAAACAATTTTACATTAACTTGAAAACCTCAAGGTAAATTGTTCCTTGCAATATTTGGTTCAATATGTGTTCTATTTCCAGAAATCTTACACATTTTTTTTCCCGTGCATTCTATACTTGTTTTCATTTTAAATGACACTGAATATTATAACAGATTTACCATTAAACGGTACCAGCAGTTATAATAAATTTTTGATATTATAGAGATCTATGTGAAAAAACGTAATCCTGAAAATGTTACTATTTGGGGGAACCCCGAACTCACACCTGAACGATTTTTAGACGGGGTTACGTGACCCCGTCTATTGGTTTACTGTCAGCCGAAGTCTTAAACCGGAAGGCACGCGTAGAACAGATGAATTGAGTCTACGCATAAGAAAATAGTGCAGAAAGTTTTCATGCATTTCAGTAAATATGTATTATAAAAACACACATTAAATCTTTTTAAGTGCTCTGTGTGTAAACAAAATTCTATTTAGAAAATAAACAAATAGTTTTATTGCTCAAAATATTCTTGCTCGGGTTCAAATGTGGAATGAGTTACGTAACTGAATACACAGCGCCGTTGACGATTCAGTTGGTGTATGAGCTCATTAATCAATAAAAGAGGTTGATGGTGGAATCGAAAATAAAGTTCCCAAACGCAATGTGCCATTTTTGAAAAGTTGTGAATTTTATTTTGACAATCTTTCACCTTAATACTACCAAACTTCATGCGCAAGCCGAAGTTAAAATCGGAACGGGTATACACAGATATTTTACAAATTCAATAGGTGTTTCATTGGCTTCCAGTCTACTTGCGGTATGACTGCTGTTCGTCTCTAAAGGAATTTTGTACAAAGAAAATAAAACAAATCTGAATTTGCCTTCTCGTTCTTTGATTAAACTGACTTTGAATTTTAAACAATGAATTGTAAGCAAAATCTATAATAGATTATACATTTTGGAAGACTTATACATCATATAATATATACAATCTTATCGATTGAAGAACCAAGTTAATTGTTATTGTTCATGTTTTCCGGCTTAGTTGGAATTAGCCTTGGGGTGAATTACATTGTGAAATAATGCATTACATAACCATTACTTCATGAATTAGGGCATTAAATTACCATTACCATTACTTAATTTTCTTGAAGTAATGCATTACATTAACATTACATGAGTAAAGTAATGCATTACCATTACTTTGTGAAAAGTCAATAAATTTTAAAAAAGTAATTTAAAAACTAAATAAAGAGGTTTTGTAGATATTTCATAAATAAAACATGCTTAAAATATTTACAGGTTCATGTTCATGTTCACTATCAGGTTAAAATTTAATGACTTATACAAGATTGCTGTTGCACTTGTACTTCTCAAAGTAAGGTTGGTCCCGTAACATTTACACGCTAATGGGGGAGTTGACAATCTCTGTTATTTATGTCTCTGATTTTCGGAGTATGATTTTCAATGAAAGGAACGACTGTATCGTAATTCATGTGGGTGATACACGAGTTTACACAAAAAAGTAGTAAGTGGCGAACGGATTTATTTTTACCTATTAATTTTGCATGAATCGCAAATGAAGAAAATCGTGTCAGATAAGTCAGTCTTAAAAATCAAAATGGCGACCGTGACAAATCTTTTCATTGTCAAAGTTCTTGGAATCTTATTATAAAAAAGATATTTCTAACGTCAGGTGCCTGTGTTTGTTATCGGTATACAAATGTTCACTTTGTTTGTTAATTCAGCAGTTTAAGAGTTTTCGGGGTTTTCATAAAACTTTTATTACGGATACCGTCCGACTTGTGGATTTTCCCTTAGATCACAAAATTGAATAAATCTAATGATTAAAATTATCTACTTTGATATAGTTGTTTGATTTTCCCGGTTAGTAGTAATTTTTAAAATTTTTCCTTGGGGTCTTATTTTACATAATATACCGTTGTCAATTTTCTACAATTATGAAGGCCGGGATTGAGTAAAATTTAGACAAAGTATCGGACAATTGCAAAAAAGCCATCTTAACATAGATTGTAACAACTAATTCAGACTCATAAATTTTGGAAGCATATTTGAGGAAATCCAGGACAATTACAAATTCAAACTTTTAAGACCCCGTCTTTCAGTACTCTCAGTACTTTGATTTAATCAAGCCGATTTGGCGTAGGATGAGCTGTGACGAATGCATGAGAAACCAAAAAAATTCGTATGAAAACTACTTGTTTTCTTGCATTGTCTTATCGATATAGTAACAGTTGTTTCTGTATTTTTATTTCCTTATCAACCTTGTAGACTGTTGTTTGAGATTTCACCCGTATTAAATCGTACAAAAATGCCGATTTCGGAAAAATGTTTGCTTCGTGGATTTACTTCAATATGTAACACACTTTTATATAAATTCACAGCCTAGGTAGCAAAATGATAATCAATCAAAACATTATTCTTGAAAGGAACATATATATTTTTGTATTTCTTTGTTAATATTGTCATTCTTTTGGATGATTTTACCATGATATTATCAACAATATTGACAATATATACTGTGTAAAAGCTTACGCAGAGTCTATTCCTCGTATGGGACCTAAAATTACAACTATGTCGCCCGATTATTTATAGATATTGATTTGAGACCATAAACAATCAAAATAGCATGCATATAAAACAAACTCAGGATCATGAACGGATTATAGCCCAAGTCCAAGAATAGCCGCGTGATAAAGTCTGTCTTATTCATATTTCATAATGATTCAAAGTCAGTTCAACAATATATACTTTTTAGCTCACCTGAGCTGAAAGCTCAGGTGAACTATTCTGATCACATTTTGTCCGTCGTCCATCTGTCCGTCTGTCTGTCCGTCTGTCTGTCCGTCTGTAAACTTTTTACATTTTGAACTTCTTCTCTAAAACCGCTTATCCAATTTCAACCAAATTTGGCACAAAGCATCCTTATGTGAGGGCAAATATAAATTGCAAAAATAAAAGTCCGATCTGTATTCAAAGCGGAGAAAACCTTAAAACTGTAGAAAAAGGGGGGTGCATTTTTAAAAATCTTCTTGTCAAGAACTACTGATTCCAATTCAACGTAGTTTAGCATAAATTATCCTTATGGGAAGGAAAATATAAATTGCAAAAAGTAAGTGCTAATTCTGTTTCAAATCTGAGTTATTACGAAAATAATAATAAAGGAAATGCGTGTTTCAATCAGTTTAATAGCTTCGGGTTTGGCATCCGGTAATCCGGCATCCGGTAAAATGGGTGGGCAAGACTTGGTCTGGGCAAAACAAAGATTGGCAGTTATTAATCTGCCAATCTCATTAAAATTTCAGGATATTTGATGGAGTAGTATATTTGTATTCGCTGTAAATATTGATGCAAAATAATGCGTATTTGGAATTGACGATTGTCGATCTGCCTTGGCTTTTATTTTGCCACGGCCCGGGTTTGCATACCCATTTTACCTAGACTCGTATTCCATACTTCTAAAACGAGGTTCTTTGTTTAAAGCAGCCATGACATTATACGAAAAACATGCAAAATATATTGTTGCCGATTTTGTGAAGTAAATTGAGGCTAAATATTTCAATGTTGACAGTTTTCACACATGACGTTGGTGTTAGCTTGTTCCGATTTTCGTTTCGTTTTCATTATTTCTGCTTGTAACCTGGGAACTATCGTCTGTATTATTTCGTGATTTTTACGTATCTAATCAAACAAAGACTTTGGTAAATCAAACAGTTAACTGTTTACCTGCGCAAATTAAGCAAAATCTGATGTATCAAAAAAAAATGAAATACAATTCATTCTATCGGTCATTCGATCGGCATTATCTTTTGCGTAATGGTAGATTAATGCAAAAGGTTTTGTTGCGATGCTCGGCATTTTCTCGAGTGTATTCAGTTTATATAAAGTTTGACATTGCTGACGGAAATATGAAGGTATATACATGTATATATATGATTCATTTCGAAAAAATAAATTGTGTTCTTTATTTGTTATAGTGAATGTTTCTTGTGTTTAATTGTTTTCATTTTCTATTTACTAACCATATTTGAGTGTTAAGCTTAAAATTATAAGCAAGATACAGAGATTTGCTCACAATTCTATTTTTGTACACAGATCTTAAAAACTAAAGATTAAAAAAGTAAAAAATTTGTCAATATTTATTAAGAAAATTTTCAAAGTTTGTTCGTTCAGAAACCAACTTTAACATCTTATTGTATTGTAAACTTAACATTTTTCGTCATTATTACTCCTACTGTACATGTGATCCTTCACTGTGTTTGTGTACATTTGTATACACTGATTTTGAACCTCAAATACCAGTGAACTGGTCTTGAGTTAATAAAAGAATATAAAATCTTAGGCCATTCTTTTTTTCCATTTTAAATGCTGAATAGGAAATACCAAGTTAAAAATCATAAGCTGAATGTAATAAACTCATGTGAACAAAATATGAATCAAACCTAGGCGAACTGTGAGCTCTGTATCTTGCTTATAATTCTACAATTGACGCTGAAATTTTGGTTGAACATTAGAAAATCTCTATGAATCTCTCTAGAGCATGTTAAATACTTGTACAAACAAAATAAAAGAATGAAACTGTGAAATCATTAGATTTCGTGGTGGCTCATTTTTCGTAGAATTCGTGGGTACCTCTCATCCACGAAATAACATCCATCACGAATTGATGAATTAGGGTAATAAAGTCATATTCCCTTTTGTAGATATATATGAATACACGAAATTACGTCCCCACGAACCTGTAAAATTTAAGTCATCCACGAAAATTGGCCCCCACGATATTTAATGATTCCACAGTATTCTGTATATATCTACTCTCTGGGGCCCTCTCTTTATACAATAAATAATGTGAAATCTACATCAATTTTGATAGTTTTTCAGACACGAGTAAATAAAAACGACATCTTTAAAACAGTTTTCATATTTCTGACACATTTCTGTTGCGGGGAAATAGTAATTATCGCTATTCCTAAGAATACTACAGCGGAAAACTATCCTGGTTTGTACGCGAAGTAAATAACAGTCATTTAATTATAATGGAGAAGACAAATAAAATTTTTGAATTTTTTTAATTTGAGGAATTGAGCACATTGAGGTACAATTTTCTTCTTCACATCTATACATGTAGGGTTTTTAAAATAAAAAAAACAATAACTACAATTTTTTTTAATACAATAACTAGTAAGTACTGAGTATTTGATGAAAAAAATGTACCTATATGCTCTCATATATTTTGATCTCTTTACAAAGGGGGGGGGGTGGGTGGGCAGAACGAAAATATAGGGATTTGGAAGTTAACACCTTAACAGTATACCTCTACCAAATGTTTAGTTTTATATCTTGCGTAGAATTTTCTTATTCTGGTAAAAAATAATATTTCATGAAGGTACAATGTCAAAGATTACATGTATACAAAAATAAGTGTAAAATTTGAATACTTTACAATATCTATTTTTTGTTTTTCTACCGAGGGACCATATGGCACAATATCTTTTGAACGCCCATTGTTGCTCAGGTGAGCGATGTGGCCCCATGGGCCTCTTGTATGGAGTATAATTGCTGACCATAGAACGTTGCACTTCTTAGATAAAATCGAATCAATAATCAACGTAATTACTTTCGAAATAAATAATCGATTCTATTAAAAATAAGATTTAAATTGCCAAATTTTGTAACCTGTAAAGTGGGTTCAAACCACGGATATTAATTTTCCCTTAACATTTCTAAATGATTGGAATAAAATCAACTCTTAAACAGTACTGTGATTTCATTAATATTCAAGGGTATCAATTTTCGTGGATAAAGTGAAAATCACAGTTTCAAGGATACATAAATTCATGGCCAATGACCCCATTAATACAAATTGATAATAGAAATTGCACTTCAATGAACATTTAATTTCATGGATAAACTGAACAACGAAATCCGCGAAAATTGGTATTCAGCGAATATTGATGAAACAACAGTATTAGTCAAATTGAATCAAACACGATGATTATTTCTAACTGACTTGAGATATAATTTTCCTCAAGCTATCCTTGAACAAGTCTCGGCACTTGGTCTAAAACCACCGTTTCACACCCTGTTCTGAACCTCGTCCGAACTATTTTTTTCTGAGCTTGTTCTCCCAAACTATATTAAATGATTTAATGTCTCAAATGGTCCACCCGCAGTATTTTGAGATCCCGCAAATGAAACATAAACCGCACCTTCTAATATCGCTGTATCTTTGCTCTCTGAATGGTCTTGTCTCCTCTGCGTTTACCGGCATTTATTGAGATATATTTGTTGATAAGTAAAAAATGAGGTATAAGAATTGCTGTAAGGACCAGATTGCAAACACAAAGATTTATACATACCAAACTTACAAATCATAATAGAATATGGACCTGTTATCCCTGATCATATCCTACTGTTTACTAGCAATTATATAACAGAGATTATCTTGAGTTTACTTCCACTAGCTAATTAATATTGAGAGTATAAAGGCTGCAAACTTATGTACAACTAAATTTATATTAGATAAAAAGAGAGAAACATGTGCATCTTAATCAAAATGGAGAGAAAAGGGTCATAACTATGCACAAGAAACATGGAACAAAATATCTTTTCAAAACAAAAAAGCAGGGCCTCCTGTGTGCACTTTCTGTAAAAAAGATGAAAGGAGTATTTAACATTTATTTTATTAATGTACTGTAGTAAAAGAATTAAATAAACAATCAGTTCTCTTTAGAAAATATAAAATTAGAGAGATTCATGATTTTTGGGAGTTGATTTTTAAAATCAACTCTCCTATGCAGTTACTCAGACAAACCGAAAGTGAAATAGTGTTTGGACCTCAGCACAAATCATTGCTGCTGACAAGACTTAGTTCTTGAAAATAATTGATAAATTCGATGTAATGTGTGCAAAAGCATTGTTTTTCAAGGAAACTTATTTATAAATACCTTGAAAATAGTCAGATTTTAAATGGTACGAACAATTTAAATATTTTTTGTAGTCGTATGTATTCCTACGCCAGAGTTCAATATAGTCTCGTTCAACTCGTTCAACTCGACGCTCGGCTTGTCCTTGTCGGATATTTACGGTGCCAGCTGAGCGTTTGGTTGAACGAGACTAGGGTTAACATTGCTTGGATCCATACATTTTTCGAGAAATATTTCTATTACTGATACATAGTTTGATTGAATTAATTTTATCGGTAAATATTATTTAACATGATTCATATGGGGGTTTCTCGACATTCTTGTCGAAAAAGTAAAAAAATTCATATTATGAAAATGTGCGTAATTCAAATTAGAAACTACATGTACTTGTCAAGCAATATCATTGATTTTAAAATAAATAAACATCGACAAAATCAACTCCCGTCAGTTCTTCAGTACTTTGATTTTAATTTGGTAGTTCTTATTGTGAAGCAATATATTTTTTCTAGTAAATATAAAAGTGACGCAAATCCAAATATACATGGAAAAAAGACTGTAATAATAGAAAGGCTTTTGATAAAAAAATATATGCTTAAATGAAAAATTGTAGATACATGTATAAGGAGTATGAAAGCTATCGCAAAAATATGTGATAAGCTGTTGTACTGTAGTATATATGTTAAATTGTTTCTTTACTGTGTTTTTTCTATCAATGTTTCAATGTAAAACAGGGTCCTATCACGTGAATATGGTTTATATAATATATACATATGTAAACAATGCCCCTACCCCCTTTCCTCGCTCTCTCCCCTACTTCTCTATCTCTCTTTCTTAAAATTTACTGTTACTTGTTTTCCAAAATGATTGTATCAACTAATGCACGAGATATGTCACGTATGTACATGTATATGTTGTGAAAGTGGAAAATTCAATCAGAAAAAGAGTAAAAAACGAAGTCATCATCAACTTGTTGCATATGGCATACAGAAAGTAGGGAAGGGGGCCCTTTACAGCATTGCTTGATGGTTCGTCATAAATCTGATTAGTTTTAACGGTTATTTTAGGCAAAATACATTTGTCAGGTAAAAAGCATTCGGTCTTATATGAGGTCATTTGTGAATGACTGCAACATTGCCTCCTCCAATAACTTGATTCAGCGAGGCCATTAGTCATTACCTTTTGATTAGAGTAGAGTTTCATGCATTGAACAACACAAAACGTTACCGATTGCCAAAACGTTTTTGACCTTTACTGTTGGTTGGAATAAACACAAATGGGTGTCTGCAGTTTTTTTTCTCAAACAAGTGTTTAAGATAGATATTGGCTGACACTGAGAGCAGTCTGAGTTAAATTACAATATACATTGAAAAAAAACCCATGCCATGCTAATGCAATGGCAGTATTATATTCTTAAATTACCTTTGGAATTTAAATGCAGACTTGATCAAAATCTATTAGAATCAATCACTTATACATGTACCTGTAGTCATAAATATGTTTCAATAGAATTATCATTATAAGACACTAAAAACCATCTAGTGTGATGATTCAAATATGAAAATAAAATATGAAAATATAAAAGAGGACAAACATTTTTTGTACAGGCCAAATTTGAGGTCATGCCAGAATTTGAGGCCAAGCCAAATTTGAGACCAAAAGTATTTGTTTTTTGTTTATTTGTTTTCCAGCTTTTAATTACAAGAGCTGGCCACTTTGTTTATGGTTAAAACAATGCAGTCGAATTCCAAACCTCTCCTCCCATGGTAACATTTTTAGGTTTACAAGATAAAAAGATTTAATTTATAAGGAGCCCCACCCCGTCTCTGGAAGCAGATAAAAAATTATAGAAAAACATTTATCTCCCCCCCCCCCCCAACGCATTAGGATTTTGAAAACTGGCGAAAAATGTTTTCCTTTTTTTCTTCTTTTCGCTTGTTCTGATTTCGGATTAGTCTGTCCTATTTCCTTTAAAAAACGATGCTATGTGCCTGTATTTAAACAACTTTATTGAGCATATAATGGCGGCGATGCAGAGTTTGAAGTTAAAGTTATCAGACATTTAGTGTAACGTTAGCGCAATCGTGCTATATCCAAAATTCCGAATTTACAAGCGAGTTGCTGTCTTATGTGTACCTGTAAGATAATTAAGTTGGTGTGACGGTGTTTTGTTTTGTTGTCAGACATTCAGTTAAGCTAAATAGAACAGATTAACTTCTGTCTTCTAGGTTTTTTCTTCTAAAAATATGCAATACGTAGTCATTAAGTTTGAGTTTGTATATTTCAAATCATCTACTCTAATAATGTAGCCTATTTAGCAAAGCGAGCATAATGCAAAAAGGGAGCGCCTGCGAGCACATCATAATGCATATATATACCTCTGGGGTGTGGGGAGTGTGTGTGTGTGTGTGGGGGGGGGGGGGGGCACAACCCAAAAAAGGCTTAGCGAAGTGGTTCCACAAGGCAAGGTGACAAGTACTTCAAGAAAAACACAGACATGGCTTTGCTTAAATTGATGTTATATATTTAAAAGGGTAAAGCGGGAAGTGCATACTTAGTTCTGTCTATTATCTTTTATATGCTTCCGCTGCCCCATTTAATTTCTATTATTTCTATGTACTTTATAAGTGAGGTCAAACTTTTATGGGGGTCAGTTTTCAAAGTGTGGGGGGTCGTAAATTTACAGGTCTGGAATGGTTTTCTACTGTAGAAAAAGAACCCTACTTGTCATAGAATACTGACCCTGGGTCAGTTTTCACCGTAGGAATTTGACACCCAGGTCAATATTTTACGGGGGTCACTTTTCGTCGTTACAGGTACTATTTAAGGGCCTCCTCCCCAATTTATGAATTGATGTTCGCAAACGTCATATAATAAAAGGAGGGGTACTTGTCAGAGAAGTCTTAGATTAGGGCTCAGACTTAAACTTGAAGCTTAAAATGCAAACATAAGACTACCTCACTTGTCTATGTGACTAAAATGTGTTAAAATGAATGTGTGATCAGGTGACAGTCAAGGCCTGTTGGCCTTTTTTTTTATTGTTAATTCTCTCCGTCATTCGTTTGGTCACAATCGCCAATATGCTTGTAAGACATAATGATAAATTGAAGAAATGAAGCTTTGTAAGGCTACGTTAATAAGAAAGGACATAAAAAAGTATAAAGAGTTCGCCTTCTAAATATTACAAACAAGAGTCTGTAATCCTAGAATTATTTTTTTTTAAAATTGGAATAAATTCATTGTACGAATCTACGTTTGTATTACTCAAAATTAATAGAACATTTGGGCATTTCAATATCTTGAGACGACCCCTGATAAATACATGCCCCACTAAGTAGAATACTGGAATTTAAGGTTACTTGAGTCATGCACTTTGGTGACTTATTACCGCTTGGCTTCGTCCGTCAACTTGCATAGTCCGTTTTCAGTTAACACTATTACATTTTTAACTTATAACTTTAACATCCCCGGGGCCTCACTAGCGGTACTATATATGAAAAAAATGCAACATTTTCAAAAATCTTGTTTTGAAAGCAACAGCATGTTGAAAAACTAAATGCATATCTATAAGGTCAATGAAGCCCTCTATCAAAATTTGTAAGTTTAGGGTCCCTGGGTCAGGGGTTCAGGTATTAGGGCGGGGCCAATGTGACTATAATGGAAATTAATTAGATCTTACAAAATCTCGTTCTCTACTTCACTATCTAATTCTAAAAAATACATGGTTATGATGTCCATATTGCCTTTTATCTTAATAGTGAAATTCCTGGTCCCTTGGTTACGAGTTCATGTCCTTCGGCGGAACTAATAGGGTGATATAAAAATGTATTAAGATCCATTCTCTGCAAGCATTTAAACTTTTTTGGCACGCATAGAAACGGATTTTGCCGAAAATTTTCCAGAATGTAGACCTTATTAAGCTATCTAAAATGCACATGCCAAATTGTCTATATTCTAACCAGTTTCCATGGAAACTCGAGCCAAACATAATTCGTTCTCAAAATAGGCCATTTTTACTGAGTGTTGTAAAAAAAATGCGGCAAGCTCAAAGTTTAACAAGCATAGAATTAAAATCATCAATCCTTCATCTATCTAAAAATGTAAAAACATGACGGGGAGGCTATACTTATTGTTGTGAAATAATAAGTTAAAAAATGATTACATTTTTGGAAAATGAATTATCTCCCTTTGCAATTGAGAACTCTTTTGTGCTGAGTTCAAAAAGAGAAATGTTGAAACAGCATGTCAACAAAGTGGTTTTTTTTTCAATCTTCAAGATTTTATCTTTATTTTTGTTATGACCATAGATATTGTCACTACACCTCTAATATGAACCACTATTAGTGTTTCTGAAATCCCATCCAATGCCTTATCATGTTTATGTAGTTACAATTACAAACTTCATAACGAGAACTAAAAAATGACAGTGAATCCGGCCTACCCAGGAAAACACTTAAGAATCATGTTTATTAAAATGTATTGTGGGGTCCATTGTATTATTATCTATTGAAGTTCACATACCTTAAGATTTATAATTATTATAGAGTTTTGAAATCAGCATCAAATTTGGGATAAGTAATAAATTTATAGCTAACTTGATGAAAGTAATATTTTTTTCTGCTGAAAAATATGCATAACTCCTATGCTGAGTTCTATATAAATGAGCCATTCTGATTCAGCCAAAACTGTTAATTAGTATGAAACAATAAAAGGAATGGACTATTATGCATTGGGAATGTAAAAATAACATTAAATACAAACTTGCTATTTGAATGAAAATGTTTAAAAATTCTCTGCATTGGTAACCTGCAGGAACTGTACGCATATTTTTGAAAATAATGCATGTAAATTAATAATTATGATATCGTATCGGGTACTTGTATAATATAGATTGTGAAGTTTTAAAAAAGATAATTTGAAATTTCATGATCCTTGATTACAGTTAAACAGGAAATATGGAATAAAATTAGCAGCCATGTAAATACTTTGACTAAAGGGAATAGATTGTTTCAAATACAGTTCTATTACTAGGACTTACTTGGTATTAAAAGGTGTTTATCTGGTAACTGAAAAATAACCATGTATGCTGAGTAGCAGTTTCCAGACAAGTTTTTAAGTCTTTAAACTTTTCTTCAAACTGCTTGGTTATAAGCATATGGGTTCATCCATGAATTGAAAATTCAAATTGTTTGAGTGAGTGAATTGGCATTTTAAGCAATGGAGAAATGGAAATTACGTACAACAATTTGGATTTTCACCAGCATATTTATAATTAGAAGTACTCTTATTTTTATTTTGCAGCTAAGAAAAATGCAAGCATTCATAAACATAGTATATAATTAATCAACACATGGATCATTACTTACAACATTTGCATGATTATATTTTTACATAAATATATACACTTGATTTGAAAAACTATTTCAGCATTCTCATCTTTATGCCTTTTTTTAAATTCATTAAAGTTATAATTAAATAAAATACAGATGTATGATTTTATTAGTGCTGCAACAATAACTTGAGGGATTGACAAAAAAAGATGGCAAAGGATTTCATGATAATTTATATTAGAATACTATTTATAACTGGTATGAGCAATAATTATCAAATTATTTTTTGATACCTAAATCATACTTTGAATGAAAATTTAACATCAAGGAAGAAGTCAACTTTTTTTTCGCACTGAATGAATACCAGTACATGTACATGTAGCATTACGATCTTTCTTACCAAATAATAAAATATTACCATAGCAATTAGGCAAACAAGAGGCCTAAGGGCCTCATGGCTCGCCTGAGCAACTGTAGCCATAACTCTGATGAAATCAGAACAATGTGTCTTGACAAGTTAGTAAAGTAATTCTTGTTTAAAAATAATCTTTAAATTTTTTTGAACATATTTTCATGTTAAACGTCAGACTTTTTTTTTCTTCAAGAAGAACATTTTGAATTTTGTTCTTTTTGTTCCTATGGAAAAATTCACCTCCCTCTGATTGTGGGCTCATCCTACTCCTATGAATCATGATTTGGACAAACTTTAGTCTACGCTACCAAAGGATGCTTCCACACAAGTTTCAGCTTTTTTGGCTAAATAATTTTTGAGAAGATTTTTTAAGAATGCCAACAACGTTTTAATGAATAAGAGTCGTTCTCTGAATGTGACCTATAGTGATCTGTTTGTCTGAACATTCATCTATCCAAACATCTGTCCAACTAATGAAGGTCATATCAGATTACTCTAAAAAAATTATAAGCATATACACCCTCCTTTAAGCTCTGTCTGGCTCATACTTCCCATTGAAGAGAACTTTTTATGTAAAAAGTGTGCAGTGACCTTGAACCAATTTCAAGGTCAAATGTTAAGATTAAAGCAGATGTTTAGTTCCCCCCTGACAGAGGGTGTTACCCTTATTCTAACAAATTCGAACCCCCTAAACTTCTGGATGATTTGTGCTAAGTTTGGTTAGAATTGGCTTAGTGGTTCTGGAGAAAAAGCTAAAATGTGGAAAGTTCATAGGTGGACGGATAAAAAGCTTTCAGCTCAGGTGAGCTAAAAACATGTTTGATAAAATATGCTCTCCTTTTTTCATCAAAATTTGGTATTCATTACATAATGAAATGAGATAAAAAGACATAAACTGTCTATTAAACATAGAATTGAACGAACTTTTTTATCATGTTTTCATGGTAACGACTGTACATATATCTTACCTAGATTTGATAATTTGTAAACCAATATTGCAAACACTCTCAATTTATTGCATATGTAAAACTTCACATATTTGTTTTTTCTCAAAAGGACATAATTTACACATATTTATGAACCATAGTAAGGGTTTTATAAAGTTTGAAAGTTGTAAAATATACACTTTTGTTTCCATGGAAACAACAATTTTGAGGAAACTTCCCCATAATGTTTTGATTGTTTCTGATAGCAGAAAACCCAGTCTTTCAGGATTGGTGTCGGTTTGCATCAACCTGTCCGCAAGAATTTACAGGGCATTACCAAAAATGCCTCATTTCTAGGGGGTTCTTTTACAAAGTCGTTAATCAAGTACTTTTAAGCCCTTGGAACAATAAAGAAAGATAGCTGCTTTGATTTGCTAAATGTATTATTCAATAGTTAATATGTGATGCTCTGAGAGTTTGATAAAGATTTATCACAAACAAATCTAATTGAAATAAATATTTTAGCAGAAAAAGTGTGTTCTTCAGTAAAAATCAAGACCACTATGTGCTAAGAATGATGGGTATGTGTATCCATGGTAACGGGGTTGCCTATGTGTTTTTATGATAGATATATGATAATATGCATCTTATTAAAATTTGAGAAAAATCGATGACTATGCGTGCCGAACCTCCTATACAAGTGTTTAAATGCTTACAGAGAATGGCTCTTAAATCTTGAACTATCATCTTTTTTTCACAGAGGACGGGGATAATCTGAATGCATAAATATAATGATGTTCATGAAGTCTTCTACCAAAATTGTTCAAATTAATCGCTTTTGTCTTAGGGAATCAGATACTGGGGGGGGGGGGGGGCGCAATGGTCTTTAATAATTGAACTAAATATATGTTAAACAAATTTCTTCTTTAAAAAAAATTGATAAAATATCCTGGTGTGATGCAAAATTGCTTCAGAAAGTTTTTATGAAAAGCGCTTATGAAAGCACTTGTCATAAAAGGTGTGTGTATTTCACAGAGCATGTCACAAATAAGTTCATTTGTAAATTATTTTTCATTTATCGTTTCTAATTGCATTTTATGATTTTTTTACAAGTTCATTGAAAATAAGAACATTGGCAAAATTTGAATTCCCACTTATATAAGTAATACTTCACCTTGATATGATTTTTATAGAGGTAAAGAGGAGATGTCTTAAATACATTTTAAAAGCAGCAATTTAAAAAAAAAACATAGAACGAAATGAAATGTACTTTAAATCTATCACATACAATTTAGTTATGTAAATTTTGCAAAATCTTTGTCTACCTCGGCTACTGCGAACTAAAGGAAGAAAATGTTGAAAATATAAGGTAAATCAACAGCTCACAGATATCTGACATTGCAGATGCTTTTATGAGAAGGATTCTACAAAGGAACAAATACACTTGAGCTAAAGATGTAAGCCTTCTGTCTTACGGATCCAATTGAGGGTCAGCTCAAACTTAGTGATCACAAGTACAGTATTTCTTTCTCAAGCGGTTTTATTAAAGCGTGATCGTATAGTTACAACAATTACAACAATTAAAAGCAGTCCAAAGCAAAAAGTCTCGTCAATATCATTTCACCTAGGAATATATAACATTGTACTTATGATGGACAGTTCTGACTAGTTCGGCCCATTTACTACGATCATGAGTGAACATTTAGTGTTCAAAATTAAGATAAATATTTTATTTCTAAATAAAGTAACAAAACTGTCAAAACTGCCAATCAAAGAGTACGGATGCAGGATTTGAGTCTCCGAGTCCTGAGTCTCGGAGTCCCCCACCTATGGGTATGAGGCATCACTTACTCATAATACGTTCATTCATACATGGCATAAAAGGTTACAAAGGTTAATATATAGAATATACAATACATGACTCAATATAGAGTACCAGAGCTATCGTTGCAGACACAGAATTGCCAAATATGACACTTGTTTTTAAACTCTCAATTTGGATATTATTATGCCCAGATTATTCACCTGGTTTTATAACATCATTTAGGAATACTACGCAGTGCTACAAGAATCACAGAGTTCATTATGTTAATTATCCTAAAAACCATTCAGTGCGCAGCACCTAGGTACACATAAATATCATAGTGACCATTTTGTAATACTAGCAATTCAAGGTCATAGCATTGCTATCTGTTTACAAAGAGAATGGGCCCTTTTTTCAGTGCCGTTTTTATGTAGAAATCAAAGTACTGAAGTACTGACGGGAGTTGATTTTATCGATTATCATTTATTTTAAAATCAACTTATCTTGCATGGCAATTAGTTTCTAGTCTGTATTTGAATTACGCACTTTTTTATTATATGAATTTTTATGACTTTTCCGACAAGAATTTCGAGAAATCCCATATGAATCATGTGTAACATTTAAAGATAGATTTCAAACTATGTATAAGTAATCGAAGCAATTCTAAAAATTTTATGGACCCAAGCACTATTGATATTGAACTCTAGTCTCGTTCAACCAGACGTTCGGCTGTCTCTGTTAATCTCCGACAAGCAAGAGAGCCTTTCTGCTTGTCGGAGATTTACGGAGACAGCAGAGCGTTTGGTTGAACGAGGCTAAATTAGACTCTGGCGTAGGAATACATGGGACTATAAAAATATCTTAGTTGTGTGTATTATATAAAATCGGACTATTTTCGAAGTGTTTATTGATAAGTTTCCTTGAAAAACAATGCTTCAGCATACATTACTTTGAATTTTTCTATTATTTTCAAGAACTAAGTCTTGTCAGCGGTGATGATTTGTGCTTATGTCCAAACACTGTTTCACTTTCGGTTTGCCAGAGTAACTGCATAGAAAAGTTGATTAAAATCAAATCCCCAAAATTTACAAATTGTATTTTTTCCGTAAACGTTAAGCATTGTTGGATATTTTTTATTCATATGTACGCTTAAATTTACCAAAATAAGCATACAGTTAAAAAAATTGATGACATTTAAATGCCTGTTCAAAATCTAAATCAGGAAAAATCGAACCGAATCTACTTGAAATGTGTCTGTTTATATGAGAGGGAGGAGACATTTAAATCAACTTTATTCTGTTGATGGATTGATTGGCGGGTTTGCTGAATTATACTTTATGCATTATTTTACGTCTGAAAAAAATCGAATAAAGCTTTGAAGTTGCATATTACCATAGTGATCAAACAAACATTCCTGACTATACAAAGTTGATGGAAAGCGATCTAATAAGTGTCAATGTTTTAAAGTGAGCACATTTGACAAATGTCTTCGTGGATAGAACCCACTTGATTGTTTGAAAGAGCCTAATCTATTCCATGCGTGGGTTCAAACATGGGTCACGCGGGTAATAGCTTTTGCTTGCTATAGGAAAAACCTTAAAATTTTCATACGTTTTTCATTTTTTAAGAACCAGCCTAATGTTGCACAAACTTTTTATTTTCACAGGAGTTTTCTAAATTTATAATGCGTATTTTGTCTTTTCCACAAGTTTGTACTCGGTTTGGCGGAAAGAAAACAAAGGCTTTGAAATAAATGCCTGTCCTCGTTTTACTAAGCGAAACCACGAATGTTGGCTGACCCCTACTATGTTGTAAAGCTTCGTGCTTTTATATAAAGTAAATTTACCGCTAAAACTTGCTGATTCTTATTTAAATATCAGTAGGTGATGTTAGGTAAAAAAATTGCTATATCTGAATCTTCATTTTTTCACTTTTTACCGTGGCGCATAAGTGCACTCGTCCTTTGTTATTTCATTGCTTTAGTTCTTAGGTTTGGTTTTTTTATTGTAAGGGTGGCTTTTTATTATTATTATTATACAAAGAAAATGCATGCCGCATTATTCCCTTACAGAAATACTGTATTTCTGTTAATTTAAGGGCCTGGATAAGATGAGCAAGGAAGCCAAACTTGTAAATCTTCAAAACCGGAAGTGTAAGTCGCATTTACTCTTACAGTGAATTGGTTGAATTCTCATCAGATTACAATACCAAGGTTACTTTTGTGCCATGACAAATCAAATCATTTACTGCATAGTGCCTTCAGGTTTATATTTTCTTTCCCTCATATTTTTCATTCCATGAATTGTTTTTTTAAACAAACATGTTTAAATGTTGGAGAAATATGCTTCAAAACGACGTAGTTTCTTGGTTGGTGGCAAAGGATACATTCTTTAGACAAAATAAAATTCAATTGTGTTTCATGCTAAGATATTACTTTATTCTTTCATGATATATTGTTAACACTTCAGCGATAGTAATTCAGCTTTGAAGAGCTCCTCTTTTGAAATTCTTTGGTTCCCTTGAAGAAAAAAAAAAGTAAATCACACTTTAATTTTCAACATAGTATTTTTGAGCCAAGGTTAACGAAGACACAAAAATGGCACTGTGAGCAAATTGCAGTTATGCCACGACAGTTTCTTGAAATGCTTACATAAAACTAAAAAGAAAATTTATCAAAAAGATGCATAGAATTCATCACTTCGAATTTTATAATTGGGACTTGTTTTAAAAGTTGACAATTCAATTAGCGCAACATCGGCCCCTTCAAATGAAAATGTGCTATTTTTCAAATTTTCAATGTATGAAATTATAGTTAAAGAAGTCATAGTTGTGTTTGCATACCATCAGTATCAGTGGCTTGGAAGGCTAAAGCCATGTCTCCTTTCTCGACAACTGAGTATGCAGTAGAAGAAAACTCTTCCATATCAACATGGCCGTCTCCGTTTTTGTCCCAATCAGCAAAGTCACAGGGCAGAGAGACAGTTCCCAAAACCTAATATTAAACGGTTATGAAGATGTAAAATCGACAGACGGTCCTAAAATTCGATCATATGGATAAATTTAAAAGAGTACTTGCTTGTCTTTTCTTTCTGCCACAGACGCGTTTGCACGCATAGTGACAAACGGGTTTACACCAATCGCAAAGTTTCTTACAATGGTATGGACAGACTGTTCTACACAGTGTATCTATGGTTCTTCTCCATCTATATCTTGATCCCCAAGCTTCGGAGCCGTCAATCAAAAACCATGTGAATACAAGGAGTAAAACTGAAAGCCTCATCTAAAGGAAACAGAAATACAATGATTCAAATCATTAACTATTTTGTCGGTCTTAAAAAGTAACTTAACTATCCTTGAATTAATAAAAAAAAAAATGCAAGCTCTTCTTTCAACTGTAATAAACAGTTTTGGAGTGATTTTATTTCAAAATGTTAATTTTATAATTTCGGCTAGCAGCTTACCTTTTAGTTAGCAAACACCAATGAAAAGTGTACTGTTCAATATTATATATATATATATATATATATATATATATATATATATATATATATATATATATCTGTATATGCAAAAATCAAAATTGTCCTTGAACATGTGTTGCTGTTGATGTTTAAATTGCATGTTTTAAGATTGTTTGCTATAAGGTTACGGCGTTTATTTAATTTTATGCACGGTAACAAATAATCAACGGACATTAAGTACTAAATTTCTCTTTTCTGTAACATTTGCTTTTGAAAGAAAATAGGTTTTAACTTGTTTTTTCATCTGCCAGTACAATAGTCAACATACCTTTTTAAGTTCGTTTTTTAACTGCTTTTTTAACAAGACACTTACATAAGTTAATATAAATAATAAAATGCTTTCGTTGATGATTCATGTGGAATATGAAGGCGGCGACATTGCAGTAAAAAATTTATTTTTTCTTCAATAACCAGTTATTGCTGTATTAACCTCTTAAATTGATTATTTTATTTTCACATTAGTGAATCTTGGGTAAAAAACCATCAATTTGCATCCAAAGACACTTGTCAATCTTAAATTAGAGTTTAAAAGTTTTTATCCTCCTACAATACTACTTATTAGGTTTGTTACTGACTTTTTTACAGAAATTTGTGGGGTCGGTAAAGTCCATAGAAGGCGAGGCGGGCGGATCCGATCCTTCTATGGACTTTACCGACCCCACAAATTTCTGTAAACAGTCAGTAACAAACCTAATAAGTGTTTTGTTTTGTCGAGGACCTAAAGTTTGATATGTAAACAAACAAAAGATAATATATTAGAATTAAATTCATAGCTCAATTCTCAAATTGTTGTACCTTCCTCGTCAGTCGTCTGTGCAAACGTGGAATCCATGGTAGGATCATAATATTACGTCACGGGTAAAGGGAGGGTCACTCTAAATATTTTGCGGCTTAAAAAGTAAAAGTTTGGTTGAACGTTTGTGTACAAAATCAGCTCAAATAACGTTACGTCTGCCAAGTTGCCGTATAAATTTTGGCGCTTGCCGTGTAAAGAAATTTATTAGGCAATCACGTGACGCGATTCATTTTATGACGTCGAGGCATTCTAGTCCGAGGCAAAACAAAAGTAAATAGTGTTTAAACCCTACATTTGCAAGATCTGAGAAAAAAATAGAGAAAAAAGAGAAAGATTAGTTAAAGTAAATAGAAAATAGAGAGAAAAGAGAGAGATTGGCCAATATCAATAGAAAGTCAAACATCACAATAGGAGAAATATAATTTACCTTTAGTGTATTTAGCCTTTTTTAAAATCAAACTTCGTCTTTTTAAATGTGCTCCTCATGACTCACGTAACATACTTTGTCAAACAGTCGAGTGTGATTTAATTGATATTTAATTTCTGCTTCTTAATCAAAAAATTATCTCCTTTTTTTATTATCTCTGATGGGTGTTTGTTATAAGTTTAAGTCATATTTAAACTTCTTTATTAAATGTTTATACAAACTTAAGGTAGTACAAAACACTTGTGAGGTTATTTGAAATATATTTTCAATGCACAAAATAATGGCTGAATATTTTGAAAAAACTTATTTCAATCATTATCTTAAGAATAAAATATAAATGATACCCATCCTTTACTAATTGCAGAAGAAATAGAGGTACAGCGTATTTTGATAATTTCCAAGTCTACATTTGAATGGTTATCATCATCTTCGGTAGTCAAGGGTTTTTGGTCCACTTTGCTGGGTAGCAAAGTGGACCGAAAACCCTTGGCTACCGAAGACGGGTTATCATTTGATCTTTGTGCAATCTAGTCTTTTTACATTTAAAAATCTGTAACTTTTGCTTCGTTAATAGCTGTGAACTGAAATTTGAATTAATCATCACTAGAGTTTAAACTTAATGCACATTAAATATCACGGTCATATCAAAAGATCAATGGTAAAAAATGATGATGTCATTTTGGATTTTTACCCCTATCAAATATTCTACATTCGTAATTTATCTAAACATTCAAAGTCAAATTATCACTATTTGAATATATGTTGATAATGGGGCCTTGTCATACCGGTAAATGTTATTTAAATTTGAAAGGTAAATGTTATTTGAATTTGAAAGACACACTTTTTGTATAGAGTTCTTTTACGTGACCCCGTCTATTGGTTTACTGTCAGCCGAAGTCTCAAACCGGATGGCACGCGTAGAACACATGAATTGAGTCTACGCGTAAGAAAATAGTGCAGAAAGTTTTCATGCATTTCAGTAAATATGTATTATAAAAACACGCATCAAATCTTTTTAAGTCCTCTGTGTAAATAAAAATTCTATTTAGAAAATAAACAAATACTTTTATTGATCAAAATATTCTTGCTCGGGTTCAAATGTGGAATGAGTTATGTAACTGAATGCACAGCGCCGTTGACGATTCAGTTGATGTACGATCTCATTGATCAATAGAAGAGGTTGATGGTGGAATCGAAATTATAGTTCCCAAACGCAGTGTGCCATTTTCGAAACACACGGCGAAAAACCATCTTTAAGCAAGTCCTTAAAGGTGGCTTAAAGGTGACTTAAAGGAGCTTAAAGGCTATACAACCTTTAAGCCGCCTTTAAGTCACCTTTAAGCAAGTGCTTATAGGTCCTTAATGTCCAAACTTCTTTAAGCTACCTTTAAGCCACCTTTAAGCCACCTTTAAGCATCTTTAAGTGGCATTTACGCTCTCTTTACACTGCCTTTACACTGTCTTTAAGTGGCCTTTAAGTCAATATTGATCAAGCTGAACAATAAAAACATATATTAAATGCAAAAGCTCTTTTATAGAGATGGGAGGGGGTCATCCGAGTGATAATATAATTTCCAAGGAAGGGGGGGGGGGGTGTTCCAGGCGGTTTTAATCGTCGCTCCATTAAACACAGATCGCTATCATCAGCACCGCTCTGATGGACACAGATTTCCGTTATAAAATTCTTTATAATTTTTGGGGGGTTTCAAAATTATTGTAGGTATGAGCGCAGTCTCTGTATCTTAATATGTGCATAAAACTAATTAAAGTATGTTTGTTTCCTATTATAAATTAATCGGTGAAAAATCTCTCTCTCTCTCTCTCAGTTCATCCGGTTATTAAACAAAATAAAGATAATGAACCAAAAATGCATGATTTAATTTGTTAATCGGTTTAAGGTTTGTATTTTTTTTTTCAATTTTCATTATTTCTAACTGCTAGATACATGTTAAAGATGAAAAGACTCTCAACTGCCTTTGTTATATCGGGCAGGATATTACTGCTTTGTTTGTCTAGACATAGTTTTGTTCGTTTGTGTATATCTAATTAGAGTCTATTGTTTGTCCAACTTAAGAAAACCCCTGGAACTAACACAGAATATACAAGATATACACAGCAGTTGTGTCGTGTGCCCAGGTGCATGTTTGTGTATATCTAATTAAAGTCTATTGTTTGTCCAACTTAAGAAAACCCCTGGAACTAACACAGAATATACAAGATATACACAACAGGTGTGTCGTGTGCCCAGGTGCACGTCAGGGTTTCTAAAGGCGTTGAATCTTAGTATGTACGAGTATACGATAACTCTAGTGAATAAAAGTTAATTTACATTTGTAATTCATTTTCAAAGTATTATTTCCTAGCTCTGGGTTTCAAAGATGTTACGTCTACAAATTAACGATACATGTATGTAAGAGTAAAATCTTGAGGCTAATTAATTAATGTACCGGTGATCATAAATAGGGGTTGATTATTTAAATATATGTATAAGGGTAAATATGTCAAATATACCCGGCCTGGCACATCATACAATTGTATGTACAAGTCATTTGCAATTGCCACATGCAGTAAATACGTCACCGGTAATTGGTAATTTTGTTTGTTATAGAATTGATAGTTTAAAAATCATGTACATGTACATACAATTACATGTAAATATTTAAACATATTGGAACGGCGCCGCGATCATGAAAACCGGGAAATTGCGGGAAATTGAACAAATACCCTAATAGTATCAATGCATTTAATAAAAGAAATGATTTCATTTTCTTTCTTACATTTTTATAGCTATAAATTAAATGAACGTATATCTACTCGGTTTAAATTTATTAACTTAGAAAGCCTACTATAGTGAACCTAACGGTTTCCATTTAGGTATAATATATTTTCGTTCACTGAAGACCAAGTTCCGTATTTCATTCAAATACATGCATGCATGTAATTTATAAATTAGATATAATTGATTGTTACAAACTGAATGGTTTGTCACAGTGATTCAATATCCACTGATATATAGGATATAAAAACGCTCATAAATATGTAAGTTGCGGTGGCGCAGAGGATGTGTGGTGATGCTAGTAAGCTAAGGGTCCCGGGTTCAATTCTCGCCGTGGCCGATTTTTTTTGTTTTTTTTTTCATTTTTCTTTCTAGAACAAAAACCGTTTTAATACCTTTTCTTTCATAAAGTTAATACATTTTGTTGGAAATTAAGCACAATATTGAATTAAAATTTTTTTAATGGCTTAAAGGTGGCTTAAAGGTAGCTTAAAGGTGGCTTAAAGGTGGCTTAAAGAAGTTTGGACATTAAGGACCTATAAGTTGTCCTTAAAGGTGGCTTAAAGGTGGCTTAAAGATAGTCTTTAAGCTGCCTTTAAGCCATCTTTACGCTTTCTTTAAGCCACCTTTAAGCAATACTTATAGCTTAAAGGTAGCTTAAAGGTGGCTTAAAGATCGTCTTTAAGCTACCTTTAAACACCTTTAAGCTATCTTTAAGGAGGACTTAAAGATGGTCATTCATCCTGTGAAAAGTTGTGAATTTTATTTTGACATTCTTTCACCTTAAAACTACCAAACTTAATGCGCAAGCCGAGGTTAACATCTGGACGGGTTATACACAGATGTTTTACAAATTCAATAGGTGTTTCATTGGCTTCCGGTCTACTTGCGCTATGACTGCTGTTCGCCTCGAAAGGAATTTTGTACAAAGAAAATAAAAACAAGTCTGAATTTGCCTTCTCGTTCGATGGCTCTTTAGTTGATTAAACTGAATTTAAATTTTAAACAATGCATTGTAAGCAAAATCTATAATAGATTTTACATTTTGGAAGACTTATACATCAAATGATATATACAATCTTATCGATTGAAGAACCAAGTTAAATGTTAATGTTCATGTTTTCCGGCTTAGTTGGAATCAGGCTTGGGTGAATTACATTGTAAAATAATGCATTACATTACCATTACTTCATGAATTAGGGCATTAAATTACCATTACCGTTACTTAATTTTCTTGAAGTAATGCATTACATTACCATTACATGAGTAAAGTAATGCTTTATACTTACTTTGTGAAAAGTCAATAAGTTTTAAAAAAGTAATTTAAAAACTAAATAAAGAGTTAAATATGTAAATTTTTGATAAATAAAACATGCTTAAATTATTTACAGGTTCATGTTCATGTTCACTATCAGGTTCAAATTTAATGACTTATACAAGATTGCTGTTGCACTTGTAGTTCTCAAGTAAGGTTGGTCCCGTAACATTTACACGCTAATGGCGGAGTTGACAATCTCTGTTATTTATGTCTTTGATTTTCGGAGTATGATTTTTAAGGAAAGGAACGGTTTTATCGTAGGTGATGCACGAGTTTACACAAAAAAGTAGTAAGTGGCGAACGGATTTATTTTTACCAATTAATTTTCCATGAATCACAAATGAAGAAAATCGAGTCAGATAAGTCGGTCTTAAAAACCAAAATGGCGACCGTGACAAATCTTTATATTGTCAAAGTTCTTGGAATCTTATTGTAAAATAAATATTTCTAACGTCGGGTGCCTGTGTTTGTTATCGGTATACAAATGTTCACTTTGTTAATTCAGCAGTTTTAGAGTTCTCGAGGTTTTCATAAAACTTTTATTACTGATACCGTCCGACTTGTAAATTTTCCCATTGGATCACAAAATTGAATAAATCTAATGATTAAAATTATCTAATTTGATAGAGTTGTTTGATTTACCCGGTTAGTAGTAATTTTTAAAAATTTTCCTTGGGGTCTTATTTTACATAATATATTACATTGTGTCAATTTTCTACAATTATGAAGGCCGGGGTTAAGTAAAATTTAGACAAAGTATCAGACAATTGCAAAAAAACAACAAATTAACATAGATTGTAACAACTAATTCAAACTCATAAATTTTGGAAGCTTATTTGAGGAAATCCAGGACAATTACAAATTCAAGACCCCGTTTTTCAGTACTCTCAGTACTTTGATTAAAGTTGCACCACTGTATGCTTGATGTATTTATAATCGATGTACAAAAATCTCAACAACTGTTTTCACTTCATGTTTAATTTGAATGGAAAGTTAAAAAAAAAACACCATAAATAAAAAAAAATATGAATCATTTTAGGTGATTTACCAACACTGATTATATGAAATATATGATAGAATATGTTTACAAAGACAAAAATAGGGAGTAAATTGTTGCACGAAGAACCGTTAATGAACGCATTTCATATTTATTATCGAATGGCTGATTTTTATGGTGTTAGCTCATGGTTTTTGATTATCTCTTGCAAATCTAACAACATGTAGCCTAAATGCTTAATGATTTATCATAATTTGTAATTTAGTGATATTTAAAAAAACTCACATGATCTATTGCATTTAATTTTTTTATATTGTAAATTTAAGCTTTTTTCTGTTGCATGACAGTTTTAGAAAAAAAAATAGATCAAGATATCGTTGGTTTTGTGTAATGAGTCAATTGAAAAAAATATCTATCAAAAAATTAATTAGATTCTTTGAGGTGCTTTTATCCTATGGTAGATATCCCCTCTGCAAGTAAATAATTCGACTATATACATGTACTAGTATTCCACAGTTTAACTGTGTATTACTATTAGAGAACAATAGGCTAAATCATATTGTTCATTCGTGTTACAAATTTGGCTACTTCTGTGTAAACTTTTAAGTATGGCTAATTTGTTGACAGAAATGTTCTGTATGCTAATATTCCAATTTGAAGTAAACTGCACTAAAACAATATCTTCCTTCAGCAAAAAAAAAAACAGTAGGCGTAAATTACCTATCTTATTGTAGACACTCTTTACAAACCCTTTTATCGAATCATTTTAAAGACTCAATAGCACTCATTCTGGCGGTGGCACTACTTTCTAATTTACCTGCTCCCTGTACTCAGCAGTTTTGTTGTTTTTTAACAAGAAAGAAGGACGTTCTGTAAGAGAAGAAATAAATTTCGTGATCATTCAATAAATCATTTATTGTGTGTGTTTTATATTTTGATAGTTGAATATAATTTACCAATATAACGTTTGGGTAAATTATTGTCTAGCTTTTTAAAGATAAAGATATTATTGAAGTAGGCAACACTTACGAGTTAGTGTAAAGTACAATCTGTCCTGAAAGTTCATACATTGGGTAGGTCCTTTGAAAACAAATGCTTAAAATTAAATCGTTTCCAAGGTAAATCAAAACGAAAAAGCAATCCTTGAGGTGACAGTTATTTGTCATGTTTACAAGGTATATGCAATGTTTCTTTTATATTTTCGCAACTCAGCATCCCGGCATCCCTTGTCCATCTATATCCTCAAAATATATCATTTTTTAAAATTGTTTTATATTTGTTGCATAAAACCAGGTGTTAATATAAATATTTGTTTTTAATTGTGAATCAGAATGTTATGATTTAAAAGAAATTAATGGTTATAACAATCGTAATTTTATATTAGGATACCATCTACAATAATAACATAAGGAAAAATATCACATAGTTTTTAATGGTTCAGGAATGAGCTTTTGGGCTTCTTAAAGAAAATGTATGAGGTGGAAGTTTAACTGAATACATATCCTTATATTAGGAATTGAAAAAAATCCTATTTCCATTATCCTTCCTGCAGCTATACAACATGAAAAAATGTATTGCTTGGTTTTTTTTCTATCGCGTATTGACAACCCGTCCCCTCTTTAGGACAACAAAATAAAAACTACATATTTAAGGAGAAAAACATCTACAAAATTAGCACTAAACTAAAATCTTAATAATATATAAAATACCGGATTTGAAACGTTTCGGCACGTCTTTTCGTCCATGGTAACGTCACCCCTCCAAATGTTATTGTCATATAAATTTTAGTCCACATGATTTTATTTGACCCTTTCAGTTTTGCAGTAAAAATCATGCCTCGAGTTTACAGTCTATTTCATAGAATCTATGTACTTGTAGTCAAATATGAAATCTAGAGGTTTATTTAATTTAAACTTTATCTTAATTTAATTGGTGGATAAAATGTGTTCAAGATCGTAGCGGCTAGGTAGGGCTAGGTAGCGGCTACTTTGTTGAACGGTATGCTAGCCTATCGGCTACGTAAGGAAAGCTAGCCTAAAATTTGAGGGCTAAATCATGAAATCAAAATGGCCGACTTTTATTTATAATCAATTTGATATGACTAAGATATGTAATGTACGGCAAATAGACGCTCTAACCGTATTTGGTTCTCTCCCGAATTAATTTTGCCTTGCGATTTTCTCTGGAGGTAGGATTACTTAAACATAAAAAGGAAAGGATTTTCAGTCTGAACCGTGTATATGGAGATGTGACAAATTTGACCACTTTTTGTCTTTGTGAGATATTTTTTAAAAATCAGAACGACTATTTAGTGGTTCGTCTGTTACATCTCAATATCGTCTGCTTGATTGATGAGACTGTCTATAAAGGTTTGATGCTCTTTGACTATGGCGGGTGTTAAAGTTCCGAGAGTTGATGTTTACAGTACATTAATTGCAGAATCTTTTATGTCTGACATGTTAAAATATTATTTAAAAAAAATAGATCAGTCTTAGTTTTAAACAATTAATTTATTTCATCATGTTGATAATCAACGGATCAAAAACACAGAAGTAAGTTTTAAGCATGATGATCATGTTTATTTTTCTACATGTAAAAAAAAAAAATGAAAATGTTAATATATTAAAACGTGTGGTTATTCTTGACATCTTTCAGATTCTATGAAGAGTTTTTATTACATTTTGATGAATGGTCACATCCAGATGTTAAAGTGGTTTTGAACCGATATGATGCTGAGAGTGTAAAATCAGGAGGTCTTGAGATATATACTTTTTGTATATATAAACATAACTGATAGAAAGATTATACTCTGTCCCAAGATATCTGCGATTCACACTTTTGTTAATTACTCAATATTTGTATATACCTCAGGGTTCAAACGAAGTTCATTCAAAAGTCTGGAAAATTCCAAGAGTTCATCTTTGAAATGCCTTCTCTAGCTTATTAGGTTTCAATACACAGCTATAATAATGTGATGTATATGGGGATTTTGTATTGCAACAGACCCGGATAATATTCATGTTAAAAAGTTGTGCAAGGTATTCCAAGTGACTTTTTAATGTTAGCATTCACCATTATAAATCTCCGAAAGAAATCAGTTATGTTCCTGTGAATTTTTCTGAGTGAAAAATGACAATGTGTGAATGAAATTATCTTTTAATTAGTGGATATTTTCCATTTCATCTATTTCTATTGCATCTCTTTCACAGGTTTGGAATTTTATTTAAATTGTAAAAATGTGCTGCATAAATATCTTGGGACAGACAGTCTGACTATAGTTTGATATGTATGGACTCAATTCCATCAAATGCAATAAACTTTAGATATAAATGTCTTTATGAGATACATCTCTTTTTTACTTAGTCAAAGGAACGGCCACTTGTAAAGCCATTTGTTAAATGTCGTTATTTCACTTAAAATAATGTTTTTATATTAAGATGATTGACTTCTATAATTGTTAATTGTATGCATGGTTTTAATACTTGTACACTGTTTTTCAGACATTGACTTCGTAAATAAAATCAAAGAAAGTCTGTTAGAGTCCGAGGCAGCGAAGGACATTGAGAATCACGGTATCAGATGAGCTCTTTAGAGGGACTTGGACACGATTTGAGCTCAAAATTTTCAAAATTTATTTTTTCCAATTTTTATGTCCAGAATTGTTAATATAGATGTTTTCAATGCTTTAAAAAAAATTTCAAAGTCAAATATCGAGTTACAAGCAAGTTACAGAGGTTGAAATTCTTTGTTTTGTAAACAAGGTTCGTGTCTTGTTAATGTTTACATAATTGTTGCATTGGTATAAGTTTCAATCTATATGAGCCCATTGAATCAGTCTATTTTATTTCCACAAGTTATTTTAATAAAGAAATGGCAGTTTCTTTACTTTACAGTATTTGTAAACAAATATCCGACTCGAGCTTTGTTTACATATTAACGACTTCTTACCTTTATATCTCGCTTGTAACATGACTTCTGACATTCAAATTTTGGTGAATCATTCAAAATACAAGAGTAAAATATTTTATACATAGAAATCAAAAATAAAATTTTCATCTGAAATCGTGTCCAGGTCCCTTTGATTAAATCATTTTTTGGGTCAATATGTAAAATCCAACGAAATTGGTTCACTTTAGCAATAACTTTGTAGTCCATAAATGTATTCAAATTTGAAGTCCTTACCTATGTTATAGTGAGTATTAGGTATATAATAGGCTTACTACCGCCTTGCTCTAATTAGCACTTGCTGAAGAGTCCTGGATTTGAGCCTAGCTCATTCCTTCTTATCTCCAAATACATTGGCGCCTAACAAATTAACTTATTTAAGTGGAGTGGTTAAGGGAGTCTCTTGTGAGATTTCTAAAGGATCGAAATCTAAAAAGAAGAGAGGGAAGAATGTAATAGTATGAATGATACACTTGATAATGCTACTTGCTAGTGTGTCAATCAGTAAAGCGTTGGTTTTTAAACTGAAGAGTTTTGGGTTTGTGCCTAGCTCATTCCTTCTCTTCTATTACACCTAGTTATATCGAAGATTTTCTCTTTTACAAGATTAAAGAATATGTTTCCAGTGTCATAAAAAATGTAAGCATTTTTTGTATAAATTCTTGAAAATTATCAATTTTAATTCAGGTCACATGAAATCACAGAAGGGTAAACTAGACATTGCATTATATTAATCGATAATTAATTTTTTATTAGATTCAGGATTGGCATCTTTTAAGAAGTATTTATTATTTTTTTTTATTTCAAAAAAGATTGTCAGCCATAACAATACTTTTTACATTATTTGTTGTGCTCAACTTTAAATATGTTACTTTACTTTGAAGTCATAGCTAGAATGGCCCAGCTGCTAAAGTTTATATACTGTCTATTTTAATATACCTGCAGTGGTTCTCAATTTCGAGTTTTATATTTCTATTGAAAATTATTCCTCTGGATATTTAATTACACATATTAACATGTATAGTTTTAAAAAGGTACAAAGAAATCTCTGTCTATTAAAGATTATTTCATTTTAATTATTAGCAGTAATTGAAGAGATTTTCAAAATAAACTACAATAAAATACGCTAGTTCAGTTTCTTTCAAAATGTGTCCAAAATCGAAAGGTTAGTTATTTCTCTATTATGTTGCAAATTGACATAAAAAGGTTATGACACAATTTTACAAATTTGGTGATTATCCAATAGATATGTGATGCTGGCAAATATGTGAAAAAATGGAATTATTTTTATAAATCTAAAAAAATTCATATCTACACAGAACATTATAACTCAGTTGTGTTTCTTATCTTAAATACCAGTAATACATTTGGTTATAAAAATGTTATTTATATGCTTTAAAACCTGACTAACTAGATTCATGCTAAAAATATAAATATTATTAATAAAGTGTACAAAAATACTTTAGATACTTTAGATGCTTAAATTGGCAATGCATATAGAAATATTAAGCAAGCAAGCGTTGATTTTTGTAATTTTATACATTAAAGTATCTACAATATACACAGGAACATTTGTTTAAGAGGGCTCGATGTACGTAGCTCTATTGATCTCCTTTAGAAAAAGAGCTCTGTTTCAAAAAATAAGGATAAACCAAAATTTTAAAGGCAAAATATAAGGATTTATTTTTTGCTAAATAATAGTTTATAGCTAAACTAACCATATCATAAAATTTAAATTTTTTATGCTTTGAAAATAAGTGATATAATAATGTTAAACCGCTTTGCAGGGTCGTGTAGAGGAGTACAATATCGAAGTACTACATTTAACACAAAGAATCATAACTTTAAACACAAAGTCATATGTCATATGATTAACATTATCAACAAATAAACAATTGAGAGATAGGTATACAAGTACATGAATCAATACACTCTTCGTGTTGATCATAATTCAATCCGTTTCTGATTCAATATGCATTTTAGTTCAATTTAGAGTCATGTGACTTTTGCTTCAACCGAATTTAAACAATAAAAAAATACCTGGTAAAAATGAAGTTAGATGACATGAATTATATATTTTAAATCTTTTATTTTTTACATGTCCAAACAACAAATTTTTAAAGTTATATTTTTATCTCTTAAGATAAATTAAAGCACACAAACGAGTTAAAAAATTTTTCTCTAAGATTAGTTTCATTTTTCTGAAAAATAAATCAGAAATTAGAAGATTTTAACAAAGTTATCAAAAATTGATTTGAAATGTATTTTCATTTTAAATTTTAAAGTACACATTGATCTTTTGACATATTATCAGCTTTTATCTTTTCTTAACGTCATAAAACAATCACCAATGAAAAATGACAAATTAATGTTTTATCTAAAAAAAATCTATAAACTTTCGTTTTCTAAGTGACTGTATGCAAACATACAAATGTTGAGTAAGAAAATTCGTCCATTCCACCATAAAACTGTAATCATAAATTCCACATACTTAAATATCCATTAAGATTATGAATAAAAACCTCAATTTAAGTATAGTTTAAACCATTTTCACGGTCATGCTGGTAAATCATAAGTTTTAAGTCAAATAAATATAAATTCCTAAATTGAAATTTTGACGTTTAGGTTTAAAATACCTCTCTTTAAAATGTCTTTCAACTTTCGGAGATACTTTTAGGACATAATAATGTTTCAATAATTTTTAAATGCAACTATGCATAAACAAAAACAAATTTATTACAAGAAAGTTACTCTTTAACGATTTAATAAATTACTGAAGTAAATAAATTGGGGAGGGTCAATACGTATTAGTACATCTAATACCCTTGGTTTCATTGTTTTAACAAATTAATTGTAATTTGTTTGCTTAAATAAATATAAAATAGAATATTATACGTACTTTCAGACCTTAACATCTATTGTTTTCAAATCTTATGACAAAAATCACGAGAATATATCGTAGAATATCAAACTATTTAAATCGAATCACCTTTAGACTTAATATTTCAATTCAACTGCCCACTTGTTTGTACTCTGGCCCATTTCTAACAATGTGTACTAAAATACTTTTTTTCAAAATAGCTGTAGCTAATGAATGTCGCATTTTAAGTGTCAGGTTGTTAGATTGCCGATAGAATTGATAATTTTTTTCCAATAAATATACATTGTACATTTTTCAGACTTTTTTGTGTCAGTTAATTAATATTATTTAAAAAGGTATAAACGTAACCTATAAACTATAATAGATTGTAATACCAAATAAATGTAAAAGTTATCTGCACGTGAGCGGAAGAAATGCACTTTATGTGTCGTAAAATTAAAAGGATAAAGAAACCAAACCACAGGATGCTAATTTCTGAGAAGGAAAATAAACCAAAAAATGCCATATCAATTTTTTTGAAGTATATTGGACTTCTTTTCTCTTTTGTGGATGGGAAATCTTTTGAAACCCAAACGAGTTTCGATTTTGTATACACACTGTAAACTGAAGTCGAGAATCTAATCTTTAAAATATTTTTGAGTGTCAACATATTTATGCTTCTCAAAGACCATGTTATTTTAATCTTATACACATAACTGGAATGCCAACAAGGTTTAAGTTTCAGTAGTGCAAGATATTATGCGCTGAGTCACAGAAATTCCTGTATCTTATTAGTTTTCTGTTCTACATACAAGAATGTCAACCTAATAAAAACACAAAAAGTGTATGCTATATCTCAGTTTCTCTTTTAGTAACCTGATTTAATCAAAGGATATATCTTAGTAAAGTAAATGTTTATTTCTATGTTGATAAGGACGTTCTTATTCTGTTAACTTACCATAAAAAATGTAAGCCTATGAAAACGAATCTCATTTGTATCCGTGTGATGACTATGGCCCTGAATGTTTGACTTGAAACGTTATTCCATTTTAATGACGGGGCATTATTTTTAAGGTCTAAATTTGAAGAATATTTACCTCCCTGTTATGATATTTGACAAAGATGTCCAAGATGACATTTCTACTACATAGTATTTAACAAAGAACATCGAGCGTCTGCTTGCTTGTAAGACGCCGTTTTGTCTGTAACATGGGGTGGATCAAAGCTTTATTACCACGCACCTGCGATGAAACATAGAGGCGTTGCTATTAACTTCCACACATATTATTTCCTTTACTTGATCGCACTAAAACTAATTTTAAAAAAAATATTTTAAGATCAAAATTTTTTTTTTATTTACAACCCCGATTTCGTAAGGGTCCTCTAAAAAGTTTCACTTTTTACTTTAGGACCCTATTGGAAATTTTTTAAAGGCGCTTAATTTTCATGGTTTCCCTATATTTTTTTATATTTCTGCCCTAGAAATTTCTTTTTCTTTCAGATATTTGCAAACTATTGCAAAAAGTCACAAAATGGTGAAAAAAAGTTAACCTCGTGTTTTGGTCCAGGGATAATATTCAATTTGGTTTTGTTTTCTCCAAAAATTGGCATATCGGGTATATACTGGCTTAAAGAAGTTACTTTTAATCAAATAACACTTATAAAATGCAATTATGTTTCTCTTTGAGCTCTTGAAATAAATTCTTATTTTTAAAATTCATCGCCGCCTCGAATAAATGAACTTATTGTACTTTTTTCTTTATTTTTTTTTTTTTGCCTAGAATAAAATACCGGAAATTGATGGTGCGTAAGCGCCTTTTTTAGCAGTTTTCCCGACAAAATTCTTAAAATCACAATTTCTTAACTAATAAACGTTACATATGAATTTTGTATAAGGACACAATTCAAAAGAAAGTTACAACTTTGCACATACGGCTGCATGAAAATAAAATGATGCGCAAGTTATGCGCACTCGAACTGTACTCGGTCTTGTTAATTACGTACAAATGACGACAAGATGTATGCGGCAATAATGGGTACTCGACTTCCTGTTAATCAAAGGTCATGTACAGGGTTTATTTTTAGCCAGAAGTAAGTCAGTTTTAATGAGAATGAAATTGAAAAAATACTCAAGTCAAAAAAATAAACATTAAGATTTGCATTGAATTTTTTACATGACAGCTTACATGAAGAGAGTAATATAGAGAAAACTTTGTAATTTTCGGCAATAATGGCTACTCGCATTTTAACCTTTTTAACGTTTTCTTTTAAACTTTATAGCTTATTCTTTTTTAATGTGGTGTGACGCATCTTTAGGGTAAGAGGTGTGTCTTTGTTATTCAACGACAAAATAAAATCAAACATTATGAATGTTAAATAGTCTATTGATGGGAGAAAAATTCTGATCCATTTTGAAATCGACAGTAAAATATTTACACTGGTATATATATGCTCCGAATAACGCCAATAACAGGAGCGAATTCTTTGAAAAGCTAAAAGTGTTTATAAACTCAAAAGAGGGATTGAAAATAAACAAAACCAATGCAATATTGGGGGAAATGCTTATGTTCTATCAAAATCTCTTAACAAGCAAAAATATTCCAAATAAAAATATGAAGTGGAAATATTTACTTTTAGTTTTTTAATGAACAAAGTTAAAAAAAATCGTAGCATTAAACACTCTCGTGCTACCTTAATGATAATTTTAAAAATATCAAGTGTTTTTCATTCGAGACTATTACTAAAGACAAATGTAAATTGCAAAAAATTACAATAAATATGGAGCACGTGCTTAAAAACACTAATTTGTTGTTTTGAGGTATCGTCATTGATTCCAATCAGTATTGTTATATTTCATCTGTGCTATTGTTGAGAAGACAAATTGCTTACAAATTTTGAAAGTTTTATATCACACTTTTCAACTTATTATATTTATTACGGTGAACACAGTTTCGTTAAGTGTGGGTCAGAAAGTCTCTACCAAACTTAAAACAATTTTCCCCGGGAAAAGGGTTTTGACTCTAGGGTGGGGCCAAAAAGGTCATACAGTGTTAAAGTATATAATATTTAAAAAATCCTCTTCTTTCTTCTTCTTACACATAAAAAAAACAATGACTGCATATCTAGAAAAACCCATAAACCTGTTTGTTTTTTTTTTAATTCAGATACCTTTGGCAGGGTTCTGTCCTCGGAAAGGGGAAGAGTAAAACATATAGAATGTTTAAAAATCTTCTTTTGTTCTGCTGTTGATTTTGAATGAATGACGAATACACATTTACATGGGAGAATAGAGCTGTCTAACATGTAAACATAACTTGGTAGCCCTTGCCTCTAGGTGCAAGAGTTCAATCTTGGGGGTGGTGGGCGGGGATTTTTTGTTCTTTAAATATGCTGAACAAGGTCTGAATATGTTCTTTGAATATCTGACATAAGATCGGAAGCACGTTATGGGGAATATCTGGTCATATTGTACGCATGTGCACAATGTTAACAATGTTTGTGCCAAAAACCGACCAAAACTGTTGTCAAAAGAAGAATATAAAGTTAAAGTACCTGAAATAACCTAACCGTATATATCTAGGGTTTTTATGTAACGGGTTTGATACCACCAAAATTTCCGACAATATTTTTTTTCTTATTTTTTTGATAAATATATTAAAAACTAACTATAGTTAGAAATTTTGCTTTTGCAAAGTTGTATTATAATATATTTGAATAGATTCAATTGAGGGAAAATAAATTTAAAATTGTATTTCACTACTAAACCGAATGGGAATTTGCGCCATCTTATTCCCCCCTCTTCAAATTTCAACACTTTGTAACCGATATGTCTTCTCATCAATTGCACTGACAAAATATAGCAATATTGATTGAAGTAAATTATCCGTGACGTAAGATTGGCGTTTTCAGCACGTGTCTCTTATCGGTGACATTTTTTGGCGATTAAAATTTGTCTTTAGTCATAGTCTCGAATGAAAAACACTTAAAAAGTGCAGAATTACTACTGAGGAGAAAATCCAGAGCCGTTGGAATGTTCGAATCTTAAATGTTTTTGCTCTTAAGATTTTTCATGAAACATGGGCGGAAAGGAACTTTACACTTTAAGCGTTATATGTCAATCTAATAGTTATTATAATCCTTGTTTGGACTTATGTATACGTCTATGCACTGTATATCGCTACAATCGGTCAAGACTTCAAATCCTGTTCAGAGCGAAGGTGAAGCTCAATAAGAGGTGTGTGCGTGCGTGCGTGTGTGCCAAACACCAAATGATCTACCTTATTAGAATTATTTTGATAACTATTTTAAGGTATGAGTTTGTATCTTCAAAATGTCATAAGCAACAAAATTAAAACCTACTTGCTTTATTTAAGGGAACGATTATGATAAGATACCCCATCGTTTTAGTGAATTTGTCTTGCATGTATTTGGTGTACATATCTGTATAATATTTTAAAACATTACATATGTTTTTGCGAGCAAAATTTTGAAAATGATCCGAAAAGTTCAGAGTGGCAACATTTTATTGATTTTGCTATACCTAGTATCACAGACGCTTTGATATCAATTGCATACGATTTGGTAACAGGTTTTACCAGACAAGGAACCTGATAACGGTAGTAAAGAACAGCCCCGTCAGATATCGCAACGTTAAGAAGGCTGCAACAAGTTATTTATGCAAGTAAGTCGTGTTTTTATGATGTAAGATATTATGGCTGCAAACTATTGAATATTTTCATTTGCTGTAAGAGAGTTTGTTTAATATATTATGTCGGTGAAATATTAAAGCGCACTCAGATTTTTTATTCCCATTGTTGTAATTGCTATTGGAGAGGGGTCCCAAATATTATGGCCTCATTATATTGACCCCCCCCCCCCCCAACCCGTCATCGCTTTTGGAGAGGGATTTCAAAACATTGCCCTCTTCTTAAGTTTCTTTTGCTATTGGAAAGGGGTTCAAAATATTAAGACAGTAAATATTGAATCACTCTAATTTTAATGATATTTCGATACCTTTTTTCCCAATGTTCTTGTATGTATGCCTGACTTGCTGTCTGTTATAAAAAAAAAACGTTTATGGAGATTTTTTCATCGTTTTAATAGCATTCAAAGCTATAGGATAATTTAATTGTAATCTCTTGAAAACAATTTTAATACACATTGAAATCATTTACAGAGAAAAAACACCTTATTGACAATTATGTCTTTGTTGCAAATAATGATTCATCTTGAACAAGAACTGATCAACTTATGAATAAAAATCAGCTCTCGTCCTTTGAGATGTTTAGGTTGCTGAAGGTTTCAACCGATCAATAAACTATTTAGAATGAAAGCGTGTAATTTTCATTTCTGTTGGTTTATACAAAGGTTTAAATCGATCGCTAAACTTTTTAGAACGGAATCGCGTAATTGGGAGTTGATTTTAATCAACTCTCCTATGCAGTAACTCTGGCAAACCGAATGTGAAACAGTGTTTGAACCTAAGCACAAATTATCATCGCCGACAAGACGTAGATCTTGAAAATAATAGATAAATTCGGTGTACTGTATGCTGTACCATTGTTTTTCAAAAGAAAAGTATCTATAAATACCTTCAAAATAGTCAGATTTTATATAATATGAACAATTCAATTGTTTTTTGTAGTTGCATATATCCTACGCTAGAGTTCAATATAGTCTCGTTCAACCAGACGCTCGGTTGTCTCCGTAAATCTCCGACAAGCAGAGAGTTTCTCTTGGTAGCCGGAGATTAACGAAACAGCCGAGCGTCTGGTTGAACGAGACTAGAGTTCAATATTGCTTGGATCCAGACGTATACATTTCGATTACTGATACACAGTTTGATGGAATTAATTCTATCTTTAAATATTATACAACATGATTCATATGGGATTTTTTCGAAATTCTTGTCGGAAAACTTCGAGAATTCATATTATAAAAATTTGCATAACATATTGTTGATTTTAAAATTAATAATAATCAATGAAATTTACTCCTGACAGAACTTCGGTACTTTGATTTTTATTTCTGTTAGAGGAGAAATATATTTGTACAGAGTTTTCAAAATACCTAACTCGTATGTGCATGTCTAGATTGTTTGTTTACAAGGAAAAAATATCAGTGATGACTTAAAAATGGTGCAAGCTTTTCGTTAGTGATATTTCCTTCGTAATTTACATATCATATTTTTGTTTGAAAATTCAATAAAATATGAACGATATGACATTATTCAGTATAAAAGTACTTTGGTGGTGTCTATGATATATCTAAACCCTATAACAATATGTTTCCAAACGATTTTGATATTCACTGTTGATGATACTCTATTATGTTTGACTCATAATATGTATTCTATTAGCTGATCAGGTTTAAATTATTTGGTAACATTTTAATGTATAAAAGGGATCTAGACAAATTTTATTTTTCCATTTTTAATGTGTAGAATGATGAGTTTGAGTATGTCTAATGCTTCATCGTATTTTGAAAGTCAAATATTAAGTTACAAGCAAAATACTGAGTTTGAAATTTTTTGTATTGTAAACAAAACTCGAGTCTTGTTATTGTTTTACATATGTGTTGTAATTGCATCAGTTTCAATGAAATGCTGCGGGTTTTTTATGATATTTTTCTGAATCTGTTTATCTTGTTTGCCATGAGTCATTTTATCAAATAATTGGTAATTCCTATAATTTACACGTTTGTAATTAAACAAATATAGACTCGAGCTTCGTTTACATTAAATGCATTCTTACCTTTGTATCTCTCTTGACTCTTAACATTGAAATTTTGGTCAATCATTCAAAATATACATGTTAAACATTTTATACATAAAAAATAAATTTTGGTCTCTAATCGTGCCTACGTCCCTTTAACTCAGCAATGTTTTTGTTAATGATTTTTATGATTTTAGTTTGTCAAAAGAGTTAATTAATATCACTAAATTCTGTAGACCAAACATTTTCCATAATAGGTTCATTTAATTTGTTATTCAGTTAGACTATAAAAGAAGTTATTTTTTGTCAACTTATACATTCTATTTTTTCTGGTTTTTTTTTTCAAATCAAACTCACTGCCAATATTATACTCACTCTAATTATACTCCTTCATTGTTAAGTTTATAGCATCAAGGATTTTTAAATGAGTGGCAATTCCGTGCTTAAATCTATTCTTATGCACTTAACAGCTTAGTTCGAAAAAAGATACATTTTTTTTTTGTAAACGAACGAAATCAAAGAAATTGGTATTCAACGAATAGGGATGTTTTAGGCACAATTACACGATACAGTGATTATTCGTAGAATGGGTTTTGAAGTTCTGCTACGTCAAACAGCTGTTGTATTAAGCACTTTTAAATAAATGCACTGTAGTAGACCGTACAGTAAAAGAATGGACTTCACAAAACGGTTTTTGGGGGTGGAGTGGGGGGGGGGGGGGTTAAATCGGAATTTTTAAAAAGGATAATACTTTTTTCATTCTGAGCATTTATTCTGTCTGTTAACTTGTTTGGATATAATGCACCAAAGGTCTACATTCTTATGAAGACGTTATGCATTCTGCATGAACAACACACGTGTTCGATATGCAAGCGAAGTCACACAGCACTATCTGTGAAAGATACTTCGAATACCTTGGCAATTCTTTCCAAAAATATACCATCTTCTATTTTTTATGGATTGTAATTTTAAATTATCATTTTTTATCATTTTCTTTTATCATTTTTATTCAACAAAATATAGCTAATGATTTTAGAAGTCCGTACAACCTGAAGGTTTCGACCGGAAAACAACCGACCTTAATTTTCTCGACTGGTATATATATATCTATGTAGCCGTAGTTCAGCGATCAAAAATAATATGGTGAACAAATACTTTTATCGTCTTCTGTAAAACCACTAGATAAACTGGGCATAGGTTCCTTCCTTGGAAAGATTCAGAAAAATATAAAAATAAGATTAAATGTTAAATTCCTTTTACTTAGAATAGAAAATCCTATAATAAATGTTTTATCACATATTTTGCATGCTCTTTCTGATATATGGTAGATCTAAGGTGACAGCTTTTGTTTTCTTTGCGCCTGCAAATTTCTGTTAAATACCATATATTTAGACCTGTTTTTGTATTGTTTTATTAAATTAAACAGTTTTAAAAATAGATAATTTAAAAAAAAGAAGTTCAGTTTGAAATATCTCTATGGTAAAATATTTTAATTGTGAAATTCATGACTTTTCCACCCCTGGGGCCTCATTGGCGGGACCAGATATGCAACCCCCACCCCCCAATTGTTTTTCAAAAATATTTTCTATTAATATTCACACGTTTTGGGGAAAAACTAAATGAAAATCTTCTCTATTCCCATAGATATTTGAGAAAAACTTAATGCATGATTATGATTTCCACGAAGCCCTCTACCAATATTGTGAAATTTATGGCCCTTAGACAGGGGTTCATGCTCTAGGGCGGGGCTAATACAGCCATATAGTGAAAATGTATACAATCTTAAAAAATCTTTTCTATTCCAACACATGTGGTTATGAAGTCCATGAAGCCCTCTACCAAAATTGTGATATTCATAGCTGCTGGGTCATGCGTTAAAAGTGTCTTTAAAAAATCTTCTTCTCTAATCCCATATATATTTGAGAAAATTTGAATGCATGGGTATCATGTCAATAAAGTCCTCTACCTTAATTGTTAATTTGTTGTGTGACCCCATGGTCAGGGTTTAAGGCCCCGTGGGTAGGGCCAAAACGCAATGTAGAGAATTTTTAATTTTTTTTATACTTTCACTGTTGTTGAAGATAAACTAAATACATTTTGATTATGTCCATAATTTCCTCTTTTTAAATAGTGAACTTTACTGCCCATTATGCAATGGGGAGGCTTTTTATTGAGGCGGGAGGTTGGGGGTCGGGTGAAAATATGTCTTTATATTGAACATGCATTATTTTTGTTCAGTTGAAACACTCGGGTAACTTATTGATCGTACGATGCTGTAAACAATTTTACATTAACTTGAAAACCTCAAGGTAAATTGTTCCTTGCAATATTTGGTTCAATATGTGTTCTATTTCCAGAAATCTTACACATTTTTTTTCCCGTGCATTCTATACTTGTTTTCATTTTAAATGACACTGAATATTATAACAGATTTACCATTAAACGGTACCAGCAGTTATAATAAATTTTTGATATTATAGAGATCTATGTGAAAAAACGTAATCCTGAAAATGTTACTATTTGGGGGAACCCCGAACTCACACCTGAACGATTTTTAGACGGGGTCACGTGACCCCGTCTGTTGGTTTACTGTCAGCCGAAGTCTCAAACCGGAAGGCACGCGTAGAACAGATGAATTGAGTCTACGCGTAAGAAAATAGTGCAGAAAGTTTTCATGCATTTCAGTAAATATGTATTAAAAAACACACATTAAATCTTTTTAAGTCCTCTGTGTGTAAACAAAATTCTATTTATAAAATAAACAAATAGTTTTATTGATCAAAATATTCTTGCTCGGGTTCAAATGTGGAATGAGTTACGTAACTGAATACACAGCGCCGTTGACGATTCAGTTGGTGTATGAGCTCATTAATCAATAGAAGAGGTTGATGGTGGAATCGAAAATAAAGTTCCCAAACGCAATGTGCCATTTTTGAAAAGTTGTACATTTTATTTTGACAGTCTTTCACCTTAATACTACCAAACTTCATGCGCAAGCCGAAGTTAAAATCGGAACGGGTATACACAGATATTTTACAAATTCAATAGGTGTTTCATTGGCTTCCAGTCTACTTGCGGTATGACTGCTGTTCGTCTCTAAAGGAATTTTGTACAAAGAAAATAAAACAAATCTGAATTTGCCTTCTCGTTCGTTGATTAAACTGACTTTGAATTTTAAACAATGAATTGTAAGCAAAATCTATAATAGATTATACATTTTGGAAGACTTATACATCATATAATATATACAATCTTATCGATTGAAGAACCAAGTTAATTGTTATTGTTCATGTTTTCCGGCTTAGTTGGAATTAGCCTTGGGGTGAATTACATTGTGAAATAATGCATTACATAACCATTACTTCATGAATTAGGGCATTAAATTACCATTACCATTACTTAATTTTCTTGAAGTAATGCATTATATTAACATTACATGAGTAAAGTAATGCATTACCATTACATTGTGAAAAGTCAATAAATTTTAAAAAAGTAATTTAAAAACTAAATAAAGAGGTTTTGTAAATATTTCATAAATAAAACATGCTTAAAATATTTACAGGTTCATGTTCATGTTCACTATCAGGTTAAAATCTAATGACTTATACAAGATTGCTGTTGCACTTGTAGTTCTCAAAGTAAGGTTGGTCCCGTAACATTTACACGCTAATGGGGGAGTTGACAATCTCTGTTATTTATGTCTCTGATTTTCGGAGTATGATTTTCAATGAAAGGAACGACTGTATCGTAATTCATGTGGGTGATACACGAGTTTACACAAAAAAGTAGTAAGTGGCGAACGTATTTATTTTTACCTATTAATTTTGCATGAATCGCAAATGAAGAAAATCGTGTCAGATAAGTCAGTGTTAAAAATCAAAATGGCGACCGTGACAAATCTTTTCATTGTCAAAGTTCTTGGAATCTTATTGTAAAAAAGATATTTCTAACGTCAGGTGCCTGTGTTTGTTATCGGTATACAAATGTTCACTTTGTTTGTTAATTCAGCAGTTTTAGAGTTTTCGGGGTTTTCATAAAACTTTTATTACGGATACCGTCCGACTTGTGGATTTTCCCTTAGATCACAAAATTGAATAAATCTAATGATTAAAATTATCTACTTTGATATAGTTGTTTGATTTTCCCGGTTAGTAGTAATTTTTAACATTTTTCCTTGGGGTCTTATTTTACATAATATATTACATTGTGTCAATTTTCTACAATTATGAAGGCCGGGATTGAGTAAAATTTAGACAAAGTATCAGACAATTGCAAAAAAGCCATCTTAACATAGATTGTAACAACTAATTCAAACTCATAAATTTTGGAAGCATATTTTAGGAAATCTAGGACAATTACAAATTCAAACTTTCAAGACCCCGTCTTTCAGTACTCTCAGTACTTTGATTTAATCAAGCCGATTTGGCGTAGGATGAGCTGTGACGAATGCATGAGAAACCAAAAAAATTCGTATGAAAACTACTTGTTTTCTTGCATTGTCTTATCGATATAGTAACAGTTGTTTCTGTATTTTTATTTCCTTATCAACCCTGTATGACTATGTAGACTGTTGTTTGAGATTTCACCCGTATTAAATCGTACAAAAATGCCGAATTCGGAAAAATGTTTGCTTCGTGGATTTACTTCAATATGTAACACACTTTTATATAAATTCACAGCCTAGGTAGCAAAATGATAATCAATCAAAACATTATTCTTGAAAGGAACATATTTATTTTTGTATTTCTTTGTTAATATTGTCATTCTTTTGGATGATTTTTCCATGATATTATCAATAATATTGACAATATATACTGTGTAAAAGCTTACGCAGAGTCTATTCCTCGTATGGGACCTAAAATTACAACTATGTCGCCCGATTATTTATAGATATTGATTTGAGACCATAAACAATCAAAATAGCATGCATATAAAACAAACTCAGGATCATGAACGGATTATAGCCCAAGTCCAAGAATAGCTGCGTGATAAAGTCTGTCTTATTCATATTTCATAATGATTCAAAGTCAGTTCAACACAGGCACGTAGCATCGTTTTTGAAAGTGGGGGGGCCAGACCCATCCAAAAAATCTTGACAAGCAAAAAAAGGGAAATTTAAAGTTTTCCAAAAATCTTCAAAATCCTAATCCGTGGGGGGGGGGGGGGGGGGGGGGGTAGCCTCAGCTCAAAAAAAAAAAATTCTTCTTCCCTACCAAAATTTCCCTGATGCTACGTGCCTGCAACAATATATACTTTTTAGCTCACCTGAGCTAAAAGCTCAAGTGAGCTATTCTGATCACATTTTGTCCGTCGTCCGTCCGTCCGTCTGTCTGTCCGTCTGTCTGTCTGTCCGTCTGTAAACTTTTTACATTTTGAACTTCTCCTCTAAAACCGCTTATCCAATTTCAACCAAATTTGGCACAAAGCATCCTTATGTGAGGGCAAATATAAATTGCAAAAATAAAAGTCCGATCTGTATTCAAAGCGGAGAAAACCTTGAAACTGTAGTAAAAGGGGGGTGCATTTTTAAAAATCTTCTCAAGAACTACTGATTCCAATTCAACGTATTTTAGCATAAATTATCCTTATGGGAAGGAAAATATAAATTGCAAAAAGTAAGTGCTAATTCTGTTTCAAATCTGAGTTATTACGAAAATAATAATAAAGGAAATGCGTGTTTCAATCAGTTTAATAGCTTCGGGTTCGGCATCCGGTAATCCGGCATCCGGTAAAATGGGTAGGCAAGACTTGGTCTGGGCAAAACAAAGATTGGAAGTTATTAATCTGCCAATCTCATTAAAATTTCAGGATATTTGATGGAGTAGTATATTTGTATTCGCTGTAAATATTGCTGCAAAATAATGCGTATTTGGAATTGACGATTGTCGATCTGCCTTGGCTTTTATTTTGCCACGGCCCGGGTTTGCATACCCATTTTACCTAGACGCGTATTCCATACTTCTAAAACGAGGTTCTTTGTTGAAAGCAGCCATGACATTATACGAAAAAGGGTCGATCTGACTATGATGAATTTGCTTGTTGTGCAACAGTTCGCGTATGAAGGGAAATTTTTGAAACATGCATAAATTGAGGCTAAATATTTCAATGTTGACAGTTTTCACACATGACGTTGGTGTTAGCTTGTTCCGATTTTCGTTTCGTTTTCATTATTTCTGCTTGTAACCTGGGAACTATCGTCTGTATTATTTTGTGATTTTTACGTATCTAATCAAACAGAGACTTTGGTAAATCAAACAGTTAACTGTTTACCTGCGCAAATTAAGCAAAATCTGATGTATCAAAAAATAATGAAATACAATTCATTCTATCGGTCATTCGATCGGCATTATCTTTTGCGTAATGGTAGATTAATGCAAAAGGTTTTGTTGCAATGCTCGGCATTTTCTCGAGTGTATTCAGTTTATATAAAGTTTGACATTGCTGACGGAAATATGTAGGTATATACATGTATATATATATGATTCATTTCGAAAAAATAAATTGTGTTCTTTATTTGTTATAGTGAACGTTTCTTGTGTTTAATTGTTTTCAATTTCTATTTACTAACCATATTTGAGTGTTAAGCTTAAAATTATAAGCACGATACAGAGATTTGCTCACAATTCTATTTTTATACACAGATCTTAAAAACTAAAGATTAAAAAAGTAAAAAATTTGTCAATATTTATTAAGAAAATTTTCAAAGTCAGAAAACCAACTTTAACATCTTATTGTATTGTAAACTTAACATTTTTCGTCATTATTACTCCTACTGTACATGTGATCCTTCACTGTGTTTGTGTACATTTGTATACACTGATTTTGAACCTCAAATACCAGTGAACTGGTCTTGAGTTAATAAAAGAATATAAAATCTTAGGCCATTCTTTTTTTCCATTTTAAATGCTGAATAGGAAATACCAAGTTAAAAATCATAAGCTGAATGTAATAAACTCATGTGAACAAAATATGAATCAAACCTAGGCGAACTGTGAGCTCTGTATCTTGCTTATAATTCTACAATTGACGCTGAAATTTTGGTTGATCATTAGAAAATCTCTATGAATTAGAGCATGTTTAATACTTGTACAAACAAAATAAAAGAATGATACTGTGAAATCATTAGATTTCGTGGTGGCTCATTTTTCGTGGAATTCGTGGGTACCTCTCATCCACGAAATAACATCCATCACGAATTGATGAATTAGGGTAATAAAGTCATATTCCCTTTTGTAGATATATATGAATACACGAAATTACGTCCCCACGAACCTGTAAAATTTAAGTCATCCACGAAAATTGGCCCCCACGATATTTAATGATTCCACAGTATTCTGTATATATCTACTCTCTGGGGCCCTCTCTTTATACAATAAATAATGTGAAATCTACATCAATTTTGATAGTTTTTCAGACACGAGTAAATAAAAACGACATCTTTAAAACAGTTTTCATATTTCTGACACATTTCTGTTGCGGGGATAAAGTAATTATCGCTATTCCTAAGAATACTACAGCGGAAAATTATCCTGGTTTGTACGCGAAGTAAATAACAGTCATTTAATTATAATGGAGAAGACAAATAAAATTTTTGAATGTTTTTAATTTGTGGAATTGAGCACATTGAGGTACAATTTTCTTCTTCACATCTATACATGTAGGGTTTTTAAAATAAAAAACAATAACTACTATTTTTTTTAATACAATAACTAGTAAGTACTGAATATTTGATGAAAAAAATGTACCTATATGCTCTCATATATTTTGATCTCTTTACAAAGGGGGGGGGGGCAAAACGAAAATATAGGGATTTGGAAGTAAAAGCTTAACAGTATACCTCTACCAAATGTTTAGTTTTATATCTTGCGTAGAATTTTCTTATTCTGGTAAAAAATAATATTTCATGAAGGTACAATGTCAAAGATTACATGTATACAAAAATTAGTGTAAAATTCGAATACTTTACAATATTTATTTTTTGTTTTTCTACCGAGGGACCATATGGCACAATATATTTTGAACGCCCATTGTTGCTCAGGTGAGCGATGTGGCCCCATGGGCCTCTTGTATGGAGTATAATTGCTGACCATAGAACGTTGCACTTCTTAGATAAGATCGAATCAATAATCAACGTAATTACTTTCGAAATAAATAATCGATTCTATTGAAAATAAGATTTAAATTGCCAAATTTTGTAACCTGTAAAGTGGGTTCAAACCCTTAACATTTCTAAATGATTTGAATAAAATCAACTCTTAAACAGTACTGTGATTTCATTAATATTCAAGGGTATCAATTTTCGTGGATAAAGTGAAAATCACAGTTTCAAGGATACATAAATTCATGGCCAATGACCCCATTAATACAAATTGATAATAAAAATTGCACTTCAATGAACATTTAATTTCATGCATATGGATAAACTGAACAACGAAATCCGCGAAAATTGGTATTCAGCGAATATTGATGAAACCACAGTATTAGTCAAATTGAATCAAACACGATGATTATTTCTAACTGACTTGAGATATACTTTTCCTCAAGCTATCCTTGAACAAGTCTCGACACTTGGTCTAAAACCACCGTTTTAGACCCTGTTCTGAACCTCGTCCGAACTATTTTTTTCTGAGCTTGTTCTCCCAAACTATATTAAATGATTTAATGTCTCAAATGGTCCACCCGCAGTATTTTGGGATCCCGCAAATGAAACATAAACCGCACCTTCTAATATCGCTGTATCTTTGCTCTCTGAATGAGGTCTTGTCTCCTCTGCGTTTACCGGCAGAATAACCATGATGCAGACGCGCTTCCTATTTATACCCTTTGTCAATTCTGCTGACTCATTGCATGGTCATTAAGACGTTTGAGACAGCTTACCACACCCAAGGAATAGCATATGGTTGAATATTTTGATTGACCCGATTGCCTTATTTACATAATCAAAGGAATTTTCATTACAATCTTATATTTAATAATTAAGGCATTTATTTTTAACATTAGTCTTATGATACTATAAATACTGATTGACGTACTATTCTATGTACGCTTGATTTGACAGTCTAATTTATTTTTTCCTCTTTTATCTGATAAAAATTGAGTAGCTATATGTACACAAATCAATTTACCAGTCTAGAAACCTCTCATCAGACCCGTGTACCAAGTGTATAGCTTCTTATTTCAATTTTTTACCTGAGTCATTTTTTCGGATCATTCGTGTGTAAAATGATATTGTGCAATTAAAAAAAAAAGAATAAAGAACATAAATCTGCGCATGCAAGTTTTTAAGATATCGTAGTCATCGGTAAAAAAGCGATGATAATAGCAAATTTTAAAATTCTTTTAAAAGAAATCTGGCTAAAATAAAATATAAACGGATAAAAGTTTCTGAATAAACAATACCTAAAATAACTAGATACGTCAAAACATCAGACATATATCTATTAATTTTTTTTGCATAGCTTTGTAAGAAATTTTCACTCCTGTTGACTTCTTGACGTCTGTAACACAGCACAAAGAAAGCCAACAACAGATCCAATTAAAATACTACTTTAATAGAGTTAACAAAAATACTATAGTAATTGAATAATTACAATAATAAGGCAAAAACAATAAAGAAAAACAATTAAGGATTTTACAATCAAAGAATAATTGTTGACAATAATTTAAAGTCTTTTAGAATGTCAGAGTCACTGAACAAGAGTAACGAAAAATATAATAATAAAAAGTCAGACAACACTTTGGGAAGCCGGGTGTAACAACAGAGGGAGACCGTTCCTCACTGGTGGTCGGTTGAGGACTGCTTCACTCTGTCCATGTCAGTTCGTATAAACGGTCACTAGAAACGCCCCCTTGTCACTCATGCGTGGGCATTAACGTGGTCATTACTTTTGAAGCTCGTAAACTGTCCATAAAAGATCCAGTCGTTAAAATACGTTTACACAGTCTTTGTGTAGTAATTAGTTTAACTGTCAATCAGCCACACTCGAATGACAACAATTGTCAGAACGTCCTGGTCAGTGAGTAGATCATCGAGAAGAGTGTTGGTTCACCAGTAACTGTGTCCTTGATTGGCGTCCAGGTAGCGGTCTTCACGGTTCTGCTCTGTTGCCCCCGGCACGTGTACAAGTACGTCCTTGTCTAAGCGCTGCATTCTGCACGGTCGAATGACCTCTGTCATTCATGCGTCCAGGTAAACAGACTACTATAAGAGTACAGGTAAACAGCGAAAACATAGGAATTAATATTAAGTCATTAAATAGTACATAATTGTTATGACAATTAAACACAATTAAAAATGGGGTCAATTGTGTTACATCCGTCCCCTTAGGCTTTCTTGTATTACGTGAGTAATTTTTCGTTGGTTATTGGCCAAATTATTTATATTGTTACGTATCCCCTGTAAATCATCTTCCGACACTGTTCCAAATAGAAAACTAAAAGCTTTACCAATAATGGGTAAGAGTGATCGTCGACGACGATAACCCGTGAGATCATGTAAAGGACTCAGAATTTGGAAATTATTATAAACAGCGTTTTGAGCAGTTCTTAAATTTATTATTTCTAACTCTAACCCTTTAAATGTTTGGAAATATTTGTCTTTAAGAGGAACATCATAGAATTTGACAAGAACATTATTTATCCTATTAATTTCGTCCAGAGCGGAATATAGTTTGTCAATGGACTGATCATAAACTGACAAATCGATCACCATCGTTACAAGCCAGCGACTTCGTGTGGTTGAAATTTCATGGGATTGTTCAAAAATTACATTTTCTCTTACTATCATACTGTTGCCGTTGGTCAGCCAAATCAATATTAAGAAAGGCAGAATGGTCGATGCCATGATCTGCAATACAAAAAAAATATTAATAAATGACATAAATTACGTTTTCTTAATATTGATAAAATTTATATTAGCCGGTCACACAAAACTCATATACCGGAGGATCAACTTTGTGGGATCTGCTTGACAGATACCTGTCGACCGATAAGGTTCGCCCAGCAGATCCCAAAAATCATCCCCGAATACGTTTCGTAACACTTCATGTCCCCCAAGGAACCTCAGGGCGTCCCTGTCGTATATGTCATACTTAGGGACGGTCTGAGAATGTTCCGTGAGTTTCAAGAACACCGATATATTCCCCATAACTTCTTTATGTTTATGGGTTGGCTGACCGTTGGGTTCAAATGGCTGGACAGCCAAAATGTCTCCCAGGTCAGATGAGGTTCCGAAAAGAAGATCGAGACGTGCGTGTCTATGATTGATTTTATATTTACGGATGTAGAAACCCGTACTGACGGCATTCAGGGTTTGTTGATACGTCGTCGAGGGGTATATGCGTGCGTCCCAAACGCACTGGTGGCCGGAGGGCGTCTCTAACCACTCCAGAATCTTGGTTCTAGGCCACATGAACCTACTGTCCCGTTCGATTTGCTCGATCAGGTAGCGTAATGGTCTATTGCAGGAAGGTAAGACTAACGGCCTTACTTCCTCAGAGTGTGACCGGACAGAATTTGACAGGAGGACAAGCGCATTTAAATTCTTAAAAACTACGTTCAATTTCTGTTTATGCTCGTCTTTAAAACACTTATCTAGATATTTATCAAGGATGTGCACTTGCACAACGGGCGGCAGGGACTTCAGCGACATCATGATCTGTAACGGAAATGAACAGAGAAGGTTATGCGCAATTCGAAATTCAAACACATAGTTTACATAAGTCGAATGGCAGTTTCTAATAGGAATCTGAACTTATTCTCAGCCGATTTTGGTTTACGAGTGGTCTTGGGTTTAATATGACATGCGTTAACATCCATATCCAAAAGAGACCCATTCCCATTGTCAGTGTCAGTAGTAAGATCCAAGTCTTTGTCAGTTTTAACATTGTCTTTTGCTCTAAGTCTCTTTTGAAGTTCCCACAGAGGAATATCATCTTCGGAAGAGGAGTCTTCTCGTTCTCTTCGATACTGTCGTGCTAGCTGTGCAAGCGGAACATTGTCGTCCTCATCTTCACTTTCGCTAGGGAGTACTTCGTGATCATGGTGTTCTTCAGTCATTAATGAATCTTGATCTGAAACTACAGATCGCGCTTCTGAATTATCATCAGAGTTTGGTGCCGCTGAGTGTGATTCATTATTCACGTCCTCTTCTTCTTCTTGTGGTTCATCATCGTCTGACTCTGACTCTTGTGGCATAACATACGCTGTTTTACGTAGAGGTTTTCCTGTATCATCCTTTGGAATCTCCCATTGATCGATCTTGGCAAATCTCAGCAACTCTTTGTGGGCTTTAGTGACCTTGCCATCGAGTTGGTTCTTGATCTTGAACGTTACTGGTGATGTTTGTTCAATGATTCTGTAGAAAGGCTTCCATCTGGATTGAAGTTTACTCTGGCGCTGATTGTTTCTGTAGTAAACAGGATCGCCTACCTTCAGGTCGATATCTACTGCTGTTCTGTTAGCGTATTTAGCCTGTCGTTTCTTCGAGCGTCTTAAGATCCTATGAACTGTAGTAAATGCTTTGTGTTGTTGTTCAAGCGCAATTCTGTGAGGATCTTCTCCAAGGTACCGTCGTCTTGGTCTCAGGATGTTGTCAATTGGCAGAACAACGTCCCTGGTATACAATAGGTAGAATGGTGTGTATCCTGCTGATTCGTTGACGTTGAATCTGATGGCAGCCAAAGTTTGGTTTAGATGAATATCCCACGTTGTTAGGTTGTCGTCCATCTTCTTAGCCATTACATCATGTAAAGTCCTATGGAATCGTTCAACCTTGGCGTTGCTTTGCGGATGATAGTATGAGGTCTTCACATGAGATATGTTCAGTGCTTCTAAAGTTTCTTTCACAGTTCTGTTTTCGTTTTCGGTTCCATTGTCTGTGATTATTTCCATAGGAGCTCCGTGACGAGGGAAGATTTCCTCAATAATCAAATGAGCGATCGTAGCAGCTGTCTTATCTGGTACTGCGTATGCTTCTGGCCATCCAGAAAGTAGATCTACAAATCCCACAATATACTTGTTTCCCGATAAAGACTTCGGATAAGGACCTGATAGATCTAAACCAATCTTTGCAAACGGGAACGGTGGAACATCCGTTATCTGCGTTGTTGGTTTAAGTTGTTTTAGGTTTCTTGTTGCACATATGACACACTTGCCGACATAATCATATAACTCTTTGTACAAATTAGGCCAATAGTACTTTTGCCTAATTGCATCAAACGTCTTGTCGATTCCCAAGTGGCCATTGTCATCATGGTACTGCTTGATAACTCCAGATCGGTAATGCATTGGTACAAACAGGCGTAATACAGGATCATTATCTGCGTTGGTGAGATAATAGAGAACATCATCAATTAAAAGATGCTTACTTCCTGTGGATTTTGTTGCCCGGCCTTGTTGTAGCTGTCTTACAAGGAATGCAATTTCTGGATCCTTAGCTTGTTCTTCAGCAATGTTGAGTTCTCCGTTCTCTTGTAACTCAATCTTGGGCTTATAAGGGATGTCTGGTTCTCCAATGTCCAAGTTTGTGTGTTCTCTAGGATTGATTGCGTTGGAATTAATAAAGTTGATTTCCAATGTGTTGTCATGAACATCAGGCTCGTCAAATTCCGTCGTACTAACTTCTGTAGTTGTTGGAGTCCTGGACAGAAGATCAGCACAAGTATTTTCTGTCCCTGGAATGTACTCAATCGTACAATTGTATCCCGCGATGCCGAGAGCCCAAAGCTGAATCTTCTTGTTCTTCATAGGAGCATCAAGTAGATACTTTAAAGGTTTGTGGTCAGTTCTTATCACAAATTTTGCGTTATGTAGGTAATGATCCAGTTTCTGAAGTGCAAAATGTATCGCAAAGGCCTCTTTCTCCACGGTTGACCAACGAGTCTGTGTATCGCTCAGTTTGTGGGACAGGTAGTAGAGTGGTTTCTCTCTTCGGATACCCGGAATAATTTCTTGATCATCGTCGTCTGTTTCTTGTACTAAACAGGCGCCCACTGCTGTGTCTGAAGCATCCGTATACAGAACGTACTCTCTGCTCGGATCTGGATATGACAACAATGGAATAACCGTCAAACTGTCTTTAATGTAGTCGAAGGCTAGTTGACACTGTGGGTTCCATTTAAACTTCGCATACTTCTTCGTTAGGGAGACCAATGGTTCAGCAATCTTTGAGAAATTAGGAACAAACCTGCGGTAATAACTGCACATTCCTATGAAACTTCTCACTTCTCGGACAGTTGTAGGGCTCGGTAAGGATCGAATAGCAGCCACTTTGTTCGGGTCTGGTTTAACTCCAGTTTTGTCGATGATAAATCCCAGATATTGTGTTTGTTCCTTGAGAAATGAACACTTTTTCGCTTTTAGTTTTAATCCATGTTTTCTAAGTCTATCGAACACAGTCTTGATATGTTGTTCATGCTGTTCCAGAGTTTCGGAAAAGATCAAAATGTCATCAAGGTAGGCCAAAGCACATGAATCTAAGCCCAGAAGCACTACACTCATCAGTTCTGAGAATATTTGTGGAGCATTACATAATCCGAAAGGCATCACATTGAATTCAAAGAGTCCTCGGTGACACGTAAAAGCAGTCTTTTCTTTGTCTTCTTCTTGTACTTGAACTTGCCAATATCCGGACTTTAGATCCAGCGATGTGAAATACGACGCTTTTCCTAGCTGGTCCAGTAGATCGTCAATCAATGGTAAGGGCCAGGAATTGGTCTTGGTCACTTTGTTCAATCGTCGGAAGTCTACGCAGAATCTTTTGGAGCCATCTTTCTTGTCCACCACGACGATAGGAAAACTCCATGGTGATTTTGATCTTTGGATGATGTTAGCTGCTAACATATCGTCTATGGCGCGATCTACAATCTTACGTTTGTTCAAAGGTGTCCGGTATGGTTTCATCTTTATCGGGGTATGATCTCCAGTATCGATCTTCATCTGTATGGTATTGGTGTGTCCTAGGTCTGCGTCCGACACAGCAAATAGGTCTCGGTGTTGCGAGATTAACTTCTCTATCCGTTGGCGATGTTCGGGTGGAACGTTTAACTCCGCTGTGATGTCTTGAAGATCATCATCCTTCCCCGTACTGGTAGTTGGTTCGATGCACATTTCGTCGACGGCGTTGATCTTACCAATGATGCTGCCGCGCTTCACCTTAAAAATCTTGTTAGTATTGTTAACCAGCAATACAGGCACTCTACACGATTGTCTTGTTTTCGCAATTGCACCTCCGATCATAAGGCCTGGTTCATCACTTAGAAAACATTTATCAATTGCATTAATTTCAACAGTTTTATTCACAAAGTTCGAATGGTTCTTGTGTTTTGCATAACACACAGTCGAGGTCTGAGGTCTAAGAACAGTCTTTTTGCATGCACGTAAGATAGAAGCTATATGAATATCTTCCACCATAGGGACATAAGTTTTACCAATTCTTAAACTTCCCAAATCAAAATAAAGTCTAACCCCGTTTTTAATTAACCAATCTCTTCCCAAAATGAATGATCTATTTACATTTTTGACTACATAAAACTCATGATCTAAAGTCAATCCACCAATTTTGAATCTAATATTTGCACAACCTTCAATTTTCAAATCGGCGCCATTTACAGATTTTAAATTTACTTTCGGTTTCGATAATTTTGAAGGATAAGGAAGCGACCAATAAACGTCTGCGTTAACCAAAGAAACGGCGGCGCCCGTGTCCAAAAGGGGTCTAAATCTTCGTTTTCCAATTTTAATGATACATGAATTTGGATTTTCAACCGAATTTATTGTAACAGTTGGTAATTTATTTTCAATTTTATATTTGCTCCCCCCAATCGTCCCGGCATGGACGGAGCGTTTTAGTTTAACTCTTCCTGACTTTCCTGATCATGAATCGCGATCTCGTCAATCGCTGCGACTTGCGGTGTTGTTTTCCGTGGTGTAAATCTTGCATCGGCACCTCGCGCTGCGACGCGTGCATTTGTACACTCAAAACTAAAATGGCCCCGTCTATGACAATTCCAACAAGTGATTTGCGATCGCGGTCGATGCTCATCGACTGCCAAAACTTTCTTGTGAATTACTCTTGGTTTGTTTTCAGGTCGCGGTTGGCGTTTATGTTGCTGTCGGTCGCGCCTAACCCTAAAATGATCAATGTCCATTGGCTCGCCCTTAGTATCTCGCGGTGAGAAGTAGTCGCGTCCTGTGCGTAACTGAAAACGCATTTGTAAATTTATCTCTTGTCTCGCGGATGCGATTGCATCGGTCATTGTTTGAGGATTATCTCTCATTACCTTTAACCTTACGCGATCTGAATGCAACCCATCTGTAAAAATACCCACTAGCTGTACTTCCAGAACCCCTACAGCTTGTTCAGCGAGAGAAAGCAATCGTTCAGCGTAAATCTGTACGTTTTCGCCATGTTCTTGTTTTACCGTTCTTAATAATTGAAGGGCATGTTGTGGGTCGTTTACCGCGTTGAACCTTTGATTTAGTTCCTTTTTCATTGTCTCCCAATTAACCCCCGGATTTCCCGACAAATAACGGTGCATGAACTCGCTAGCATGTCCAGAACTAGTTTCATAAGCTACAAGTTTGATTTTTTCATCAGGGACCCTTCTCAACAAAGCAAATTTCTCGATAGCCTTTATCCATTTCTTAAATTCTTTAGGATCTCCCTCAAAAGGTTTGATTTGAGTTGCCCCAAAAGCCTGACCAATGTTATCTACTATAGAAGTTGCTAACCCTTGCATTGCGTTAAGAAAAGCTTCTTCACTCATGTTAGTTCGCGTTGTGTTTAGTGGCAAAATACAGAACAAAAACTTACCAGAGAGAATGTAGAAGATTCCGAATTAAATTTCCTTGGCAAGTTGAACCCGTTCGTGATGCAACTGACGCTGATAGATGCAGCATATCCTGGTCACGGCACCAACGAGGATCTGTAACACAGCACAAAGAAAGCCAACAACAGATCCAATTAAAATACTACTTTAATAGAGTTAACAAAAATACTATAGTAATTGAATAATTACAATAATAAGGCAAAAACAATAAAGAAAAACAATTAAGGATTTTACAATCAAAGAATAATTGTTGACAATAATTTAAAGTCTTTTAGAATGTCAGAGTCACTGAACAAGAGTAACGAAAAATATAATAATAAAAAGTCAGACAACACTTTGGGAAGCCGGGTGTAACAACAGAGGGAGACCGTTCCTCACTGGTGGTCGGTTGAGGACTGCTTCACTCTGTCCATGTCAGTTCGTATAAACGGTCACTAGAAACGCCCCCTTGTCACTCATGCGTGGGCATTAACGTGGTCATTACTTTTGAAGCTCGTAAACTGTCCATAAAAGATCCAGTCGTTAAAATACGTTTACACAGTCTTTGTGTAGTAATTAGTTTAACTGTCAATCAGCCACACTCGAATGACAACAATTGTCAGAACGTCCTGGTCAGTGAGTAGATCATCGAGAAGAGTGTTGGTTCACCAGTAACTGTGTCCTTGATTGGCGTCCAGGTAGCGGTCTTCACGGTTCTGCTCTGTTGCCCCCGGCACGTGTACAAGTACGTCCTTGTCTAAGCGCTGCATTCTGCACGGTCGAATGACCTCTGTCATTCATGCGTCCAGGTAAACAGACTACTATAAGAGTACAGGTAAACAGCGAAAACATAGGAATTAATATTAAGTCATTAAATAGTACATAATTGTTATGACAATTAAACACAATTAAAAATGGGGTCAATTGTGTTACACGTCACTTCCGATGAGACCTCATTATCGCCTAATTCTATTTTTTCTTTATTCAATTTTTAAAGCAGGTAGGAACATCCATTTTAAGACCGCATAACTCCTTCTTTTTTTTTTTACATCGATTTCGATGCGGTTTTTGCAATTAATTCTGATAGATACATTCTATGACATGAGTTTCGTTTAGGCTGACCTGCGGGTGTAACGACGAAAAGTGACCCCCGTAGAATATCGACAGAGGGTAATTTTTCTACGTAGAAAAATGACCCACTCAGTTGCAGAATAAATGGATTACATCGTAAAAATTATGACCTTAGGGTCATATTTCTCTGTGTTGGTTGTAGAAAAATGACCCCGTAGAAAATTGACTAAATTTATTACATATTCCATGTTTACATGTTTTTGATTCATTCTTTTTCCTTACGGTGGATACAGGGTTGATTGTGATTGGGGGGGGGGGATTTACATTGCCTGCTTGGTATTTAGATTTTTTTTTAATCGTATAACCTTGTACGAACAACCAGCTTCAGTTCGCTTTTCTGATCACTTGTCATTGCCTATCATCATTATTTCAGTCGGTTTTTTAATTTTTCAAATAAAAAAGAAAAGATATATATTTATTTTACCAAAGTACATTATTCAACCATGACTGAATAGGAACAATATCAATCAATAATGAAAAAAAAACCTCGTGCAAACTTTGGTATGTAACAGTTAGAGCAAATTGCAAAGAAACAATGACACTAAATGCTTTGGCATTGACTTTGACTCCATTTGAATATAACTTTGGTATTTAAAAACGACAATATTTGAATCTAATAAATAATACGGGGATATCCTTACATAACTTTTAACTTTACTTGGATTTCCCATATAAATTCCAGGCTATCATACTCATTTTGGCAGTTTCTAAAAGTAGAAACAACAGCTGCTTTTTGTAACCTTTATCGAAAAAGTGATCTCTTAACTGAGTGTTAATAAAGTATAACATCTATTGAGATATATTTGTTGATAAGTAAAAAATGAGGTATAAGAATTGCTGTAAGGACCAGATTGCAAACACAAAGATTTATACGTACCAAACTTACAAATCATAATAGAATATGGACCTGTTCTCCCTGATCATATCCTACTGTTTACTAGCAATTATATAATAGAGATTATCTTGAGTTTACTTCCACTAGCTAATTAATATTGAGAGTATAAAGGCTGCAAACTTATGTACAACTTATTTATATTAGATAAAAAGAGAGAAACATGTGCATCTTAATCAAAATGGAGAGAAAAGGGTCATAACTATGCACAAGAAACATGGAACAAAATATCTTTTCAAAACAAAAAAGCAGGGTCTCCTGTGTGCACTTTCTGTAAAAAAGATGAAAGGAGTATTTAACATTTATTTTATTAATGTACTGTAGTAAAAGAATTATGGAATGATGTTGAAGAATAGATTTTGAGACAGTTTAATTTGTTAAAATATTTAATAAACAATCAGTTCTCTTTAGAAAATATAAAATTAGAGAGATTCATGATTTTTGGGAGTTGATTTTTAAAATCAACTCTCCTATGCAGTTACTCAGACAAACCGAAAGTGAAGCAGTGTTTGGACCTCAGCACAAATCATTGCTGCTGACAAGACTTAGTTCTTGAAAATAATTGATAAATTCGATGTAATGTGTGCAAAAGCATTGTTTTTCAAGGAAACTTATTTATAAATACCTTGAAAATAGTCAGATTTTAAATGGTACGAACAATTTAAATATCTTTTGTAGTCGTATGTATTCCTACGCCAGAGTTCAATATAGTCTCGTTCAACTCGTTCAACTCGACGCTCGGCTTGTGCTTGTCGGATATTTACGGTGTCAGCTGAGCGTTTGGTTGAACGAGACTAGAGTTCAACATTGCTTGGATCCATACATTTTTCGAGAAATATTTCTATTACTGATACATAGTTTGATTGAATCATTTTATCGTTAAATATTATTTAACATGATTCATCTGGGGGTTTCTCGACATTCTTGTCGAAAAAGTAAAAAAATTCATATTATAAAAATGTGCGTAATTCAAATTAGAAACTACATGTACTTGTCAAGCAAAATAACATATCATTGATTTTAAAATAAATAAACATCGACAAAATCAACTCCCGTCAGTTCTTCAGTACTTTGATTTTAATTTGGTAGTTCTTATTGTGAAGCAATATATTTTTTCTAGTAAATATAAAAGTGACGCAAATCCAGATATACATGGATAAAAGACTGTAATAATAGAAAGGCTTTTGATAAAAAAATATATGCTTAAATGAAAAATTGTAGATACATGTATAAGGAGTATGAAAGCTATCGCAAAAATATGTGATAAGCTGTTGTACTGTAGTATATATGTTAAATTGTTTCTTTATTGTGTTTTTTCTATCAATGTTTCAATGTAAAACAGGGTCCTATCACGTGAATATGGTTTATATAATACATACATATGTAAACAATGCCCCTACCCCCTTTCCTCGCTCTCTCCCCTACTTCTCTATCTCTCTTTCTTAAAATTTACTGTTACTTGTTTTCCAAAATGATTGTATCAACTAATGCACGAGATATGTCACGTATGTACATGTATATGTTGTGAAAGTGGAAAATTCAATCAGAAAAAGAGTAAAAAACGAAGTCATCATCAACTTGTTGCATATGGCATGCAGAAAGTAGGGAAGTGGTCCCTTTACAGCATTGCTTGATGGTTCGTCATAAATCTGATTAGTTTTAACGGTTATTTTAGGCAAAATACATCTGTCAGGTAAAAAGCATTTGGTCTTATATGGGGTCATTTGTGAATGATTGCAACATTGCCTCCTCCAATAACTTGATTCAGCGAGGCCATTAGTCATTACCTTTTGATTAGAGTAGAGTTTCATGCATTGAACAACACAAAACGTTACCGATTGCCAAAACGTTTTGTGACCTTTACTGTTGGTTGGAATAAACACAAATTGGTGTCTGCAGTTTTTTTTCTCAAACAAGTGTTTAAGATAGGTATTGGCTGACACTGAGAGCAGTCTGAGTTAAATTACAATATACATTGAAAAAAAACCCATGCCATGCTAATGCAATGGCAGTATTATATTCTTAAATTACCTTTGGAATTTAAATGCAGACTTGATCAAAATCTATTAGAATCAATCACTTATACATGTACCTGTAGTCATAAATATGTTTCAATAGAATTATCATTATAAGACACTAAAAACCATCTAGTGTGATGATTCAAATATGAAAATAAAATATGAAAATATAAAAGAGGACAAACATTTTTTGTACAGGCCAAATTTGAGGTCGTGCCAGAATTTGAGGCCAAGCCAAATTTGAGACCAAAAGTATTTGTTTTTTGTTTATTTGTTTTCCAGCTTTTAATTACAAGAGCTGGCCACTTTGTTTATGGTTAAAACAATGCAGTCGAATTCCAAACCTCTCCTCCCATGGTAACATTTTTAGGTTTACAAGGTAAAAAGATTTAATTTATAAGGAGCCCCACCCCGTCTCTGGAAGCAGATAAAAAATTATAGAAAAACATTTATCCCCCCCCCCCCTAACGCATTAGGATTTTGAAAACTGGCGAAAAATGTTTTCCTTTTTTTCTTCTTTTCGCTTGTTCTGATTTCGGATTAGTCTGTCCTATTTCCTTTAAAAAACGATGCTATGTGCCTGTATTTAAACAACTTTATTGAGCATATAATGGCGGCGATGCAGAGTTTGAAGTTAAAGTTATCAGACATTTAGTGTAACGTTAGCGCAATCGTGCTATATCCAAAATTCCGAATTTACACGCGAGTTGCTGTCTTATGTGTACCTGTAAGATAATTAAGTTGGTGTGACGGTGTTTTGTTTTGTTGTCAGACATTCAGTTAAGCTAAATAGAACAGATTAACTTCTGTCTTCTAGGTTTTTTCTTCTAAAAATATGCAATACGTAGTCATTAAGTTTGAGTTTGTATATTTCAAATCATCTACTCTAATAATGTAGCCTATTTAGCAAAGCGAGCATAATGCAAAAAGGGAGCGCCTGCGAGCACATCATAATGCATAACTATACCTCTGGGGTGTGGGGAGTGTGTGTGGGGGGGGGGCACAACCCAAAAAAGGCTTAGCGAAGTGGTTCCACAAGGCAAGGTGACAAGTACTTCAAGAAAAACACAGACATGGCTTTGTTTAAATTGATGTTATATATTTAAAACGGTAAAGCGGGAAGTGCATACTTAGTTCTGTCTATTATCTTTTATATGCTTCCGCTGCCCCCTTTACTTTCTATTATTTCTATGTACTTTATAAGTGAGGTCAAAATTTTATGGGGGTCAGTGTTCAAAGTGTGGGGGGTCGTAAATCTACAGGTCTGGAATGGTTTTCTACTGTAGAAAAAGAACCCTACTTGTCATAGAATACTGACCCTGGGTCAGTTTTCACCGTAGGAATTTGACACCCAGGTCAATATTTTACGGGGGTCACTTTTCGTCGTTACAGGTACTATTTAAGGGCCTCCTCCCAAATTTATGAATTGATGTTCGCAAACGTCATATAAGTCTTAGATTAGGGCTCAGACTTAAACTTGAAGCTTAAAATGCAAACATAAGACTACCTCACTTGTCTATGTGACTAAAATGTGTTAAAATGAATGTGGTATTCAGGTGACAGTCAAGGCCTGTTGGCCTTTTTTTTTATTGTTAATTCTCTCCGTCATTCGTTTGGTCACAATCGCCAATATGCTTGTAAGACATAATGATAAATTGATGAAATGAAGCTTTGTAAGGCTACGTTAATAAGAATGGACATAAAAAAGTATAAAGAGTTCGCCTTCTAAATATTACAAACAAGAGTCTGTAATCCTAGAATTATTTTTTTTTAAAATTGGAATGAATTCATTGTACGAATCTACGTTTGTATTACTCAAAATTAATAGAACATTTGGGCATTTCAATATCTTGAGACGACCCCTGATAAATACATGCCCCACTAAGTAGAATACTGGAATTTAAGGTTACTTGAGTCATGCACTTTGGTGACTTATTACCGCTTGGCTTCGTCCGTCAACTTGCATAGTCCGTTTTCAGTTAACACTATTACATTTTTAACTTATAACTTTAACGTCCCCGGGGCCTCACTAGCGGTACTATATATGAAAAAAATGCAACATTTTCAAAAATCTTGTTTTGAACGCAACAGCATGTTGAAAAACTAAATGCATATCTATAAGGTCAATGAAGCCCTCTATCAAAATTGTAAGTTTAGGGTCTCTGGGTCAGGGGTTCAGGTATTAGGGCGGGGCCAATGTGACTATAATGGAAATTAATTAGATCTTACAAAATCTCGTTCTCCACTTCACTATCTAATTCTAAAAAATACATTGTTATGATGTCCATATTGCCTTTTATCTTAATATTGAAATTCCTGGTCCCTTGGTTACGAGTTCATGTCCTTCGGCGGAACTAATAGGGTGATATAGAAATGTATTAAGATCCATTCTCTGCAAGCATTTAAACTTTTTTGGCACGCATAGAAACGGATTTTGCCGAAAATTTTCCAGAATGTAGACCTTATTAAGCTATCTAAAATGCACATGCCAAATTGTCTATATTCTAACCAGTTTCCATGGAAACTCGAGGCAAACATAATTCGTTCTCAAAATAGGCCATTTTTACTGAGTGTTGTAAAAAAAATGCGGCAAGCTCAAAGTTTAACAAGCATAGAATTAAAATCATCAATCCTTCATCTATCTAAAAATGTAAAAACATGACGGGGAGGCTATACTTATTGTTGTGAAATAATAAGTTAAAAAATGATTACATTTTTGGAAAATGAATTATCTCCCTTTGCAATTGAGAACTCTTTTGTGCTGAGTTCAAAAAGAGAAATGTTGAAACAGCATGTCAACAAAGTGGGTTTTTTTCAATCTTCAAGATTTTATCTTTATTTTTGTTATGACCATAGATATTGTCACTACACCTCTAATATGAACCACTATTAGTGTTTCTGAAATCCCATCCAATGCCTTATCATGTTTTTGTAGTTACAATTACAAACTTCATAAAGAGAACTAAAAAATGACAGTGAATCCGGCCTACCCAGGAAAACACTTAAAATCATGTTTATTAAAATGCATTGTGGGGTCCATTGTATTATTATCTATTGAAGTTCACATACCTTAAGATTTATAATTATAAACTTTTGAAATCAGCATCAAATTTGGGATAAGTAATAAATTTATAGCTAACTTGATGAAAGTAATATTTTTTTCTGCTGAAAAATATGCATAACTCCTATGCTGAGTTCTATATAAATGAGCCATTCTGATTCAGCCAAAACTGTTAATTAGTATGAAACAATGAAAGGAATGGACTATTATGCATTGGGAATGTAAAAATAACATTAAATACAAACTTGCCATTTGAATGAAAATGTTTAAAAATTCTCTGCATTGGTAACCTGCAGGAACTGTACGCATATTTTTGTAAATAATGCATGTAAATTAATAATTATGATATCGTATCGGGTACTTGTATAATATAGATTGTGAAGTTTTAAAAAAGATAATTTGAAATTGCATGATCCTTGATTACAGTTAAACAGGAAATATGGAATAAAATTAGCAGCCATGTAAATACTTTGACTAAAGGGAATAGATTGTTTCAAATACAGTTCTATTACTAGGACTTACTTGGTATTAAAAGGTGTTTATCTGGTAACTGAAAAATAACCATGTATGCTGAGTAGCAGTTTCCAGACAAGTTTTTAAGTCTTTAAACTTTTCTTCAAACTGCTTGGTTATAAGCATATGGGTTCATCCATGAATTGAAAATTCAAATTGTTTGAGTGAGTGAATTGGCATTTTAAGCAATGGAGAAATGGAAATTACGTACAACAATTTGGATTTTCACCAGCATATTTATAATTAGAAGTACTCTTATTTTTATTTTGCAGCTAAGAAAAATGCAAGCATTCATAAACATAGTATATAATTAATCAACACATGGATCATTACTTACAACATTTGCATGATTATATTTTTACATAAATATATACACTTGAATTGCGTAGCGCATTGATGAAAAAGTTTTCCGGTCAATTTTTTCTTTGATACGTCGATCAATAGAAAAATTATTATCTTCATTTCTTATCATTTAATTAAACATTTTCAAATAAAAAAACGTGAAGTGTCATTGATCAGAAATGTAAATAATGTAAATGAAGCGGCGCGTATGAATACAAAACAACAACAGCAACAATATTCAAAATGGATGCGCCTTCAGCTGATGCAGAGTATTGTGCTGAATTTAATGGATTTAACACAAATAGTGAGTTAAAATCTGAACCGGCTAAATTGAAAACGAAAGGAAAATACATGCGATAGCTTGTGATATTATTCACTGTGCAGAAAAACTCGTAATAAAACTAGTTTTCATGTGAAATCGCTGAAATATGCAACTGGACATAACCATCCAAGGAAAGGCGATCGTGGACGAAAATAGCTGATATATCGACAAAGAACAGTATGTATAAGCGACTTTTGTAAACGTTGTGGTAACTAGATAGCCAGTGATGTACTTAAATGGTATATCTGCCGCTTGGAATGCACCGAAGGAGTTGATGCATTAGTTACTGAGTACTCATAGCTTTTCTTTACGACGCTTATTCTGATGACCGATCATCTACGTGTGTAAATAAAAAAAATTATCGTTACCAAATTTGAACAGCAGTGTTACCGTGAAAGTTTATAGGCCTATTTGTTCGTTATAATATTCCTGGAAAAGAGACAGCCAGCCTCGCTGTAAATGTTGATTGATCTCAAGCAGACGAAATCGTGAGAAGACGCTTAATTTTCTATTTCGTGAATCAAACAATGTGTTTTGTTTAATTTTGAAGGTTAAACTTTCAAGTTTTTATATTCACAAGGTTGCATTTTGTTTGCTGACAATAAAACAGACACAACTTTACATTTTGTTGACAGTGTTTATCTTGGAAATTCCCATTCTATAAATAGTGTTAAATCAGAACAGTTGAGAAAAGTAGATCCGGCAAAAATTTTATTGATGCAGGTATCAAAGAAATTTTTCAACCAATCAGAAGCGCCGAAATCTCATCAAACGAATAAATATTAAATGATCATATTTTCATGTTAAACGTCAGACTTGTTTTTTCTTCAAGAAGAACATTTTGAATTTTTTTCTTTTTGTTCCTATGGAAAAATTCACCTCCCTCTGATTGTGGGCTCATCCTACTCCTATGAATCATGATTTGGACAAACTTTAGTCTACGCTACCAAAGGATGCTTCCACACAAGTTTCAGCTTTTTTGGCTAAATAATTTTTGAGAAGATTTTTTAAGAATGCCAACAACGTTTTAATGAATAAGAGTCGTTCTCTGAATGTGACCTATAGTGATCTGTTTGTCTGAACATTCATCTATCCAAACATCTGTCCAACTAATGAAGGTCATATCAGATTACTCTAAAAAAATTATAAGCATATACACCCTCCTTTAAGCTCTGTCTGGCTCATACTTCCCATTGAAGAGAACTTTTTATGTAAAAAGTGTGCAGTGACCTTGAACCAATTTCAAGGTCAAATGTTAAGATTAAAGCAGATGTTTAGTTCCCCCCTGAAAGAGGGTGTTACCCTTATTCTAACAAATTCGAACCCCCTAAACTTCTGGATGATTTGTGCTAAGTTTGGTTAGAATTGGCTTAGTGGTTCTGGAGAAAAAGCTAAAATGTGGAAAGTTCATAGGTGGACGGATAAAAAGCTTTCAGCTCAGGTGAGCTAAAAATATGTTTGATAAAATATGCTCTCTTTTTTTTCATCAAAATTTGGTATTCATTACATAATGAAATGAGATAAAAAGACATAAACTGTCTATTAAACATAGAATTGAACGAACGTTTTTTATCATGTGTAACGACTGTACATATATCTTACCTAGATTTGATAATTTGTAAACCAATATTGCAAACACTCTCAATTTATTGCATATGTAAAACTTCACATATTTTTTTTTTCTCAAAAGGACATAATTTACACATATTAATGAACCATAGTAAGGGTTTTATAAAGTTTGAAAGTTGTAAAATATACACTTTTGTTTCCATGGAAACAACAATTTTGAGGAAACTTCCCCATAATGTTTTGATTGTTTCTGATAGCAGAAGACCCAGTCTTTCAGGATTGGTGTCGGTTTGCATCAACCTGTCCGCAAGAATTTACAGGGCATTACCAAAAATGCCTCATTTCTAGGGTTTTTTTTACAAAGTCGTTAATCAAGTACTTTTAAGCCCTTGGAACAATAAAGAAAGATAGCTGCTTTGATTTGCTAAATGTATTATTCAATAGTAAATATGTGATGCTCTGAGAGTTTGATAAAGATTTATCACAAACAAATCTAATTGAAATAAATACTTTAGCAGAAAAAGTGTGTTCTTCAGTAAAAATCAAGACCACTTTGTGCTAAGAATGATGGGTATGTGTATCCATGGTAACGGAGTTGCCTATGTGTTTTTATGATAGATATATGATAATATGCATCTTATTAAAATTTGAGAAAAATCGGTGACTATGCGTGCCGAACCTCCTATACAAGTGTTTAAATGCTTACAGAGAATGGCTCTTAAATCTTGAACTATCATCTTTTTTCACAGAGGACGGGGATAATCTGAATGCATAAATATAATGATGTTCATGAAGTCTTCTACCAAAATTGTTCAAATTAATCGCTTTTGTCTTAGGGAATCAGATACTGGGGGGGGGGGGCGGGGGGGGGGGGGGGGGGGGGGGGCGGGGGGGGGGGGCGGGGTAATGGTCTTTAATAATTGAACTAAATATATGTTAAACAAATTTCTTCTTTTAAAAAATTGATAAAATATCCTGGTGTGATGCAAAATTGCTTCAGAAAGATTTTATGAAATGCGCTTATGAAAGCACTTGTCATAAAAGGTGTGTGTATTTCACAGAGCATGTCACAAATAAGTTCATTTGTAAATTATTTTTCATTTATCGTTTCTAATTGCATTTTATGATTTTTTTTTACAAGTTCATTGAAAATAAGAACATTGGCAAAATTTGAATTACCACTAATATAAGTAATACTTCACCTTGATATGATTTTTATACAGGTAAAGAGGAGATGTCTTAAATACATTTTAAAAGCAGCAATTTAAAAAAAAAACATAGAACGAAATGAAATGTACTTAAAATCTATCACATACAATTTAGTTATGTAAATTTTGCAAAATCTTTGTCTACCTCGGCTACTGCGAACTAAAGGAAGAAAATGTTGAAAATATAAGGTAAATCAACAGCTCACAGATATCTGACATTGCAGATGCTTTTATGAGAAGGATTCTACAAAGGAACAAATACACTTGAGCTAAAGATGTAAGCCTTCTGTCTTACGGATCCAATTGAGGGTCAGCTCAAACTTAGTGATCACAAGTACAGTATTTCTTTCTCAAGCGGTTTTATTAAAGCGTGATCGTATAGTTACAACAATTACAACAATTAAAAGCAGTCCAAAGCAAAAAGTCTCGTCAATATCATTTCACCTAGGAATATATAACATTGTACTTATGATGGACAGTTCTGACTAGTTCGGCCCATTTACTACGATCATGAGTGAACATTTAGTGTTCAAAATTAAGATAAATATTTTATTTCTAAATAAAGTAACGAACTGTCAAAACTGCCAATCAAAGAGTACGGATGCAGGATTTGAGTCTCCGAGTACTGAGTCTCGGAGTCCCCCACCTATAGGTATGAGGCATCACTTACTCATAATACGTTCATTCATACATGGCATAAAAGGTTACAAAGGTTAATATATAGAATATACAATACATGACTCAATATAGAGTACCAGAGCTATCGTTGCAGACACAGAATCGCCAAATATGACACTTGTTTTTAAACTCTCAATTTGAATATTATTATGCCCATATTATTCACCTGGTTTTATAACATCATTTAGGAATACTACGCAGTGCTACAAGAATCACAGAGTTCATTATGTTAATTATCCTAAAAATCATTCAGTGCGCAGCACCTAGGTACACATAAATATCATAGTGACCATTTTGTAATACTAGCAATTCAAGGTCATAGCATTGCTATCTGTTTACAAAGAGAATGGGCCCTTTTTTCAGTGCCGTTTTTATGTAGAAATCAAAGTACTGAAGTACTGACGGGAGTTGATTTTATCGATTATCATTTATTTTAAAATCAACTTATTTTGCATGGTAATTAGTTTCTAGTCTGTATTTGAATTACGCACTTTTTTATTATATGAATTTTTATGACTTTTCCGACAAGAATTTCGAGAAACCCCATATGAATCATGTTGTGTAACATTTAAAGATAGATTTCAAACTATGTATAAGTAATCGAAGCAATTCTAAAAATTTTATGGACCCAAGCACTATTGATATTGAACTCTAGTCTCGTTCAACCAGACGTTCGGCTGTCTCTGTTAATCTCCGACAAGCAAGAGAGCCTTTCTGCTTGTCGGAGATTTACGGAGACAGCAGAGCGTTTGGTTGAACGAGGCTAAATTAGACTCTGGCGTAGGAATACATGGGACTATAAAAATATCTTAGTTGTGTGTATTATATAAAATCGGACTATTTTCGAAGTGTTTATTGATAAGTTTCCTTGAAAAACAATGCTTCAGCAAACATTACTTTGAATTTTTCTATTATTTTCAAGAACTAAGTCTTGTCAGCGGTGATGATTTGTGCTTATGTCCAAACACTGTTTCACTTTCGGTTTGCCAGAGTAACTGCATAGAAAAGTTGATTAAAATCAACTCCCCAAAATCTACAAATTGTATTTTTTCCGTAAACGTTAAGCATTGTTGGATATTTTTCATTCATATGTACGCTTAAATTTACCAAAATAAGCATACAGTTAAAAAAATTGATGACATTTAAATGCCTGTTCAAAATCTAAATCAGGAAAAATCGAACCGAATCTACTTGAAATGTGTCTGTTTATATGAGAGGGAGGAGACATTTAAATCAACTTTATTCTGTTGATGGATTGATTGGCGGGTTTGCTGAATTATACTTTATGCATTATTTTACGTCTGAAAAAAATCGAATAAAGCTTTGAAGTTGCATATTACCATAGTGATCAAACAAACATTCCTGACTATACAAAGTTGATGGAAAGCGATCTAAAAAGTGTCAATGTTTTAAAATGAGCACATTTGACAAATGTCTTCGTGGATAGAACCCACTAGATTGTTTGAAAGAGCCTAATCTATTCCATGCGTGGGTTCAAACATTGGTCACGCGGGTAATAGCTTTTCCTTGCTATAGGAAAAACCTTAAAATTTTCATACGTTTTTCATTTTTTAAGTACCAGCCTAATGTTGCACAAACTTTTTATTTTCACAGGAGTTTTCTAAATTTATAATGCGTATTTTGTCTTTTCCACAAGTTTGTACTCGGTTTGGCGGAAAGAAAACAAAGGCTTTGAAATAAATGCCCGTCCTCGATTTACTAAGCGAAACCACGAATGTTGGCTGACCCCTACTATGTTGTAAAGCTTCGTGCTTTTATATAAAGTAAATTTACCGCTAAAACTTGCTGATTCTTATTTAAATATCAGTAGGTGATGTTAGGTAAAAAAATTGCTATATCTGAATCTTCATTTTTTCACTTTTTACCGTGGCGCATAAGTGCACTCGTCCTTTGTTATTTCATTGCTTTAGTTCTTAGGTTTGGTTTTTTTATTGTAAGGGTGGCTTTTTATTATTATTATTATACAAAGAAAATGCATGCCGCATTATTCCCTTACAGAAATACTGTATTTCTGTAAATTTAAGGGCCTGGATAAGATGAGCAAGGAAGCCAAACTTGTAAATCTTCTAAACCGGAAGTGTAAGTCGCATTTACTCTTACAGTGAATTGGTTGAATTCTCATCAGATTACAATACCAAGGTTACTTTTGTGCCATGACAAATCAAATCATTTACTTTCTTTAGACAAAATAAAATTCAATTGTGTTTCATGCTAAGATATTACTTTATTCTTTCATGATATATTGTTAACACTTCAGCGATAGTAATTCAGCTTTGAAGAGCTCCTCTTTTGAAATTCTTTGGTTCCCTTGAAGAAAAAAAAAGGTAAATCACACTTTAATTTTCAACATAGTATTTTTGAGCCAAGGTTAACGAAGACACAAAAATGGCACTGTGAGCAAATTGCAGTTATGCCACGACAGTTTCTTGAAATGCTTACATAAAACTAAAAAGAAAATTTATCAAAAAGATGCATAGAATTCATCACTTCGAATTTTATAATTGGGACTTGTTTTAAAAGTTGACAATTCAATTAGCGCAACATCGGCCCCTTCAAATGAAAATGTGCTATTTTTCAAATTTTCAATGTATGAAATTATAGTTAAAGAAGTCATAGTTGTGTTTGCATACCATCAGTATCAGTGGCTTGGAAGGCTAAAGCCATGTCTCCTTTCTCGACAACTGAGTATGCAGTAGAAGAAAACTCTTCCATATCAACATGGCCGTCTCCGTTTTTGTCCCAATCAGCAAAGTCACAGGGCAGAGAGACAGTTCCCAAAACCTAATATTAAACGGTTATGAAGATGTAAAATCGACAGACGGTCCTGAAATTCGATCATATGGATAAATTTAAAAGAGTACTTGCTTGTCTTTTCTTTCTGCCACAGACGCGTTTGCACGCATAGTGACAAACGGGTTTACACCAATCGCAAAGTTTCTTACAATGGTATGGACAGACTGTTCTACACAATGTATCTATGGTTCTTCTCCATCTATATCTTGATCCCCAAGCTTCGGAGCCGTCAATCAAAAAACATGTGAATACAAGGAGTAAAACTGAAAGCCTCATCTAAAGGAAACAGAAATACAAAGATTCAAATCATTAACTATTTTGTCGGTCTTAAAAAGTAACTTAACTATCTTTGAATTAATAAAAAAAAAATGCAAGCTCTTCTTTAAACTGTAATAAACAGTTTTGGAGTGATTTTATTTCAAAATGTTAATTTTATAATTTCGGCTAGCAGCTTACCTTTTAGTTAGCAAACACCAATGAAAAGTGTACTGTTCAATATTATATATATATATCTGTATATGCAAAAATCAAAATTGTCCTTGAACATGTGTTGCTGTTGATGTTTAAATTGCATGTTTTAAGATTGTTTGCTATAAGGTTACGGCGTTTATTTAATTTTATGCACGGTAACAAATAATCAACGGACATTAAGTACTAAATTTCTCTTTTCTGTAACATTTGCTTTTGAAAGAAAATAGGTTTTAACTTGTTTTTTCATCTCCCAGTACAATAGTCAACATACTTTTTAAGTTCGTTTTTTAACTGCTTTTTTGACAAGACACTTACATAAGTTAATATAAGTAATAAAATGCTTTCGTTGGTGATTCATGTGGAATATGAAGGCGGCGACATTGCAGTAAAAAATTTATTTTTTCTTCAATAACCAGTTATTGCTGTATTAACCTCATAAATTGATTATTTTATTTTCACATTAGTGAATCTTGGGTAAAAAACCATCAATTTGCATCCAAAGACACTTGTCAATCTTAAATTAGAGTTTAAAAGTTTTTATCCTCCTACAATATTACTTATTAGGTTTGTTACTGACTTTTTTACAGAAATTTGTGGGGTCGGTAAAGTCCATAGAAGGCGAGGCGGGCGGATCCGATCCTTCTATGGACTTTACTGACCCCACAAATTTCTGTAAACAGTCAGTAACAAACCTAATAAGTGTTTTGTTTTGTCGAGGACCTAAAGTTTGATATGTAAACAAACAAAAGATAATATATAAGAATTAAATTCATAGGTCAATTCTCAAATTGTTGTACCTTCCTCGTCAGTCGTCTGTGCAAACGTGGAATCCATGGTAGGATCATAATATTACGTCACGGGTAAAGGGAGGGTTACTCTAAATATTTTGCGGCTTAAAAAGTAAAAGTTTGGTTGAACGTTTGTGTACAAAATCAGCTCAAATAACGTTACGTCTGCCAAGTTGCCGTATAAATTTTGGCGCTTGCCGTGTAAAGAAATTTATAAGGCAATCACGTGACGCGATTCATATTATGACGTCGAGGCATTCTAGTCCGAGGCAAAACAAAAGTAAATAGTGTTTAAACCCTACATTTGCAAGATCTGAGAAAAAAATAGAGAAAAGAGAGAGAGATTAGTTAAAGCTAATAGAAAATAGAGAGAAAAGAGAGAGATTGGCCAACATCAATAGAAAGTCAGACATCACAATAGGAGAAATATAATTTACCTTTAGTGTATTTAGCCTTTTTTAAAATCAAACTTCGTCTTTTTAAATGTGCTCCTCATGACTCACGTAACATACTTTGTCAAACAGTCGAGTGTGATTTAATTAATATTTAATTTCTGCTTCTTAATCAAAAAATTATCTCCTTTTTTTATTATCTCTGATGGGTGTTTGTTATAAGTTTAAGTCATATTTAAACTTCTTTATTAAATGTTTATACAAACTTAAGGTAGTACAAAACACTTGTGAGGTTATTTGAAATATATTTTCAATGCACAAAATAATGGCTGAATATTTTGAAAAAACTTATTTCAATCATTATCTTAAGAATAAAATATAAATGATACCCATCATTTACTAATTGCAGAAGAAATAGAGGTACAGCGTATTTTGATAATTTCCAAGTCTACATTTGAATGGTTATCATCATCTTCGGTAGCCAAGGGTTTTCGGTTCACTTTGCTGGGGAGCAAAGTGGACTGAAAACCCTTGGCTACCGAAGACGGGTTATCATTTGATCTTTGTGCAATCTAGTCTTTTTACATTTAAAAATCTGTAACTTTTGCTTCGTTAATAGCTGTGAACTGAAATTTGAATATAATCATCACAAGAGTTTAAACTTAATGCACATTAAATATCACGGTCATATCAAAAGATCAATGGTAAAAAATGATGATGTCATTTTGGATTTATTCTATTTGGAAATATTCTACATTCGTAATCTATCTAAACATTCAAAGTCAAATTATCACTATTTGAATATATGTTGATAATGGGGCCTTGTCATATCGGTAAATGTTATTTAAATTTGAAAGGTAAATGTTATTTGAATTTGAAAGACACACTTTTTGTGTAGAGTTCTTTTACGTGACCCCGTCTATTGGTTTACTGTCAGCCGAAGTCTCAAACCGGATGGCACGCGTAGAACACATGAATTGAGTCTACGCGTAAGAAAATAGTGCAGAAAGTTTTCATTCATTTCAGTAAATATGTATTATAAAAACACGCATCAAATCTTTTTAAGTCCTCTGTGTAAATAAAAATTCTATTTAGAAAATAAACAAATAGTTTTATTGATCAAAATATTCTTGCTCGGGTTCAAATGTGGAATGAGTTATGTAACTGAATGCACATCGCCGTTGACGATTCAGTTGATGAACGACCTCATTAATCAATAGAAGAGGTTGATGGTGGAATCGAAATTATAGTTCCCAAACGCAGTGTGCCATTTTCGAAAAGTTGTGAATTTTATTTTGACATTCTTTCACCTTAAAACTACCAAACTTAATGCGCAAGCCGAGGTTAACATCTGGACGGGTTATACACAGATGTTTTACAAATTCAATAGGTGTTTCATTGGCTTCCGGTCTACTTGCGGTATGACTGCTGTTCGCCTCGAAAGGAATTTTGTACAAAGAAAATAAAAACAAGTCTGAATTTGCCTTCTCGTTCGATGGCTCTTTAGTTGATTAAACTGAATTTAAATTTTAAACAATGCATTGTAAGCAAAATCTATAATAGATTATACATTTTAGAAGACTTATACATCAAATGATATATACAATCTTATCGATTGAAGAACCAAGTTAAATGTTAATGTTCATGTTTTCCGGCTTAGTTGGAATCAGGCTTGGGTGAATTACATTGTAAAATAATGCATTACATTACCATTACTTCATGAATTGGGCATTATATTACCATTACCATTACTTAATTTTCTTGAAGTAATGCATTACATTACCATTACATGAGTAAAGTAATGCTTTATACTTACTTTGTGAAAAGTCAAGAAGTTTTAAAAAAGTAATTTAAAAACTAAATAAAGAGTTTAATATGTAAATTTTTGATAAATAAAACATGCTTAAATTATTTACAGGTTCATGTTCATGTTTACTATCAGGTTCAAATTTAATGACTTATACAAGATTGCTGTTGCACTTGTAGTTCTCAAGTAAGGTTGGTCCCGTAACAATTACACGCTAATGGCAGAGTTGACAATCTCTGTTATTTATGTCTCTGATTTTCGGAGTATGATTTTTAAGGAAAGGAACGGTTGTATCGTAATTCGTGTAGGTGATGCACGAGTCTACACAAAAAAAGTAGTAAGTGGCGAACGGATTTATTTTTACCAATTAATTTTCCATGAATCACAAATGAAGAAAATCGAGCCAGATAAGTCGGTCTTAAAAACCAAAATGGCGACCGTGACAAAACTTTATACTGTCAAAGTTCTTGGAATCTTATTGTAAAAAAAATATTTCTAACGTCGGGTGCCTGTGTTTGTTATCGGTATACAAATGTTCACTTTGTTAATTCAGCAGTTTTAGAGTTCTCGAGGTTTTCATAAAACTTTTATTACTGATACCGTCCGACTTGTAAATTTTCCCATTGGATCACAAAATTGAATAAATCTAATGATTAAAATTATCTTATTTGATAGAGTTGTTTGATTTACCCGGTTCACAGGATGAATGACCATCTTTAAGTCCTCCTTAAAGATAGCTTAAAGGTGTTTAAAGGTAGCTTAAAGACGATCTTTAAGCCACCTTTAAGCTACCTTTAAGCTATATGTATTGCTTAAAGGTGGCTTAAAGAAAGCGTAAAGATGGCTTAAAGGCAGCTTAAAGACTATCTTTAAGTCACCTTTAAGCCACCTTTAAGGACAACTTATAGGTCCTTAATGTCCAAACTTCTTTAAGCCACCTTTAAGCCACCTTTAAGCTACCTTTAAGCCACCTTTAAGCCATTAAAAAAAATTTAATTCAATGTTGTGCTTTATTTCCAACAAAATGTATTAACTTTATGAAAGAAAAGGTATTAAAACGGTTTTTGTTCTAGAAAGAAAAATGAAAAAGTGATTATATGAAATATATGATAGAATATGTTTACAAAGACAAAAATAGGGAGTAAATTGTTGCACGAAGAACCGTTAATGAACGCATTTCATATTTATTATCGAATGGCTGATTTTTATGGTGTTAGCTCATGATTTTTGATTATCTCTTGCAAATCTAACAACATGTAGCCTAAATGCTTAATGATTTATTATAATTTGTAATTTAGGGATATTTAAAAAAACCAACATGATCTATTGCATTTAATTTTTTTATATTGTAAATTTAAGCTTTTTTTCTGTTGCATGACAGTTTTAGAAAAAAAATATATCAAGATATCGTTGGTTTTGTGTAATGAGTCAATTGAAAAAAATATCTATCAAAAAATTAATTAGATTCTTTGAGGTGCTTTTATCCTATGGTAGAAATCCCCTCTGCAAGTAAATCATGTACTAGTATTCCACAGTTTAACTGTGTATTACTATTAGAGAACAATAGGCTAAATCATATTGTTCATTCGTGTTACAAATCTGGCTACTTCTGTGTAAACTTTTAAGTATGGCTAATTTGTTGACAGAAATGTTCTGTATGCTAATATTCCAATTTGAAGTAAACTGCACTAAAAGCAGTATCTTCCTTCAGCAAAAAAAAAAAACAGTAGGCGTAAATTACCTATCTTATTGTAGACACTCTTTACAAACCCTTTTATCGAATCATTTTAAAGACTCAATAGCACTCATTCTGGCGGTGGCACTACTTTCTTATTTACCTGCTCCCTGTACTCAGCAGTTTTGTTGTTTTTTAACAAGAAAGAAGGACGTTCTGTAAGAGAAGAAATAAATTTCGTGATCATTCAATAAATCATTTATTGTGTGTGTTTTATATTTTGATAGTTAAATATAATTTACCAATATAACGTTTGGGTAAATTATTGTCTAGCTTTTTAATGATAAAGATATTATTGAAGTAGGCAACACTTACGAGTTAGTGTAAAGTACAATCTGTCCTGAAAGTTCATACATTTGGTAGGTCCTTTGAAAACAAATGCTTAAAATTAAATCGTTTCCAAGGTAAATCAAAACGAAAAAGCAATCCTTGAGGTGACAGTTATTTGTCATGTTTACAAGGTATATGCAATGTTTCTTTTATATTTTCGCAACTCAGCATCCCGGCATCCCTTGTCCATCTATATCCTCAAAATATATCATTTTTTAAAATTGTTTTATATTTGTTGCATAAAACCAGGTGTTAATATAAATATTTGTTTTTAATTGTGAATCAGAATGTTATGATTTAAAAGAAATTAATGGTTATAACAATCGTAATTTTATATTAGGATAACATCTAAAATAATAACATAAGGAAAACTATCACATAGTTTTTAATGGTTCAGGAATGAGCTTTTGGGCTTCTTAAAGAAAATGTATGAGGTGGAAGTTTAACTGAATACATATCCTTATATTAGGAATTGAAAAAAATCCTATTTCCATTATCCTTCCTGCAGCTATACAACATGAAAAAATGTATTGCTTGGTTTTTTTCTATCGCGTATTGACAACCCATCCCCTCTTTAGGACAACAAAATAAAAACTACATATTTAAGGAGAAAAACATCTACAAAATTAGCACTAAACTAAAATCTTAATAATATATAAAATACCGGATTTGAAACATTTCGGCACGTCTTTTCGTCCATGGTAACGTCACCCCTCCAAATGTTATTGTCATATAAATTTTAGTCCACATGATTTTATTTGACCCTTTCAGTTTCGCAGTAAAAATCATGCCTCGAGTTTACAGTCTATTTCATAGAATCTATATACTTGTAGTCAAATATAAAATCTAGAGGTTTATTTAATTTAAACTTTATCTTAATTTAATTGGTGGATAAAATGTGGTCAAGATCGTAGCGGCTAGGTAGGGCTAGGTAGCGGCTACTTTGTTGAACGGTATGCTAGCCTCTCGGCTACGTAAGGAAAGCTAGCCTAAAATTTGAGGGCTAAATCATGAAATCAAAATGGCCGACTTTTATTTATAATCAATTTGATATGACTAAGATATGTAATGTACGGCAAATAGACGCTCTAACCGTATTTGGTTCTCTCCCGAATTAATTTTGCCTTGCGATTTTCTCTGGAGGTAGGATTACTTAAACATAAAAAGGAAAGGATTTTCAATCTGAACCGTGTATATGGAGATGTGACAAATTTGACCACTTTTTGTCTTTGTGAGATATTTTTTAAAAATCAGAACGACTATTTAGTGGTTCGTCTGTTACATCTCAATATCGTCTGCTTGATTGATGAGACTGTCTATAAAGGTTTGATGCTCTTTGACTATGGCGGGTGTTAAAGTTCCGAGAGTTGATGTTTACAGTACATTAATTGCAGAATCTTTTATGTCTGACATGTTAAAATATTATTTAAAAAAAATAGATCAGTCTTAGTTTTAAACAATTAATTTATTTCATCATGTTGATAATCAACGGATCAAAAATACAAAAGTAAGTTTTAAGCATGATGATCATGTTTATTTTTCTACATGTAAAAAAAAATGAAAATGTTAATATATTAAAACGTGTGGTTATTCTTGACATCTTTCAGATTCTATGAAGAGATTTTATTACATTTTGATGATGGGTCACATCCAGATGTTAAAGTGGTTTTGAACCGATATGATGCTGAGAGTGTAAAATCAGGAGGTCTTGAGATATATACTCTTTGTATATATAAACATAACTGATAGAAAGATTATACTCTGTCCCAAGATATCTGCGATTCACATTTTTGTTAATTACTCAATATTTGTATATACCTCAGGGTTCAAACGAAGTTCATTCAAAAGTCTGGAAAATTCCAAGAGTTCATCTTTGAAATGCTTTCTCTAGCTTATTAGGTTTCAATACACAGCTATAATAATGTGATGTATATGGGGATTTTGTATTGCAACAGACCCGGATAATATTCATGTTAAAAAGTTGTGCAAGGTATTCCAAGTGACTTTTTAATGTTAGCATTCACCATTATAAATCTCCGAAAGAAATCAGTTATGTTCCTGTGAATTTTTCTGAGTGAAAAATGACAATGTGTGAATGAAATTATCTTTTAATTAGTGGATATTTTCCATTTCATCTATTTCTATTGCATCTCTTTCACAGGTTTGGAATTTTATTTAAATTGTAAAAATGTGCTGCATAAATATCTTGGGACAGACAGTCTGACTATACTTTGATATGTATGGACTCAATTCCATCAAATGCAATAAACTTTAGATATAAATGTCTTTATGAGATACATCTCTTTTTTACTTAGTCAAAGGAACGCCCACTTGTAAAGCCATTTGTTAAATGTCGTTATTTCACTTAAAATAATGTTTTCATATTAAGATGATTGACTTCTATAATTGTTAATTGTATGCATGGTTTTAATACTTGTACACTGTTTTTCAGACATTGACTTCGTAAATAAAATCAAAGAAAGTCTGTTAGAGTCCGAGGCAGCGAAGGACAGTGAGAATTACGGTATCAGATGAGCTCTTTAGAGGGACTTGGACACGATTTGAGCTCAAAATTTTCAAAATTTATTTTTTCCAATTTTTATGTCCAGAATTGGTAATATAGATGTTTTCAATGCTTTAAAAAAATTTCAAAGTCAAATATCGAGTTACAAGCAAGTTACAGAGGTTAAAATTCTTTGTTTTGTAAACAAGGTTCGTGTCTTGTTAATGTTTACATAATTGTTGCATTGGTATAAGTTTCAATCTATATGAGCCCATTGAATCAGTCTATTTTATTTCCACAAGTTATTCTAATAAAGAAATGGCAGTTTATTTACTTTACAGTATTTGTAAACAAATATACTACTCAAGCTTTGTTTACATATTAACGACTTCTTTCTTTTATATCTCGCTTGTAACATGACTTCTGACATTCAAATTTTGGTGAATCATTCAAAATACAAGAGTAAAATATTTTATACATAGAAATCAAAAATAAAATTTTCATCTGAAATCGTGTCCAGGTCCCTTTTATAGTGAGTATTAGGTATATAATAGGCTTACTACCGCCTTGCTCTAATTAGCACTTGCTGAAGAGTCCTGGATTTGAGCATAGCTCATTCCTTCTTATCTCCAAATACATTGGCGCCTAACAAAATAACTTATTTAAGTGGAGTGGTTAAGGGAGTCTCTTGTGAGATTTCTAAAGGATCGAAATCTAAAAAGAAGAGGGGGAAGAATGTAATAGTATGAATGATACACTTGATAATACTACTTGCTAGTGTGTCAATCAGTAAAGCCTTGGTTTTTAAACTGAAGAGTTTTGGGTTTGTGCCTAGCTCATTCCTTCTCTTCTATTACACCTAGTTATATCGAAGATTTTCTCTTTTACAAGATTAAAGAATATGTTTCCAGTGTCATAAAAAATGTAAGCATTTTGTGTATAAATTCTTGAAAATTATCAATTTTAATTCAGGTCACATGAAATCACAGAAGGGTAAACTAGACATTGCATTATATTAATAGATAATTAATTTTTTATTAGATTCAGGATCGGCATCTTTTAAGAAGTATTTATTAGTTTTATTTTATTTCAAAAAAGATTGTCAGCCATAACAATACTTTTTACATTATTTGTTGTGCTCAACTTTAAATATGTTACTTTACTTTGAAGTCATAGCTAGAATGGCCCAGCTGCTAAAGGTTATATACTGTCTATTTATTAATACCGATCTAGTAGTGACATATTACATATGATATGAAATAATATCTGAAGTAGAAAGAATTTTTATGTGTGTTTATATTTTTGATTTTTTAAAAACATACCGGTAGATGAGAAAACTTCAAGAAAAAACGAGAATTTGGGGAAGTATCCTCTGCTCGTAGATAAAAAAAAGATGTATGTAGCTTATTTATTTTTTAGAAATCAATGCCATATACACTGTAAGTGTTGTCTTATTATTTTTGTTCTAAAATCTAGAAAAGATGGGGAGGTCTGACTCCAATGCCACATTGACCCATGATGAGAAACCAAGTGAGTGCTTATACCAGTTAATATGCCCCAGATGTCAATGTCCCAGAAATTGTGTTTTTACTGTCATAAATGTTTTCAGACATGAAAGCCAGCCAGTGGACTCATGATGAGGTCCTTGCTCTTATAATGGAGGTGGAGTCGAAAAAAGATGAACTCGATAACCCAACTTTAAAGAAATGTGAAGTTTGAAATCGGATTGCAGATAAGTTGAATTCTGAAGAATTTTACAAATCTTCAGCCACGTGCGAGAAAAAGTGGAACAATCTGAAAATTCCGTATTTTTAATTGTTTCATGTTGTCTTAAATCTGAAAGTCATCATAATATTGAGATGTTTATGACACCTCATGTGTTGGGGGTACAATGTTTTGACCTATACGTCTGTAAGTCAGTGGGTTATTCATGGTTTTTTGGTGGCACAACTCCTCGTAAACCGTTAAGATCCTTTCAAAATGAGTAACATTACACTTGAGGTGCATAATGATTTAAATTTTTGCATCTTGTATGACTTTTCATGTAGCTTTTCAGAGGTCATTTTAAATACAAACTGTATTGCTTCAAATGCAGTTTTTATGGTTCGTTGATAATTTTAAACACAAATTTTGAATTTGCATTTTTGTATTGTATTAAGATTTGAAAGGTTTTCTAAGAGAGGAAAAATATATTTTTAATTTGGGAAGTTGCAGGGAAGATATCCCTTTTTTAATCATGTATAACTAACAAAACATCTTATTAAAAGTAAATGTAGGTAGTGTAAGGATAGTCAATGACATGGGTACAATTCCCAATACTACCCATCTCCTTGTTTATAAATTTGGTGATGGTTAATCATTTCTGATTAAGTTATTATTGATTTTCTTCTTTCTTTTACTGTTCTGGTGGAGGAACACTGATCTTTAATATTACATGTACTACTACTCTCAGTTACACATACTGTAAGATTAAAGATAAATGAAAACTAATAAATAAAAAATGTCAATTGCTTTACACCACTTTACTAGTGCTTATAAATTATAATTAATATGAATACATACTATGGTTTCATTAATATTCGTGGTTATCAATTTTGGTGGATTCAATAATATTCACAGTTTCAAGGATGCGTAAATTTGTGGCCAATGGCCCTAACAATACAAAATGTAAGTAGAAATTGCATGTCAATTAACATTTATCTTTGACGATCAACTTAACATTGAAATCCACAGAAATTGGTTTTCCAACAAATATTGATGAAACCACAGTAACTTATATTTAGAACTTTGAAGTATGAAATAAAAGAGCAACATTTGAAAAAATATGAAATATAAATATTAATAGCTACATGTATTATTATCCATGGCTTTCTCTAATTGTTTTCAGATTTCTTTACGGTTATTTTCATTTTCAGTACTTGTATATTGAACTTTAAGACTTTAATCATCGTATATTTCTTGTGTTACGCACGTTAGCTACAGAGCCATCAACGACAGCATGGGTAAATCTGGAGCTGGCAGGACGTGCTGGGTGTCTTTTGAAAAAATAAATGCCATCCTACATAAGGACAGAGCGACAGAGCCAGCGGCGACCAGTAGCTCATGTGAAACTATACATTTTTTAAAATGACATAGTTTGAAAGAACGTAGTAATTTTGTTTTAATATTATCCAACTGTTTCACAATCTTTGATAATAAGAAGGTTCTTTTTCAGAATTCTGTAAACTGTTATCTTCAGCTTTTTCCACCCTGCCATTACAATGAGTTTGTCCCAAGTTACAGTTTCCATCACCTTTTGTTGATTTTCTTTAAAAAAAAAATACACATACATGTTAATGAAAATTCCAAGGTATCTTCATTTAAAAGTTCTCTCTACATATCCGAAGAAATTCACAGGAACAAAAATGTATGTCCAAGGGAATTTAAAATGGAAAAATGTGACATTTCTTATTCATTCAGAAATTTTTCTCTTAAAAACTGAAGTTTTTAAAATTTATTTTACAACAATTTGTAAACAAGTTTTGCAACTTTTATCAATATCTCACATTGGCACGAATGTTAATGTGAAGGGGTCATTGATTATTTAGACATTTTAGGACTCCTCCTACAATTTTCAACATTATCATATTTGTTTTGTGGCTCTTATGTCATTTGCTATGCAAAATTTTAAAGATTTTTTTAATTTTTAGCTGTGTATTGAAACCTGAACCGATAGAGGGCACATTTAAAAACAGAAAAAAACTGAATTTTTTTTCTTCTAGCAAATGAATATAGTTTGGGCTCAAAGGTTTTGATTAACATCAAAATATCAAGTAAAAACCTGTGGAAATTAACAGAAACTTGGACAGAATATGGCCTTCAAATGCACATTCACTTTACATGTACATGCATTTCATTTCTGATTTACTTTATCCAGATAATGACAGCGAATCCTCGTCCTCATCTTCTAAAAGAAAGGAGGAAGCATCCTCAGAACCAGCCGCAAAATAGAAGCAAAAAAAAACCCAAAACAAATGACAAAGAAAAAGAGGAAATGAGAAAATTTAGAGAAGATGTCATGACAAAATGGATGGAAAAAAACATTCGGAGAAACTTAATCGGCATACTTACAAAATCCTTAAAATAATTCTCAGTTTATTAAAAACTGATCTGAGAAAGTCAAATTTTCTATTTGTTCTGGGGATCCATTTGTTCTTACCATTTTGAACAGTTACTGTGGAATTATTAATATTCGTGGGGGCTAATTTTCGTTGATTGCTTAAATTTTACAAGTTTGTTGGGATGTCATTTTTTGTATTCTTCTATACTTACAAAAGCAAATAATATTTTATAACTCTAATTTATTTATTTATGGAGGATGTAAATTCGCTGAAAAGAGGTACCCACGAATTCTACGAAAATTGAGCCACCTCAAAATCTAATGATTCCAAATTATATTCTATCAATGCAATGTATATAAAGACAGTGAGAAGAGTATATATAAATCAGAAATGTTTTAAATTCAACTTAAAATTGATCCCTGATGGGATCCAAAACTTAAAAAAAACATGCATAGAAAAATTATGCTTAGATTGTATAATAGGATAATAAGGAAATTTGAATGCAAATTTTTGTCATTCATTGCTCCAGATACTTTGTATATGTGTATAATTCCACTACGTCATATGCCTTGTTATATATTAGTTAATATTTAAAAAGAAATCCAACGATTAAAGACGTTAAGGTGAAAATATATGAAGGATCAGTTGTTTAAACACCCCAACTCACTTCGACATATTTATAGTTTTGAGGTATGATGTTTGGAACCCCATTTGAGCTTTTTTTAGCTTACCTGAATTATAGGTTCAAGTGAACTTTTCTGATCACTTGTTTTCTGTCTTTCTGTTAACTTTTCACATTTTTACTTCTTCTCTAGAACCAGTGGGCTAAACTTATTTAAACTTAGTACACAGCATGCTTATAAAAAGGGGATTTGAAATTGTTAAAATAAAGAGCAAAACCCTTTTTAAAAGAAAGATAATTGTGAAACTGTAAAAATAAGGTGTTTGTCATGAAAAATCAAATTATCTTAAGAACCACTTCACCAGAAAATGTAATTTTTGCACTAAATCTTGTAACTACCGATATTAAAGATTCTGAATTGTTAAAATTGAGACTCCTTGACCGTTACTGGGGCCCCAAGAGGGGTTCAAGGTTTAACAAAGAAATATATGGGAGCAATCTTTAAAAAATCTTCTTTTCAAGAGCTACAATGCTACAATTTGTGATATATTACTATATAAGCATTTTCAGATAGTGTTTATTATAAATTGTTAAAAACATGACCCCGGTACTTTAACTGGGACCCCAAAAGGGGTTCAAATTTTAATAAAGAAATATTTAGGGAAAATGTTTTAAAAATAAAATAAAATGACCTCACAATGAACTGTTCAGGTGAATGATGTGGCTCATGGACCTCTTGTTAATTAAAAAGTTTCTTAAATATATGTATGCAAAAATGGGTTTAATATGCACTGGTAACCATTTTTAGCTTCAGTTCAGGTGAGTTTTTCTGATCACTTTTTGTCTGTCCGTCTCTCTGTAAACTTTTTACATTTTCAACTTCTTCTCCAGAACTACTGCGCCAATTTCAACCAAACTTGGCACAAACCATCATTGGGTAAAGGGGATTCAATTTGTTTAAAGGAATTAAGGACTACGCCTTCTTTCAAGGGGAGAAAATAAGAAATTATTTAAGATTATTTGGTATTTCAAAAAAAATATTCTTCTCAAAAACCATATGCCCATGTTGAAAAGCTGAAATTTGTGTAGAACCATCCTCAAATAGTGTAAAATCAAGTTTGTTCAACTTGGGTACACCGGGGGTAAGATGGGGTCACAATGGGGGATCGAAGTTTTACATAGGAATATTATATATAGAGTTAATCTTTAGAAATCTTCTCAAAAACCATTTAGCCTGAAAAGCTGAATCTTATGTGGAAGCATCTTCAGATAGTTGAGAATCAAGATTGTTTAAATCATGGTCCCTGGAGATAAGTGGCACCACAATTGGGGGTGGGGTCAAATTTATACATAGGAATATATAAAGATATTTTTGTGGAATCTTCTATTCAGAACACGATGAGCCAGAAAAGCTGTAACTTGTTAAGTATCCTCAGGTGAGGTAGTTGTTCAAAGTTTGTTCGAATCATGATACCCAGGGGTAGGGCGAGGGAACAATGGGAAGGGGTTACATTTTTACATAGGAATGTGTAGAGAAAAATCTTTTTTCGAAAATAAACCATTTTCTTAAAAAGGTGCAACTTTATTGAAAGCAACCTTAGATAGTGTAAATTCAAATTTGTCTAAATCATATTTTTCAGGAGGAGGGTGTAGTCTAGTCAACTCAAATTAGTCCGAAATTGAACAAATTGCAATATAATTTTTTTCTCTTGTTTAGAATAGCAATAAGCACTCTGAAGCTAATATAAAAGGTTTAGAGCATTCAAGTTAGGGGAAAGTGATTCTTTTAGGTCCTAAAGATGGACGCCTTGACACAAATTGCAACATAGAAAAAAAAAGCTTTTAACTTAAAAATGCTTTATGTATTTCGCTCTTAAATGAAAAATTATTACATAATTACATCAAATTGTAAATAAAGTTTATAAATATTGCTGTGTAACAGTATTAAAACATTTTTATAGTTTTATTACATTTATTTAAAATAGTATTTTTTTTAAATTTGAGTCATTGCCAAATATACAAAAACTTTCAGAACAAGGTTACAACATATTGCAGCACTTTATTCACTTTCATTTGAAATGTTAACAAAATACATATACATGAGTAATTAAACAGTTAATATTGGTAATTTTTATTGGCATCATCTAAAGTGTCCAATAGGTCGGGCTCGGAAGAATTGGAACAAGTTCCACGGCATTCGCCACAACTTACCGAACAATCCAAACCACTCTTCCTGCAAGTGGACCTTTTAGAGTCACAGTTGGTCTTGCAATTGCATTTGACTGTTTTAAGAAGAATGGCTGGTGCTGCAGGCTTGCTTGTTTTAACTGGAAATAGCTTCCCTGACGATAAGTACCATCCCCATTGGCATTGATCTAAATTCTCACCGGTCATCCAATATCGGCATTGTAAATATGCTCGCTTAATATGGAAATTGGCTGCATCTGCTGTTGGTGGTAAACTTTGAACTTGAACAGATATAGACCCCGCTGCTACCTTACTCCCAAATTTTCTTAATCTGAGAATATCTTCTATGCTTCTCTGGGTAAACCATTCGCATCAAACAGTGCTGGAGGTATGCTGCACAACTAAAAAGAGAGAACCGCAGACAAATCCAAGTCCAAGCTATTTGCCAATGTGGCAAACCGTTGAAAAAGCAATTGAGGGTCAATGAAAATAGGTTCCACATCAATTTTCATAAAGTTTTTTGAGTTCAATGTGACAACTTGCTGAGATCTTTTAAAAGAGTATGTTGAAATAGATTGCCCACTCATTGATTCAATGATTCTTTCACCAACTTCTTTTGCACTATCTACATTGACTTTACTGTCTGCTGTTACCCCAGTTTCAATGTTTCTTAGTGATGGAAACTCTCCAAAAGGATCTCTCTCCTTTACAAATCTCAGCATGCTCACAATATCCTTTTTGTCCCTTTCCATTCTGAAATTTCCTGCTTCTTTGTGCTGTTCACTAGTTGTATATGCTACACCTGTAAATTCATTTATTACATTTGTAACCTCTGCACAGGCAGGCATAGAAAGTAACCACTGTGACCTCTGATTTTCTGACAAACCACGTCCTCTTGTTAGCTCTCCTGACGACTTAACACTTCTCATCAAGACCTGTTCTATAATGAGATCTGTGAACAGGCCAGCCTCATTACGTGGTGTCCATTTACAAATTGTACATGAACATCTGGATGTGTGTTTGCCAAGCTCTGCATGTCAGTCAAATAAACGTAAGATGACTTTGTATATAAATTATGGCCTGATGCAGCAAAGTAAGGCAGCATATTTCGCACACATTTCAGATGTAATTCCCAGTTTCCAGTTCTTTCAGCTTTTAAAAAGGTCTTGAATATTGATATCATTTCAAGGTATTTTCCCCAGAGCTTAGCAGTTCTACCATTGGCCATAAGGATTTGAACAACATTTTCAAATTTTCTACAGAGTCGTTTTACTTCCTCATCATTGCACATCATTTCAACTGATTTTTCTCCTGACAGAAACTGATCATATAATTCTTGAACTGTTACTCTAAAGGATTGGCTAGTTAAAAAACTCATATCTGATAAATCTGTTTCATCTGAAACTGTTGTCAATCGTTGACTTGGCTGCTCTTCCTGTGATGTGTCCACTGATTTAGATTGTATCAGTGTAAAAAGTGCTGTCTCTAAAAGCATGTGTGCCCTACTTGCTCTTGATACTGCCTTGCCACTCAAGATATGCGGGACTGCATTTTTTGCAAATATCAGTTCAAAAGTCTCTTGAAGACTAGACCCAAATATGATATGTCCAATGCTTCCCAAAAAACGCAAACACATGTGAAAGCCTCCCAAGCGCAATACCATCTTCTTCAAATCGCTGTTTGCCTGTTTCTTTGCCTTTATTTCATAGGCCTTCCAGTACAATGGCTGGTCAAAGGTAAGTATAGCTGTTTTCTTGTGTTGTAGAGCTTGATCTGACACATACAACATGGTTGAAAAAATACATGATGGATCACTAGGACTTAAGTCAATCATAGGTAGAAATACCACAGATGTCCTCCCAGGGTAAGATCCTGTGGATATCATCTGCTAAACACCAGACCAACCAGGTGTTGGTGTTTTCAGAGGCCATGCAATTTGTAAAAAGATATCAATGATGTAAGTGTGGTCATTCACACTGAAATCCTCTAGTCTAATAAACTTCAATTCAGACGTGCTTACATGTATAATAGGGGCCTTGTAGTATGTCAAGCCAATCTTTCCTACTGATTTCAAGTCATCAATAGTAACATGGTATCTTTTGATAACAGCATTGTCTGCAAAACCACCAGGAGTAATGCCAGCTACAATGCCCATCCGATGGAATGTTTCATTCCCATCAAGAGTACAAATATTATGGTCGACATTATCTGCAATACACTGCACGAAACTCTCTTCCTGGCAACCTGGCAAGGATATACCCTGTGCAAATGCAGCACACTTTTCAAACCTTTGTACTTCTGAATAAGAGGAACAAAATCCCATGTTATACAGGGTATCTATAAGTGACCTGGAACGAATATTGTGGTGCATTTGAATTGCAAGCCCAATCTGCAGATGTGACAGCAAACACCTCGGTCTAGTCGATTGCATCAGGGCCTGTCCTATAGATGAAACTTTAATATGATTCTCCTTTTCAGCAAGTAACCCTTGTAATAATGTACGTAGGCCTTTTGGTATATAATTCAAGTTTTCGGACAATGAAGAAATTAAGCTGGCAGATGGATATACATCTGTTGATACATTAATGGAGCGTATTTCACTTTTAAGATGTTTTGCTGCTGTTGTAAGAATTGAAAGTCTTTCTTCCTCTGCATCCTTAAATTTAGAATTATGGTAGAAATCCTGCATAATTTTTTTTGCTGTGTCTCAAAGAGTTACAACTCCAGATGTCCCATATTTATCAAAAATGATAATTTCATCTTCAAAGTGATCCATCAATTTCTTTTTCATGTACCGTGGAGAATAAGCATTTTCTCCACACAGCTGTTTCATTTTTTTTACAAGATCAGCAATTGTGACTTGTTCATCGTCATGTTGCTGTAAAAACAAAACAATAGACTGAAAGTATTCATCTGTAGTGTTTGGTCTACCTTTCTTTAAGATGCGCTCCGGTTCGGGTAAAACTGTTTGTGGCTTAGCTTTTTTTGTTCAAAAATTAACACTACAACTTTGATGATAGACAGCATCTGCTGCATGCAAATCATTTACAGATTTTATTCTACCACGAACCTCAGCTGACCACTCGTCTCTTCTTTCATCACATATCATCAGAATATTTTTTTTGAAAATCAACAGTTCGAACAGGATATACCTCTATTGACCTTTTTTGTCCTTTTTAGCTGTTTGTTAACAGAACAAACATTGAGAAGCAAACATGAATTGCTGTTTGGAACGAGTAAGAGTTTGATTCGAAGCAGAGTCATCTGGAACTGATTTCGATGTAACAGTTTTTTTTAATGCTAAATTCGTTTATGTAGACTTCGCGACATTTTGAATAAACATACTGTCCAGCTTCTGTACAAAGCTTATCTCCTCTCTTTTGGGCAGCATCATTTATTCCTTTACAACACTTTTCCCTTAGACATACAAGTTGCTGATCATCGTCTTTCAAACACATGACACACTTTGCCATTTTTGCTTATCATCTGAAATTAAAGAATGACTAAATCATGTAAAAAGGTATGATCATATTTGAATTTGATGTTTTAAAACAAAAATGCTTGCATCAAAGTATCAATTAATAAAGTAATGTGCGACTCAAAATTAAGTTAACTTAATCACAGTAATAAAATTTTATGATTAAGAAGTTGAAATGATATGTAAACTAAACAATAATGTTACATAAATAAAAATGAAATAAAGATAAAACTTAGCTTTCACTGGATGTTTTAGACAGTCCTTTGTATTTCGTGTTGTAGCAAGAGAAAACATAAAACACAGAACGAAAATTCACGGAAACAAAACAAAAGAAAAAACACGATTTTATAGTTAATTATGCTAGTAATGGTGTTCCATACCTAATCTAAACTCTATATAAAGTGTTAATTTTTTCGTAGTTTTTACTAAAGAAAATTAAATCATGCAACATTTGAACATTTATGTCTATAGTAATTGTTATTCTCTTGTTTAGATAATACAACCTAACTAATTTTAGCACACATACCAACTTAAACAGATCAAATATCTACGGTAGATGTTTACATTAACCTGATTATTTTTTTGAACCAATTGCTCGATTTTATTGATATTCATCAACAATCATTTAAAAAAGAAAGTTTAACACAAATTACCTGCTATTTATGTATTTATTATCATTAGCGAAGTTGTTGTAAGCAACATTACACATGGTCTGCTGCAAAAGGATGTTTATTTATTGTTTCCCTTTGATGATACGGCAGCTGGAAAGTGACATAAATTATCTAAGCAAAATTTAAAATTTGGACTTAATTTTTTTCAATTTTCAATTTTCCCCTGACAAAATTTTTGTAAAGTTTTAGTATGTTAAAACATGGACTTAAAACTATTCAAATTTCTTTGCACATATTCTGTTGCAATTTGTTCAATTTCAAGCCTAAATTGACTAGACTAGTGGGGCTACATTGGGGAGTCCAATTTTACAAAGGAAAACAAATTCACAAAAACCCAAATGTTATGATATATGGTTGTACCTATATGCAAGCATTTTGACAATTGTTGATTCTTTAAAGGGGCATGGTCATTTGGTCAAATTCTACTTTTCTTTTCTTTTTTTTATAATTTACAGTGCTTTAGGAATGAAACCCTTATCCAAGCATCCTTAAGGATGTGATGGATGAGGGTCATTTTCCTAAATAGCTGTAAGGCTACGAGGGTTTAAATGGAATATCGTGCGACACTAGTCCACGTGTATCTTGTTTAAAGAAATCAAAATAAAAGCTATTTATATCACTATTGAATACTGTTCACCCAGGGTATATAAGGTTTACCTGGCCACACTTCGAGTCGTTTTAAAGCAACTTAATAATTATATTATTAGATTCATGTTCTTAAATTTGTTGTTTAGTGGTGGGATTTTTAGGATAATTGTTTCTGCATCAATGCACCAAAAGAAATATATGGGAGGGTATTTAAACCCTCGTAGCATTACGGCTAATTCGGAAAATGACCCTCATCCATCACATCTTTAAGGATGCTTGGATAAGGGTTCCATTTTCCCTAATTGAGCCTCCAGGCTTTACTCTCGTTTAAATTGAATCTTTAAAGCAATAAAGACAACAAATTTAAAACATCAACGTAATAAGAGAAAATAAAATAACAACATTTTGAAAAGAAAAATACATTTATTAACCAAGTTGAATTATACGCAATAATTACTCCAAAGTCCGATATATCCATGTCATCAAGAACACACCACAGTCTATACAGTTCATCGTTCACTAACACACAAAAATATGTCACTGTGACCATGTTCCTCCTCTGCAATCATATTAAGAATAATCCTGAGACTGTATCCGGGTACCGTACTCGTAAATCGGTCCATCGATGAAAATCTGGGAAATCACTTCTATAAGAAAATCATCAATTCTTAGATGAGCTTAAAATAGTATCAGAATAAGTGTTGCTCAATTCTCTTCTATAAAATGTATAAAATGTTTTTGCATTTGCCCAATATGCAGTTTCTAAAATGTCTGTAAGTTGCACACCTCTAGCAAAAGCTGCTGAGGTAGAAGCACTTCTGTAAGAATGAGCCGAAAAAGCTTTCTCATCAATACCAGCTTTTTTCAATATTTCTTTCAGCCATCGAGCAACTGTATAAGTTTTAAATGAAACTAATAATTTGCTCGTTTTTCTTAAATCCCTTGCTTTTTCTAAATAATATCGCAATGTGTGTAATACACAACAACTTTTGACAGAGAAAGAATTTATTTTTACTTTTTTCATATCATGACCTGGTCTAGAAGTTTTCTGTTAATCAGAAATGGTGAACACCACGTATTCACCATGGTCAGACATATTTTTGATATTCAATGATATTAATGTCTGAACCCTTTGTGCTGTAGTCAAAGCTATCAGTGATGCCAATTTCATAGTCAAATTTTTCAAATCTAAATTCTCCAATGGGTAAAGAGATTTTAAATATGTCAAAACCTTACCAACATCCCATGTTGAGGTATACTTTGGTTTAGGTCTATTTTTCAAAAATACTACTTTCATAAATCGTATCAGCAAAGGATTTTGATTAAAATAAAAATTTCCAGTGACTGAAAGTGTCTGAGCTATTGCAGCTTTGTATGCATTAATAGTGTTGTATGAATAAATATTTTCGACCAATTCTGATAAAAAATTAATTAACTGATTACAAGCTGGTTGCATGGGATTGACATCCCTTTGATTACACCAAAAATTCCACTTTGCCCAAATAAAGTTGTACTTTTTATTGGTACTTTGTCTCCATGAATTTAAAATGAGCTCAATAGATTTCTCTGAAAGACCTCTGCTTTTGAGATTTCTCCTGATACCATACAAGCGAATAGAAACATTTTTTTTCTGTTTAGAGGATGTAACTGATTGTTGTGAGCTAACCGAAGTAGATTTGGAATTACTGGCAGACGCACTGGAATTCCTATTAACATGTTTAGTAGCATTGGATACCAGGTTTGTGTTGCCCACTTTGGTACAACTATAATTGCCTTGCTCACCTGATCGTCCTCCAACTTCTGTAAAACTCTCCCAATCAAACTGAAAGGAGGAAAAATATAAGGTTTAAAATCTGACCAACTGATAAAAAATGCATCTGAAGTAAAAGCAAAAGGATCAGGAAACCAGGAAATATAATTTTCTAATTGTCTATTTAGTCTAGATGCAAAGAGATCCATGTCTGGATAAAAAAAATATTCTACATAATTCATCAAAGACCTTTTCATTCAATTTCCATTCTGTTGAATCACTGAAGGATCTAGACATATAATCAGCAGTAACATTATTTTTTCCCGCAATATGAACAGCAGAAATCAGTATATTCTTATTATCACACCAAAGCCAAATATTTTTAGCCTCTTCAAATAATGATAATACAGATCCACCTTGATTATTAATGTATGAGACAGCAGCGCTATTGTCTGATCTAATACAAATGTGCATATTTTTCATATTCTGACATAAACTCTGTAATGCAAATTTGATAGCCATAATTTCTAAAATATTTATATGCAAAACCGATTCTGTTTTTGACCATCTGCCACCAGTGATTTTACCATTTAGATTTGCACTCCATCCAGCTTTTGAAGCATCTGTTTCCAAATAAATATCTACTTTTGGGTCCCGTATCCATTTCCAATTCCTAAGTGTTATATTTTCTTTCCACCAAACTATTTCGTTAATAGACATATCACTTAACAACATTTGTGCATCATAATTGTTTTTCTCTTTAGCCAAAGCTTGAACTTTACCTCTGTCTAAGTATCTAAAAAATAGAGCTCCTAGATTTATGGCATGAAGGGAGGAAGTAAATAATCCTATTAATCTTGCAACCTCCCTAATAAAACATACTGTTTTGGTTGAACGTAAGTTACAATAAGAAATGATTTGTTCAACTTTTTCATCTGGCAGATATACCTTGAATTTGACAGAGTCTATAATTTGACCCAAATAATGTATTTCTTGAGATGGTATTAAAGCCGATTTTTCTCTGTTAACAACAAATCCCAAGTTTTCTAACAAATTAACTAAAATTTTTGCATCCCGTTCACATTTAGCAAAATTATTAGCCTGAATTAAAGAGTCATCAATATAATAAAATGAAGATATTCCTTGTTGTCGTATAAAAGCAAAAATGGGTTTCATTAATTTCGTAAAAACTCTCGGAGCTGATGCCAAACCAAAAATTAATGCACTGCATTGATAAAGGACTCCTTTCCAAAAAAAATTCAAATACTTTCTGTCATTTTTATAAATGGGTACTGACAAATAGGCATCCTTCAAATCAATACTGACAAAAAATCGAGCACGCTGTGCTACTTCCATAACCTGGTTGAATTCTACTTGAGATGCAGCTTGAAGCGTGCCCTTCCCAAACCGCTGCTCAAAGCGCAAAGCTAATTCCCCGAAGCTCATTTCTTCCCCCCGCCAGGAGAGGATATGAACATACTTCAACGCAGGGCCTTCAACTGATACACTTAGAGCCAACAAACTGGTGTCATCTGTCCACCCTTAGTACCTTGCTAAGGTTCGGAACTCGGCGTAAAAAAACCCCACTCTAAACTACCAATGAACCTTAGACTTTTGGCCTCTGCTGGGATGTTTCGCCCCGACCGTCCCCAACTACTGCTAGAGGTTGAAAAAATTCCAATCGGCCTTCCCGGGGTCCCCAATGACATGTTCTCCCTAACTAATGGGTAAGCAGACCTAGCCTGACTATCAACTGTGGCACTCCGTGGTGCCGGAGTACTGAAGGTGACATTGTACCCCTACCCAGGGATGAGTGCCAGTGGCTATAGGTTCCAGATGGCTCCGCAAAAGAATGCATAACCCCGATGTGAGATGACAGACACTTAAATACAGGCGTATCTGAGAATGTCCCACAATACAAGGGTTCCCCCCAGGGCACAGCCCCCTTACTCTGACGGGCATTAGCCCCGACACTACAATCTTGTGGTGTTCACCATAACCACTTGTCTCAACACCTGGCCGCAGCCCCTCAACCTGCCCCTGGCCCGGAGAACCACCCCGATGAGGACCACTCCCCCCCCCATGCTACTTGGTGTCACCCGAGCATTGCTCACAGTGCTTGCAACCTTGGGAACGTAAGCATCCGCTAGAGGAAGCACAGTGTCTACAGTGCCTTGACCCCCAGACTGCGAGCTCACTCCTACCTCTGGCGGCAAGTTGTCATGTGCTTTATCCCTGGGGCTCGATCTCTGAGAGAGAGTTCCCCCCAAGGACCTTGACATCCCCACCAACAGTTGCGTAATCTGGGCTAGCTGTGACTCTATAGCTCCAACCCATGCCTACAATTCAGACAAACCTTGATCCCCTCGGGCAGACTCCATGGCTACCGGCCTTGTCATAACTACAGGGTCCCTCTGTCCTGCCCCAACATTACCATGTTCTCCTTCAGCTGTTCTCAATACATTTGTTCCCCTTACAGCTTCACCTCTATTCATCTCCCTAGTAAGGGACATATCTACTTCCCCTACCACAGTGCTATCTTCAACTGTCCGGGTCTGAGGAGTACTGTAGACCGGTGGCCTAAATGGGGTCACAAATCCGAACAGTTGGTCAAATCTGTCGGGTACAGGGCCCCCATGGCATCCATATCCCTTCCTTGGGCCCCAGCTATGCCAGCTGGCTTAGCTCCCTTGCCCCCTGGGACACCCATGCCACTCATTTTCCAGGAACCGCTCCTACCTGACCCAAAAGACCCCTGACTTTCCGCCATTTTCCCCCACAACCAATAACAACAAATGTATGATTAACAGCTATAGGTCTCACCGCCGTTGCCTAGCAAGGCTACTTACATAAGCAAAAATACAATTTAACTTTACAAAAAATTAAACATTACAAATAATTTACAAATGTTAATACATAGCCGAACTGCGCGGTGTCTCCTAGGCACCGCGCCGGTCCAAATTGACCGCCAGAAATCCTACTGGCGACGCCAATGAAGTAATTTCCGCGGTCAATAAATAAGCCAACAATCACTTTAGTAAAAAACAGGTATATTATTACGATAACAAATACAAAAAAGCAAACACAATCAACAGCAGACCTTCTCGTGCCTTCTCTGTCCAGATCGCGAAAAAAAAAAGAGTCAGAAGCCCGCGAAAAGGACGCCGAGCCCGATAAAAATAAAGGGGAAGTTAACTCCCCAAATACACTACAACTTGTTCTGTTTGATGAAAATTAAGAGAACTGGAAATTATAATATCTGATGGCACTTCAATGGCATTGTTTGCTACAGAAGTGCTCATCGGATACACAAAATCTCACTCTCGTTCAATTTTACCCGCGGAAATACCCTTAAATCTTGGAAAATGTGTATATTTCTTTCCGTGCATACTATACAACTTGTTCCGTTTGATGAAAATTAAGAGAACTGGAAATTATCATATCTGATGGCACTTCAATGGTATTGTTTGCAACAGTAGTGCTCATCGGATGCACAAAATCTCACTCTCGTTCAATTTTACCCGTGGAAATACCCTTAAATCTTGGAAAATGTGTATATTTCATTCCGTGCATACTATACAACTTGTTCCGTTTGATGAAAATTAAGAGAACTGGAAATTATCATATCTTATGGCACTTCAATGGTATTGTTTTCAACAATAGTGCTCATCGGATACACAAAATCTCACTCTCATTCAATTTAACCCGTGGAAACACCCTCAACTCTAGGACAATATATTGTTGAACGTCTTTTATGCGTCAAACCGCATGTCCGTAAGGCCCAAACTAAATCTAAACTGAAATCAATACCTTCCCAGATTCATACAGCAGAATAAAACCATTTATCCCCAAAAATATTAAACGTCTAAGTCAACAAAGAGTATTTTGTCAGACATTTTGATTTACCCCTTATACCTAGCGGTCCGTTCAATAGACCTAGATATCTACGACCTAGCGGCTAGGCTAGCTGCTACGATCTTGAACACAGCCCAGGTGTCAGAACAAGTCTTAAAGCCATCATTAGGTAGAGGGTTCTTTAGTTTGTTTCTTACCACCATGTTCGTTTTTGGGATGCTTGAAAGCTGACATTGGTTTTTTTTAAAAACCTCAACCATTTTATTATTGCTGACAACTTTGAATTTACACTACTTAAGGATGTCTCCACATAAGTTTCAGCTTTCCTGGCTGATTGGTTTCTGAGAAGAAGATTTTTAAAGATTTACTCTATATATTCCTACGTAAAAATTCGACCCCAATTGTGGCCCCGGATTCATGATTTTCACAACTTTGAATTGACACTACCTGAGAATGCTTCCACTCAAGTTTCAGCTTTCCTGGCCAGATGGTTCTTCAGAAGAAGATTTTTAAAGATTTCTCCAAAATTTTCAATAATTCTTAATTATCTCCCTTTGTAAAAGGGTGTGATCCTTAATTTCCTTTGCTAAAGAGTGCATTGTGACAAGTTTGGTTGAAATTGGCTCAGCGGTTCTGGAGAAGATGTTGAAAATGTGAAAAGTTCAAGGACAGATGGACGGACGGACGGACGACAGACAAAATGTGTTCAGAATAGCTCTCTTGAGCTTTCAGTTCAGCTGATTTAAAAAAAATCAAAGACAGGGGTTTAAAATACTGCATATTGAATTTATCAGGGTGTCTTCCTATTAAATTGTACTGATCTTGCTGTCCTCGAAAATTCAATCTGTTTCCTAAACAGATTCATATGTGAAATCATTGGA
>VIAA01000145.1:0-110451 GCA_015776775.1 Magallana hongkongensis | reverse complement strand
CTAGAGCAAAGCTCGTTGCAAAGCAACGAGTGGGTCTTCCTTTAATGTCAGAAGTAAAGCTGGAAGTTCCTGTAAGAAGAAGAGTTCTTAAACCAACAACAAGAGTAACGAAAATAAAAAGATGAAAAAATCGAATTATTCCTGGTACGACTTAACAAAATACGAATAATTTTAAGTACGACTTAACAAATTCCTTTCCGATTTCAAGAACGACTTAACAAAAAAAATCCGAATATGTTCAAGTACGACTTAACAATTATTTTTGGTACGAGTTAGTTTTATTTTGAACATTACGCTATTTTTCAAACCAAAGAAGCGGAATCAAAATTTCCGGAAAAATCAATTTTTAAACCCCGATATCTCTGTTATGCCTCGTCCGAATTTAAAACGCTTTTCAGTGTTAGATTCAGCTTAATAAGCTCTACAAAACGAATATTCATTTTTGATTGGATCAGAAAATTCATTTTTTCGAAAAATTTGTTTAACTTCCGGTTTCGACCGGAAGTGACAGATTTTCATTTCGAGCCTTATTACAGAGGTAAATCGACCAAATCATAACCATTGAAAATTTCAAGCCTCTATCTTAAAGCGTTTTTGAGAAACGCCGCGGACAAAATGACTTTTTGACAATTTTAAAAATGACGTAACGTAAAAACGGAAGTGACGTTGTCAAGGAAACTTTGATATCTTTGAGGGATAATAGTTTCACATTATTTCTGAAAATTTCATTAAAATCGATTGGAAACTTTTTGAGCTATAAAGCCGAGAAGGAGTCAGAAAAAAAAAGAAAAAGTATAATAACTAGATCAAAGCTCGTTGCAAAGCAACGAGTGGGTCTTCCGTTAATGTCGGAAGTAAAGCTGGAACTTCCTGTAAGAAGCAGAGCTCTTAAACCAATAAGAAGAGTAACTAAGATAAAAAGATGAAAAAATCGAATTATTCCTGGTACGACTTAACAAAACCCGAATGATTTTAAGTACGATTTAACAAAAACCTTTTTGATTTCAAGAACGACTTAAAAAAAATCCGAATGTGTTAGAGTACGACTTAACAATTATTTTTGGTACGAGTTAATTTTTCTATAAACATTACGCTATATTTTAAACCAAGGACGCGGAATTAAAATTTCCGGAAAAATCAATTTTTAAACCCCGATATCTCTGTAATGCATCGTCTGATTTTAAAACGGATTTCAGTTTTAAATTAAGCTTAATAAAAGCTGCTTTGTTGCTTTATAATAAATATCAAATTTTGGTTAGAAAAGAGTTATCATAAAAAGACTTAGTAGCCCTTGTACCCCCTAATTTGTGGAGCCAGCCCCTTTTTCTTGATATCAAATAAAAGGTCTCGCTAATATAAACATATTTTGTTCTACAAGTGTTCATGAATTGTAAACCGTTCTCGAGATATATGTACAAATGTGTTTTAAGGGCCGACCCTTTAACCCCTTACCGGGGCCACTAACAACAAAATTTTTGGTTTAATATTGTTCAGAACATTATTTTGAACAACTTTTGTTCTACACAGCTTTTTAAAATATTTCTCCTTTTTCAGATATTAATGATCATAGTTTTGAGTTCTGGCCCCTTGAAACCCCTAATTACGTAATATATAACTTAGGTATGGTACTGTATAGTTGAACAGCTGTACAATGAACATTTTTGCTTCTATAATTAATAACAAAATATTGTTCAGTAAAGAGTTATTGTAAAAAGACATTAGAGCCCTTTTGGCCCCTAATTTGAGAGGCCAGTCCCTTTTTCTTGATATCAAATTTAAGGTCTTGCAAATTTAAACATATTTTGTTCAACAAGTGTTCATGAAATGTTAACCGTTCTTGAGATATCTGTACGAATGTGTTTTAGGGGCCGACCCTTTAACTCCTAAATGGGGTCATAAACAAAAACATTTAAGGTAGCATATTGACAAGAACACCATTTTAAGCAACTTTTGTTCTACATTGCTTTTAAAAATATTTCTCCTTTTTCAGATATTAATGATCAAAGTTTTGAACTTCTGGCCCCTTGAAACCCCTAATTACGTAACATATGACTTAAGTATGATACTGTATAGATAAACAGCTGTACAATGAACATTTTTGCTTATAATAATTAATAACAAATTATTGTTCAGTAAAGAGGTATTGTAAGAGGACTTTAGAGCCCCCTTGGCCCCTTATTTGAGGGGTCAGCCCCTTTTTCTTGATATCAAAGGAAAGCTCGTGAAAATTGAAACAACTTTTGCATTACATGTTTAAACAAATTATGTGCAAATCGAAAGGTATTACAGAAAATGTGCAAAAATTTCTTGGAAAAAATTGGTGCTAATTTTCAGGTTCAGGCGAGCTTCGAGGCCTTGAGCAAATTTCATAATTGGAAGCATGGGGGTACATCTACAGACATTCATCTACAACCCCTGAAAATTTTAAGCTTCTATCTTGATTAGTTTCGGAGGAGATGCGTGGACAAAATGACCCTTAAAAATTTACAAAATCGTCTATATCTTATACCGGAAGTGACGTCATCATGCAAAAATTTGATAATATGTAGCGACGATGATGTTCTAACACTCCTGAAAATTTCGTGCAAATCGGTTGGGTAGTTTTTGAGAAATAACGCTCAAAAAAAGTCAGAAAAAGAAAAAAAAGAATAACTAGAGCAAAGCTCGTTGCAAAGCAACGAGTGGGTCTTCCGTTAATGTCGAGAGAAAAGCTAGAAGTACCTGTAAGAAGCAGAGCTCTTAAGCCAATAACAAGAGTAACTAAAACAATAAGAAAAAAATCGAATAATTCTTGGTACGGCTTAACAAAATCCAAATGATTTTAAGTACGACTTAACAAAAACCTTTTGGATTTCAAGAATGTATTAACAAAATAAACCCGAATGTGTTCATGTACGACTTGACAGGATTATTTTTGGTACGAATTAATTTTACATTTAACTTTACGCTATTTTTTAAACCGAGAACGCGTAATCAAAATTTCCGGAAAAATCAAATTTTAACCCCCAATTTCTCTGTAGTTCATGGTCCGATTTTAAAACGAATTTCAGCGTTAGATTAAGCTTAAAAAGTTTTTTGTTTTTGCTTAATGAAAAATATCAAATTATCGCTTACAAAAAAGTTATCACAAAAGACTTACCAGCCCTTTTAGCCCCTTATTTTAGGGGCCAGTCCTTTTTTTATATATAAAATACAGGTATTGCAAATGTTAACATATTCTGTTCACATGTATTCACGAATTGTTAAACGTTTTCGAGATATCTGAACAGCTTTGTTTTAGGGGCCGAGCCTTGAACTCCTTATCGGGGTCACCAACAACAAATATTTAGTTGCCATATTCTTTAGAACATTATTCTCAACATTTTTGTGTTCTACATTGCTTTTCAAAATAGTTTTCCTTTTTCAGATATTAATGATCAATGTTTTGAACTTCTGGCCCCTTGAAACCCCTAATTACCTAAAATATGACTTAGGTATGGTACTGTAAAGATAAACAGCTGTACAGTCAATAATTTTGCTTCTATAATTAATAACAAACTTTTGTTAGTAAAGAGTTATTGTAAGAAGCTTTTAGAGCCCTCTTGGCCCCTAATTTAAGGGGCCAGCCCCTTATTCTTGAAATCAAATTAAAGGTATTGCAAATATAAACATATTTTGTTCAACAAGTGTTCACAAAGTGTCAACCGTTCTCGAGATATCTGTACAAATGTGTTTTAGGGGCCGACCCTTAAACTCCTTAATGGGGCCATCAACAAAAAATTGAAGATGACATATTGTACAGAACATTATTTTGAGCAACTTTTGTTCTGTATTGCTTTTCAAAATGTTTCTCCTTTTTTCGATATAAATGATCAAAGTTTTGAACTTCTGGCCCCTTGAAACCCCTAATTACGTAATATATGACTTAGCTATGGTACTGTATAGATAAACAGATGTACATTAAACATTTTTGCTTCTATGATTAATAACAAATTATTGTTTAGTAAAAGGTTATTGTAAGAAGACTTTAGAGCCCCCCTGGCCCCTAATTGGAGGGGCCAGCCCCTTTTCCTTGATATCTAATTAAAGGTCTTGCAAAAATAAATATCTTTTGCATTACATTATTTAACAAAATATGTATACATCAAAAGATATTACAGAAAATGTTCTAAAATTTCGTGGAAAAATTTGGTGCTTATTTTCAGTTTCGGGCGAGCTTCGAAGCCTTGCACAATTTTCATAAGTGAAGGCAATAGGGTACATCTACATACATTTATCTACAATCCCTGAAAATTTCAAGCTTCTATCTTGATTAGTTTCGGAGGAGATGCGTGGACAAAATGACCCTTAAAAATTTACAAAATCGTCAATTTCTGAAACTGGAAGTGACGTCATAAGTTCAAATTTTAATAACCTCGAGTATTTACGATACCAAACAAGTTCTGAAAATTTCGTGGAAATCGGTTGAATAGTTTTTGAGATATAAGCCACAAAAAAAGTCAGAGGAAGAATAATAATAATGAAAAAGAATCCGAAGAAAAACAAAAGGGTCTTCCGTTGGAAACGGAAGACCCTAATAAGAACTAGACACGATCTCGTTGCGAGCAACGAGGAGGTCTTCCGTGCAATTTTTTGAAGGTTATATGACCTTGACTTTGATATTTGACCCTTTATCTCCTTATCGGGGCAACAACAAAAACATTATGGTTGAATTTTGTTAGGAACATCATTCTCAGCATTTTATTCTATATTGATTTTCATACTTTTTAAAGTATTTGTTCTGTTTGAGGTATGTTATCAACGTTTTGTACTTCTGGCCCCTTAAAACCCATTAAAAACCCCTTAATACGGAACACATGATAAAATAATTATAATATATTGTTAAATAAATGTGAGATGAACATTATTGCTTCCTAAACATATTACAACATAATTTTCAGTAAAGTGCTATGGAAGAAAGACTTTAGAGCCTTTTGGTCCCTAAATTGAAGGGCCAGCCCCTTTTTCTTGGCATCATACGAAAGTTCTTTTGATATTAAACATATTTTGTCCAACAAGTGTTTAGAAATTCTTTGCCGTTTTTGAGCTATCTGGGATATGACATTTTAGGGGCCGACCCCTAATCTCCTTATTGGGGCCAGATAACGAAACTTTTATGATTGAATATTGTTTAAAACATCATTCAAAGCATCTTTTATTCTATATTGCTTTTCAAAATATTTGTCCTTTTTGAGATATATTCGATCGAAGTTTTGGACTTCTGGCCCCTTGAAACCCCTAATTCGTAATGCATTATAAATTTTTTATAATGTATAGGTTTATAAGTGAAAGATGAACATTTTTGCTTCCTAAACATATTAAAAAATATTTCTCAGTAAAGTGCTATAGAAGAAAGACTTTAGAGTCCTTTTGGCCCCTAAATTGAAGGGCCAGCCCCTTTTTCTTGGCACCATACGAAAGTTCTTTTGATATTAAACATTATTTTGTTCAACAAGTGTTTAGAAATTCTTTGCCGATTTAGAGCTATCTGGGATATGACATATTAGGGGCCAACCCCTAATCTCCTTATTGGGGCCAGATAACGAAACTTTTATGATTGAATATTGTTTAAAACATCATTCAAAGCATCTTTTATTCTATATTGCTTTTCAAAATATTTGTCCTTTTTGAGATATATTCGATCGAAGTTTTGGACTTCTGGTCCCTTAAAACCCCTAATTACGTAACACATTATAAAAATTTTATAATGTATAGTTTTAATATTGAAAGATGAACATTTTTGCTTCTTAAACATATTAAAAAATATTTCTCAGTAAAGTGCTATGGAAGAGAGACTTTAGAGCCCTTTTGTCCCCTAATTTAAGGGGCCAGCCCCTTTTTCTTGATATCAAATAAAAGGTCATTTAAATCTCAACACATTTTGTTCAACAAGTGTTTAGAAATTTGTTACCGTTCTTGAGATATATAGGAAAGAACGTTTTAGGGGCCGATCCCATAACTCCTTATAGGGGCCATTTAACGAAAATTTGAAAATTGCATATTATTAAGTACATCATTTTGAGCATCTTTACTTCTATACTTTATTTCAAAATATTTTTCCTTTCTTAGATATGGGTGATCAAAATTCTGGACTTTTGGCCCCTAAAAACCCCTAATTACGTAACACATGATAAAATCATTACATTTATTAGATACATAACTGTAAGATAAACATATTTGCTTCTATAACTGTTCACAAAATATCACTCAGTAAAGGGCTACAGATGAAAGACTTTAGAGCCCTTTTGTCCCTTAATTTGAGGGGCCAGCCCCTTTTTCTTGATATCAAATGAAAGGTCTTGTAAATATAAATCTTTCTTGCATTACAAGTGTTAACAAAATATTTTTCAAAAAAGAGACAAACTAAGAAAACCATTAAAAATTACGACGTTTTTTTAGTCTCAATTTTCGGGACCAGGCGAGCGTAAACGCTTTTTGAGCATGACAAATATGAATGCCAAATAGCACATCTACAATCTCTTGTCTACAATCCCTGAAAGTTTGAACTCAATATCTTTTACCGTTTAGGAGGAGATCCCTGGACAAGCCGACCCTCTGAAAATCGTTAAAACGTCATTTTCTCAAGAACAGAAATGACGTCATAAAAATAAAAAAATGTATATTAAGTTCGGATTAATATCTATTAGATCTGAAAGTTTCACGAAAATCGGCCGAGCCATTTCCGATAAATCGCCTGCACAAATTTTGTAAGAAAAAAAATAATAATAATAGGGAAAAAGAAACCGAACGAAAACAATAAGGTCTTCCGTTGGAAAACGGAAGACCTTAATAAAGAAAAAGAAACCGTAGAATAACAAGAGGGTCTTCTGTTGGAAACGGAAGACCCTAATAATACTAGAGCAAAGCTCGTTGCAAAGCAACGAGTGGGTCTTCCGTTAATGTCGGAAGTAAAGCTGGAAGTTCCTGTAAGAAGCAGAGCTTTTAAACCAATAACAAGAGTACCTTAAATAAAAAGATGAAAAAAATCGAATTATTCCTGGTACGACTTAACAAAAACCGAATGATTTTACGTACGACTTAACAAAAACCTTTCCCATTTCAAGAACGACTTAACAAAAAAAATCCGAATGTGTTACAGTACGACTTAACAATTAATTTTTGGTACAAGTTAATTTAACCAAGAACTTGATACTAATTTCTTAACCAAAAACGCGGAATCAAAATTTCCGGAAAAATCATTTTTTGAACTCGTATATCTCTGTAATGCATCGTCCGATTTTAAAACGGCTTTCAGTGTTAGATTCAGCTAAATAAGCTCTATAAAACACATATTCATTTTTGATTTGATCAGAAAATTCATTTTTTCGAAAAATTTGATTCCCTTCCGGTTTCGACCGGAAGTGACAGATTTTCATTTTCAGCCTTATTACAGCGGTAAATCGATTAAATCATAACCATTGAAAATTTCAAGCCTCTATCTTAAAGCGTTTTTGAGAAACGCCGCGGACAAAATGACTTTTTGAAATTTTTTAAAATGACGTAACGTAAAAACGGAAGTGACATTTTCAAAGAAACTTCACAAACGTTGAGGTATTATAGTTGCACACAACCTCTAAAAATTTCATCAAAATCGGTTGTAAACTTTTTGAGTTATAAAGCCGAAAAGGAGTCAGAAAAAAAATTAAAAAGAATAATAATAACTAGAGCAAAGCTCGTTGCAAAGCAACGAGTGGGTTTTCCGCTAATGTCGAAAGCAACTCTAGAAGTACGTCTAAGAAGCAGAGTTCTTAATCTAGTAACAAAGAAACCTAAGTACAAAAAGATAAAAAAAAATCGAATGATTCTTGGTACAACTTAACATGATCCGAAAGTTTTTAAGTACGACTTAACCAAAAACCCTTAACCATTTCAAGAACGACTTAACAAAAAAAACAATGTGTTTAAGTACGACTGAACAAATTTGACTTCATTTTAGGTACAAGTTTACTTTACCTCGAACTAACATCTTTTTTCTTAACCCAGAATGCAAAATTCAAATTTATGTAAAAAATCAATTTTGTTTAAAACATAATTCTGAGCAATTCTTCCTCTTCACTGCTTTTCAAAAGGTTGACCTTTCGTACTGTGTGCTCGTTGCGTCATTAATTGTCAGAAACTTATCGATGTAAAGTTTACTTTACTGTACTTCTGTGAATATTTTCTATGTAAAATTACTATGAACCAGACAACATTGAAATGGTGAACATTTCAAAGGGCCCCGCTTATGTTATTTCAGAGAATTCTGCTTTGACCTTGACCTATAACTTGAAATTTTTCCAGCTGGCATAGAACTTTTAATTCAATTTCATTCCCCCTAACATACATGCATTTTTGTTCAATCTGACCAAGATTAAGCATATTTGGAAAATAATCTACTATCTAAAACTAATTTTAAAAAGATCTGCTATGACCTTCACATTGACAGACTTGGTTCAAGGTCACTGCACGCCATTAACCAATAAACTCTGTAAAGGTAAAATATTAGCCAAATAGGGGCTAAAAGGAGAGTATATCTATGCTCTTAAAATATGGATTTTTGTGTGATCTGATATGACCTTGACTCTTCATCTACAAATATCATTCGAGGTCATTGCATATATTTTGAACAAAGGCATCATGTGGGTGAAGTATGAGGCTGAATGGAGCAAAGGGAGAGAAGATATACTCCGGACAAGGATTTTTAAAAATATAATTCTGGTATGACCTTCACAGTTTCTTTTCACTGAAAATAGGTTCAAGGTCACTACACACCCTTTCACCCTTTACTCAAAAGCTCTGCTTATGTGAAGTCTGAGCCAAATAGGGGTTAGTAGAAATTATATATGCTCTCAAAAAAGGATTTTTGCATGATCCGATATGATCTTCACCCGTTACCTAGAAATTTCATGCAAGGTCACTGCACATCGTTTAACCATAGAGACACTCTGTGAGTATTAGCCAGATTGGACCAAAGGGAAAAAAGATATGCCCCAGACAAGGATTTTATATATATAATTCTGCTATGACCTTAACCTTATACCTAAAAACATGGTTCAAGGTCACTGCACATCCTTCAACCAAAGGAACCCTGTGGATGAGGTATGAGCCAGATTGGGCCAAGGGGAGAGAAGCTATGCTCCTGTCAAGCCATCTCGGATGGACAGACGGACAAATTGATCACTAGAAGGCGCCCGCATAAACATGCCTTTTTATCTAATTTAAAATAGTATCCATGCTATCTGCCCATGGTGAATAGTCATCAAAACCATTCATCAGCAGAATTTGATTTCCCTCCTTTTTAAGGTGGTATGGGACATCTGTCGATATTAATGTGGATTAAAGTACTATATAATTGAAAACTTTTCACCGGTTTAGAATTTTCAAATTTTACAATATTTAACCAAAAAATAGCTTTTAAAAATATTTGAAAAGGTAAAAATTGTAAAAACCCCAGCGGGATTCGAACTCATGACTTACAGGTTCCTAGTAAACCCTCTAACCCACTGTGCTAAGGAGTTAGGTGACCATTTTTGAAAAGAAACTACATGTACTTATATAATTACACTTTATTTTATTGTTTATTTCGATAAACAATACGTCACAACATGGAAGTGTCCCATATCACCTTAAACTCGGAACACCTCTGACCTAATAAGATCGCCGCATTAAATACAAAGTTTGATTTAACTCTAATTTGTTTATCATCAAGAAATTCTGCATCGCTGACAAATAAAGTTTTCTTCTGTATAATGAAATACCAATTAACTGACTATTCGGACAATAGCAAGTTTATTGTCCCACTCCACAGCAACTATTTCCCTTGGCTTTGCCTCATTAAATAGTTGCTGTCTTGGGGGACAATAAACTTGCTATTGTCCTCATACCCAGTAAATACTAAATAGGCATATAATATCCCATCCACCTACATTTCATGTTATATAACCTCCCGTTTGTAACCTTCAATTTCACTGTAAAGTCAACATATCTGTCATAGCCGCAAGTTTCACAATTTATTTCTGCTTCTCATGTACTTAAAATTAGGGGCCTTAATATTGCTTACCAATTCCAACAAGAGACATCCCTCTAACTATTGATAATCATTAAAATTCATTTCATGAATCTACGCAACAATGATAAACCTTCAAGTACAGTCACTCTCAATTTTACAAAAATATTGACGGTACTTTATCCGAAACTGTTCCTTGTACCTTTAACTTAGTACACTAACATTTTTATGAAAAGACGGTTTGTCTTAGAATAAGAAAGCTAATGCAATTCTGAGAAAAAGAATACCACATATTGCCAATTCCATTGAGGTTTAATAAAAATATGGCCATTTAAGTGAACCCACCATTTCCAATTTCCTTTAGTAAACACAGATTTACAGGGTTCTCCATAGTAAAACATCTTTACCTGACCTTTTAGAGGTCAACTTTTGTTCAACCACCTTTAAAAAGAAACCTTATTCAATACAACATATGCCTACATGATATAATCATGATAAAAGCTTCACATCACTTAGAAATACCCTTACATGTATACCCCCCACCCCCCAATCTTTTGATTTTCATAAAAAGTCATGGTTTGAAATGTTTTACCTAATTTTATGAAACGTGTGGCAATTTCCTTGAGTCATTTCTCACACATATTTGAAAACAATCATCAATGATTCTAAAATTTGATCTTTATTTGTTTATTGTATGATTTGTACCATTTTAATTAACAAATAGACAGCTGTCCTGCTTGTGATTTCTTGTTTTCATGAAAAAAGTAAGCTAACAATCATATTTAGTGAATATCTAATCTATTCTGATTTCTAGTCTCCTTCTAACCATGCTAAAACAGTAAGTTACAACCTACAAGTTAGACATCTGCCTTAAATTAGAATTAAATTCAAACACACCCAGGTAGCTGGAGACAGAGTTGATTTCAATGAAAAATGTTCAAATTTGACATGTTTTTCTACTTTTTTATGCATATATACCTTAGAAAGGTAGAAATAGGTTGTTTCTTGTTCATTTCAAAAGTAATTATCATAGCAGATGTTATTTCAAAGTCAAATGTACATTTACATATCCTACATGTAATCTTAATGCAGACAATTAAATAGAGGGGGGGGGGGGTTTCAATTATGTAAACACATCTAAATATCTTTATGAAATAAAAAATAAAGGAAACATAATTGTATACTTTTATTGAAAAACAAATTTTCACAGCAATTATGAATTTCTTTAAACAGCCTTAATTTTGTTTTCATAATTTCTTATCAAACACAAACCACAACATGGCATGATGCTTTCTTCAAGTTCCATTATTGTTCATGCATTATCGGATTTAATTTGAATTACCGGTAAATAGTCTGTAGAACACAAGGAATATGCATGTGGATAGAGGTGACAGGTTAATCTCAGGAGCTGACCCACAAGAATCAACAGGTACCGGTAAAAGCCATGTGGTAACAAGAGTCTGTTTTGAGCTGAAATAAATAAAAAAAATAATTAGCTGTGTTTACATACATGTACTAGTAATAGCTGTGTTTACATTAACATATGCATAGTATTTCTGTAAAAAATACACTGACCATGCAGTGTAATAAGTATGACATATCCCAATACATGACATAACATTTAGGCAGTACAAGATCAAAAATTTGCATATCAAGTCATAATATAATATTAAAAAATTTTCATAGGTATAAACACTTATCAAATTGAGAAGAGAGAGAGTTTGAGAGAGAGAGAGAGTTTATTACCGTACTTGTAGTGCAACAGTCAATATTTCAATTCGTAAATTACAAACGAATATTACCCACCGAACAGCGTCAAAGTACATGTACTGGTATTAGCTTCTGGTATACCATTTTTTATCAATTCTACTGTGTTTTTTTTTTTTGCAAATAAATTTAGCGAGGGTTTTTGTTTATTTTCTTATAAATTACATGTTTTAAAAACAATACTACGTGTAATAAGCATAAAACATGTATGAGTAAACTTAATGAAGAATTTTTAATAGATTATTTTTCACAGAATGTGGTACATTACATGTATGTCAATCTTTATAAAACTAGCGTATATTTCGTGCGCCATAAATTGCAAGTTTTTTGTAAATATCATTTACTTGCATGATAGGTATATATGGTCTAACCAAAATTTTCTTCATAAAGCTACAGCTGTATGTACCACATATATGTTTTGTCACAAGTATACATTTTTAAAAAAAATACCCAAATTCCAACAGTTTAAATAAACTCAACTCATTCTCTGATAAGTTCATTGTGTTTTGTGCGTGCATATCTTATTTGTCTGCTGCAACAGCAGCCAATCAGCGGTAAGCTGAATCCACAAAAAGAAAGTTTGTGTTTTAGGAGCGGGTAAATTGTTTATGCGACACTGTCAAGAAAACCACACCAAATAATAACAAGAAACATAAATATTCACTTAAATGTATTCTGTTGTAAAGTAAAGGTTTTTAACACTTATTGCATCTTGCAAAACATGTGATGACCCTTAATCATCTGTCATATATCTGATATACATGTATATGTAAAAGATGGGAGAAATAACGACGGAACAAAGTGGGATTCGAACCTGGCCCTCTGAATCTCTAGTCAAGTGCTCTACCAACTGAGCTACATGTATCTGGCACCGGTATTCAAACCAGTCTGACCGTCACATTCCTCCCCCTTAAATGATCTTCACCCTCGAAGATCATCCCCTGGCAGGATCGAGTTAACCTGTTAGTTCCAGGGGTTGGTCACAACACCAATATTGTAACAGGATGGGAGAAATAATGAAGGACCAAACCGGGATTTGAACCTGGGCCCCCTGAATCTCTAGTCAGGTGCTCTACCAACTGAGCTATCTGGCACTGGTATTCAAACCGGTCTGATCGTCACATATAAAAAGAATTATTTTAAACAATGTTGTTCAATAAAAATTAACACTCGCAACCTTCAGTTTTTGTCTGTAATTAATCAATATTGGCGTGCGATCAGTTCTCGCCGAGTACCATTTCTCACCAGTGCATTGTTACGTCATTTTATCAACACATAAAATTATATACGAAAATATGATGTAACAGTGCACCAGCGAGAAATGGTCCTCGGCGAGAACTGCTCGCACGCCAGTACTGCCAGTAGTCAGATTAAAAAAAGAGAATAAAAAATTACATTTAAAACATTAACAAGGACAATTTAAGTACACATCATAACTGCTAAACAAGAAAAATTATGTGAACTGGTAGAATGGTAGGCATAGTTCTAACTTGTAACCTACATGTACAAGTACATGTACCGGGTACCCGTTGGTCTGCTAAACCTCTTTAATGATACAATGATCGGCATCATAAAGATATTAAAGTCATGTTTTAACTCTGAAGTCTGAAGTATACAATTTTATTTACTTGAAGTTATGTCTACAGGGTATTCATGACTACATTTGGAGTCCTTCTGCACAAGAATATATGATATGTTTCTAATTAGACCCTGCTTTGAATTTTGAGTTGAAAATTCACAATCTGTTATTTTTTTAAATAGATAAATTCAGTTACCCTTTCCAGTCCCCCATGAACCTCGAGCGAGTCTAAACATCCATGAAACATGTAAAAATTACACGTTAGTAAACAAACACCCACACCATAACAAAAACATCTAACAGTGTGCACGTACTTACATGTACATCTATACTATATACTAAATTTTAACCAGTTAACAAGAAACTTTAAAAGGAGTAAAAGCCTCACCTTCTTCAGTAACATCCACATAAATCACACACTTTAATGTCCATCTTTTCTCCTTTATTACTCGTAGCTTATCAACGGCTGATCGTCGACAGAAGTGTGGCTGTCAGAATTTCCTCGTAAACGATTCACACGAGAAAAATATCCTCCTTAAACAAATATGTAGTATTGTTCCCTGTGCATGTTCATATGTTTCACAGTAAATTGAAAATGCATGTGTACACCGAAAGAATACACAACTTCTCTTCTGCATTACGGCTCTCTCTTTTCTACAATGCCGTTCGTTACTGTTTACATTCGGCGCGCGCGCGCGGGGGTTACAAACAGGGGCGCCCCGACAAATAGTTGCACATAGAACGTTTAAATAATGTGTGTTCATTGAATTCATAAATGATATAGATGAAAAAAATGAAATTGAATCACAACAATTTATCTAAGACGCAACACAACGTAATGCAGTAAATGCCTGGGCCTTAATGTGGCATTTGTTCGCTTGTGTGTCTATGTAGACATATTAACTCGTTCATGTACGATTCTCACATATTTGTTTTATGAAATTTGAAAAAAAATATAGCACAGAACTTGTTTAATTTGATACCAAATGACATTATTTAATATATTAACAATAACTAAATTAATTTTTTTTCATAAAATGATAACGATTTTTGCTATCAGAAAAATACGTGTATGAGCTGCTGACCCCTAATTATAGGGGCCAGCCCTTTTTTCTTAATTTTAAATGAAAGCTCTCGTTATTCTAAACAACTTTTGTTCTATATGTATTAACAAAATATTTTTAGTTTAAAGGTTATAATACAAAAAGCAACAAAATTTCAGCCCCGAAAAAATCTTAAACTTTGGCGACAAATAGCTCAAAAACTAACAAAGAAATTACCAAAATTTTCATGCCAGCAAAATTATAAAATGTTACCGACAATTTCGCCAAATTTCATGCATCTATCATCTGTAGTTCCCGAGATCAACTCTGGACAAAAGACCCCCCAATTTTCAATTAAAGGGCAATAACTCATAACCGGAAGTGAATTTAAAAAATTTGAAAAAAACGTCTAGAGATATTTATATCATCTACGTACCCTGAAAGTTTCATAGCAATCAGACAAAAAATGTTCGAGATATCTCGTGCACAAAATTTGCGGGAAAAAAAAAATAATAATAAGAAACAGTAGAATAACAGAAGGGTTTTCCGTTGAAAAACGGAAAACCCTAATAAGAATAAAGAAAAAGAAACCGTAGAATAACAAGAGGGTCTTCCGTTGGAAACGGAAGACCCTAAAAAGAATCCGAAGAATAACAATAAGGTCTTCCGTTGGAAACGGAAGACCTTAATAATAAGAAGAATAGGGAAAAAGAAACCGAACGAAAACAATAAGGTCTTCCGTTGGAAACGGAAGACCTTAACTAGAGCAAAGCTCGTTGCAAAGCAACGAGTGGGTTTTCCGCTAATGTCGAAAGTAATGCTAGAAGTACCTCTAAGAAGCAGTGTTCTTAATCTAATGACAAAAGTAACTTAGGTACAAAAAAGATTTTAAAAATCGAATGATTCTTGGTATGACTTAACAAAATCCGAATGGTTTTAAGTACGACTTAACAAATTTGACTTCATTTTAGGTAAAAGTTAACTTTACCTGGAACTAACATCTAATTTCTTAACCCAGAATGCAAAATTAAAATGTCCGTAAAAAATCAATTTTGTTTAAAACATAATTCTGAGCAACATTTCCTCTACACTGCTTTTCAAAGGGTTGACCTTTCGTACTATGTGCTTGTTGCATCATCAATTGTCAGAAACTTATCGATGTATAGTTTACTTAATTTTATTATTCCTCTGTGAATATTTTTATTTAAAATTACTATTGATGGTGAACATTTCAAAGGGCCCCGCTGATGTTATTTTAGAGAATTTTGCTTTGACCTTGACCTATAACTTGAAATTTTTCCAGCTGGCATTTAGCTGTTTCATTGCCCCTAACATATAGGCATTTTTGTTGAATCTGACCAAGATTAAGCATATCCGGGAAATAATCTACTGTCTAAAACTAATTTTATTAAGATCTGCTATGACCTTCACATTGACATGGTTCAAGGTCACTGCACGCCATTAACCAATAAGCTCTGTTTAGGCAAAATATTAGCCAATTAGGGGCTAAAAGGAGAGTATATATATGCTCTTAAAATATGGATTTTTGTGTGATCTGATATGACCTTGACACTTGATCTACAAATATCATTCGAGGTCATTGCATATCCTTTGATCAAAGGCATCATGTGGGTGAAGTATGAGCCTGATTGGAGCAAAGGGAGAGAAGATGTACTCCAGACAAGGATTTTTTAAATATAATTCTGCTATGACCTTCACAGTTTACCTTGAAAATAGGTTCAAGGTCACTACACACCCTTTACTCAAAAGCTCTGCTTATGTGAAGTCTGAGCCCTATAGGGGTTAGTAGAAAGTATATATGCTCTGAAAAAAGGATTTTTGCATGATCCGATATGATATTTCACCCTTTACCTAGAAATTTCATGCAAGGTCACTGCACATCGATTAACGATAGAGACAGTCTGTGAGTATTAGCCAGATTGGACCAAAGGGAGAGAAGATATGCCCCAGACAAGGATGTTATATATGTAATTCTACTATGACCTTAACCTTATACCTAACAACATGGTTCAAGGTCACAGCACATCCTTAACCCAAAGGAACCCTGTGGATGAGGTATGAGCCAGATTGGGCCAAGGGGAGAGAAGCTATGCTCCGGTCAAGCGATCTCGGATGGACAGACGGACAAACTGATCACTAGAAGCCCACACAAACTTGCTTTCTATCTAATTTGAAATAGTATCCATGCTATCTGCCCATGGTGAATAGTCATCAAAACCATTCATCAGCAGAATTTGATTTCCCTCCTTTTTAAACTCGGAACACCTCTGACCTAATTAGATCACCGCATTAAATACAAAGTTTGATAACTCTAATTTGTTTATCATCAAGAAATTCTGCATCGCTGACAAATAAAGTTTTTTTCGGTACAATAATATACCAATTAACTGACTATCTGGACAATAGCAAGTTTATTGTCCCACCCCTCAGCAACTATTTCCCTTGGCTTTGCCTCATGAAATAGTTGCTGTCTTGGGGGACAATAAACTTGCTATTGTCCTCATACCCAGTACATACTAAATAGGCATATAATATCCCATCCACCTCCATTTCATGTTATATAACCTCCAGTTTGTAACCTTCAATTTCACTGTGTAAAGGCAACACAACAGTCAAAGCCGCAAGTTTCACAATTTATTACTGCTTCTCATGTACTTAAAATTAGGGGCCTTAATATTGCTTAGGCCTAAAAAAAAAAAGTTGTGGGTTTCGGGTAACCCGACCTAACCTACAAAAATGGCCCGATCCTACCATTTTTAGATGCCTGATTTTATCCGACTGTGAATTTCATCTTATTTCCAATAAAAAATACGTTTTTAAATATGAAACAAACAAACATTCTTAGGATTCAGGCCAAAAAAAAATAGATAAAATAAAAAAAAATCCCCACCTACCTAACCTAATTTTTTCATCAGTGTTACCCTAAACACACTATTTTTTTTTAGGCCTTACCAATTCCAACAAGAGACATCCCATTAACTATTGATAAACATTAAAATTCATTTCATGAATCTACGCAACACTGGTAAATCTTCACGTACAGTCACTATCAATTTTACAAAAATATTGACGGTTCTTTATCCGAAACTATTCCTTGTACATGTACCTTTAACTGCAATTAGTACACTAACATTTTATGAAAAGACGGTTTGTCTTAGAATAAGAAAGCTAATGCAATTCTGAGAAAAAGAATACTACATATTGCAAATTCCATTGAGGTTTAATAAAAATATGGCCATTTAAGTGAACCCCCCATTTCCAATTTCCATTAATAAACACAGATTTACAGGGTTCTCCATAGTAAAACATCTTTACCTGACCTTTTAGAGGTCAATTGTTGTTCAACCACCTTTGAAAAGAAACCTTATTCAATACAACATGCATCTACATTATATAATCATGATAAAAGCTTCACATCACTTAGAAATATCCTTACATGTATACCCCCCCCCCCCCCATCTTTTGATTTTCATAAAAAGTCATGGTTAAAAATGTTTAACCTAATTTTATGAAACTTATGGCAATTTCCTTGAGTCATTTCTCACACATATTTGAAAACAATCATCAATGATTCTAAAATTTGATCCTAATTATTTGTTTATTTTATGATTTACACCATTTTAATTAACAAATAGACAGCTGTCCTGCTTGTGATTTCTTGTTTTTATGAAAAAAAGTAAGCTAACAATCATATTTAGTGAATATCTAATCTATTTTGATTTCTAGTCTCCTTCTAACCATGCTAAAATAGTAAGATACAACCTACAAGTTAGACATCTGCCTTAAATTAAAATAAACTTCAAACACCCAGGTAGCTGGAGACAGAGTTGATTTCCATGAAAAATGTTCAAATTTGACATGTTTTTCTACTTTTTTTATGCATATACCTTAGAAAGGTAGAAATAGGTTGTTTCTTGTTCATTTCAAAAGTAATTATCATAGCAGATGTTATTTCAAAGTCAAATGTACATTTACATATCCTACATGTAATCTTAATGCAGACAATTAAATAGAGGGGAGGGGGGGGGGATTTTTCAATTATGTAAACACATCTAAATATCTTTATGAAATAAAAAATAAAGGAAACATAATTGCATACTTTTATTGAGAAACAAATTTTCACAGCAATTATGAATTTCTTTAAACAGCCTTAATTTTGTTTTCATAATTTCTTATCAAACACAAACCACAACATGGCATGATGCTTTCTTCAAGTTCCATTATTGTTCATGCATTATCGGATTTAATTTGAATTACCGGTAAATAGTCTGTAGAACACAAGGAATATGCATGTGGATAGAGGTGACAGGTTAATCTCAGGAGCTGACCCACAAGAATCAACAGGTACCGGTAAAAGCCATGTGGTAACAAGAGGCTGTTTTGAGCTGAAATAAAAAAAAAAAATAATTAGCTCAAAGTACATGTATTTCCTTCTGGTATACCATGTTTTATCAATTCTACCGGTTTTTTTTTTTTGCAAATAAATTTGGCGAGGGTTTTGGTTTCTTTTCTTTTAAATTACATTTTTTAAAAACAATACTATGTGTAATAAGCATAAAACATGTATGAGTAAACTTAATGAAGAATTTTTAATAGATTATTTTTCACAGAATGTGTTACATTACATGTATGTCAATCTTTATAAAAGTAGCGTATATTTCGTGCGCCATAAATTGCAAGTTTTTTGTAAATATCATTTACTTGCATGATAGGTATATATGGTCTAACCAAAATTTTCTTCATAAAGCTACAGCTGTATGTACCACATAATCATATGTTTTGTCACAAGTATACATTTTTAAAAAATACCCAAATTCCAACAGTTGAAAGTAACTCGATGAATTTTTCATTCTCTGATAAGTTCATTGTGTTTTGTGCGTGCATATATTATAAGTCTGCTGCAACAGCAGCCAATCAGCAGTAAGCTGAATCCACTAATAAGAAAGTTTGTGGTTTAGGAGCGGGTAAAATTGTTTATGCATAATGTAGCTGACACTGACTTGAATAGATCTGATATATATGTACAAGATGGGAGAAATAATGACAGAACAGACTGGGATTCGAACCTTGCCCTCTGAATCTCTAGTCAAGTGCTCTACCAACTGAGCTACATGTATCTGGCACCGGTATTCAAACCAGTCTGACCATCACATCCCCCCCCCCCTTAAATGATCTTCACCCTCAAAGATCACCCCTGGCTCTTCCCCTGGCAGGAGTTAACCTGTCAGTTCCAGGGGTTGGTTACAACACCAATATTGTATGGGGATGGAACGATCCACCGATGCACCGGTGCATCACGGTATTTATTTTGACGATATTTGGATTGTTACATTTACCATTAATACATTACGATACCTATGCGGACTTTGTTTTATTTTCCAAAAATATATGAGCTTCATATATCGGCTATTTTTTAGTCTGCGCGCCTAATATGAAAGTACAAAGATGGCGGAAAACCTCGTAAAGTTGTCAAACCTGTAGGAAGCTAAATCTGGAGTGTGGACAACTTTTGGATTACTTGTTAATGAAAAAGTAGTGTATATGAGACTTAAGTAATTTGTAAATTGTGCAACGCTCATTTTAAATATATCAAAATAACTTTGGACATGCGGTAATACATCGACAGATTGAATAAATTTTTAACCCTTATTCATGTTTTCATTTAGTTGCAATGTATCGTGATATGTATCGTATCGCATCTCATGTATAGTGATATGTACCGAATTGGCTAAGTACAGAAACGTCCAAGCCTTAATATTGTAACAGGATGGGAGAAATAATGAAGGACCAAACCAGGAATTAAACCTGGGCCCCCTGAATCTCTAGTCAGGTGCTCTACCAACTGAACACTGGTATTTAAACCGGTCTGACCGTCACATATATAAAAAGTTATTTTAAACAATGGTGTTCAATAAAAAATAACACTTGCAACCTTCAGTTTTTGTCTGTAATTAATCAATATTGGCATGCGATCAGTTATCGTTGAGTACTATTTTTCATCAGTGCATTGTTACGTCATTTTATCAACACATAAAATTATATACAAAAATATGATGTAACATTGCACCAGCGAGAAATGGTCCTCGACAAGAACTGCTGGCATGCCAGTACTGCCAGTAGTCAGATTAAAAAAAGAGAATATAAATGAAATATTACATTTTAAACAGTAACAAGGACAATTCAAGTACACATCAAAACTGCTAAACAAGAAAAATTATGTGAACTGGTAGAGTGGTACGCATAGTTCTAACTTGTAAACTACATGTACAAGTACATGTACCGGGTACCCGTTGGTCTGCTAAACCTCTCTAATGATACATTGATCGGCATCATAAAAATATTAAAGACTTTTTAGTCATGTTTTAACTCTGAAGTCTGAAGTATACAATTTTATTTACTTGATGTTACATGTATGTCTACAGGGTATTTATGTCTACATTTGGAGTCTTCCGCACAAGAATATGATCAATGACATATGTTTCTAATTAGACCCTGCTTTGAATTTTGAGTTGAAAATTCACAATCTGATTTTTTTTTAAATAGATAAATTCGGTCATCCTTTCCAGTCACCAATGAACCTCGAGCAAGTCTAAACATCCAGTAAACAATGTAAAAAGTACACGTTAGTAAACAAACACCCACACCATAACAAAACATCTAACTCTGTAATTCTTATAAAATTCTTAACCCAGCAGATGTTAAATCATCAAGATATATTTGTAAATTCATACGCGATTGGACATATCATAAGAAAATCTATGTACAGTACCAACTACATGTATATTTGTATACTGTATGTATGACTTTCGCCACATGTGGATTTTGTCAATAAATTGAATTGTAATTTACACAAAATTCTGGTAAAAAGGAGAAAAAAACAAGTGAAAGGTACAACATTTGGGATTCAATTCTGTTAAAAGGATTTATATTGTCTGGACTAGAAAAATAACATACATCAGTGACAGTGTGCACGTACTTACATGTACATCTATAGACTAAATGTTAACCAGTTAACATGCTGACATTTTAACCACTATAGACAAGAAACTTTAAAAGGAATAAAAAGCCTCACCTTCTTCAGTAACATCCAAATAGATCACACACTTTAATGTCCATCTTTTCCCCTTTATTACTCGTAGCTAATCAACGGCGGATCAATGGAAACATACACATCCGTCGACATGGTCGACAGAAGTGTGGCTGTCAGAATTTCCTCGTAAAAGATTCACACGAGAATATATCCCTCCTTATACAAATATGTAGTATTGTTCCCTGTGCATGTTCATATGTTTCACAGTAACTTGAAAATGCATGTGTACACCGAAAAATGCACAACTTATCTTCTGCATTACGCTCTCTCTTTTCTACAATGCCGTTCGTTACGTATACTGTTTACATTCGCGGGTCCGCGACAAACATTGCAAACATTTGTTCTGCGTGGCCGATTAGAACGTGTTAAATAAGTAGTTGAATTCATAAATGATATAGCCTAGATGAAAAAAAAATGAAATTGAATCACAACAATTTATCTAAGACGCAACACAATGTAATGCAGTAAATGCCTGGGCCTTAAAACGGCATTTGTTCGCTTGTGTGTCTATGTAGACAAATTAACTCGTTCATGTACGATTCACACATATTTGTTTTATGAAATTTGAAAAAAATAGGGCACAGAACTTTTTAAATTTGACACCAAATGACATTATCTAATATATTAACAATAACTGAATTAATTTTTTTTCATAAAATGATAACGATTTTTGCTATCAGAAAAATACGTGTATGAGCTGCTGACCCCTAATTATAGGGGCCAGCCCTTTTTTCTTAATTTTAAATGAAAGCTCTCGTTATTCTAAACAACTTTTGCTCTATATGTATTAACAAAATATTTTTAGTTTAAAGGTTATTATACAAAGAACAACAAAATTTCAGACCCCCCAAAACCTTATACTTTACCGGCAAATAGCTTAAAAACTAAAAAACATTTTGCCAAACTTTTCATGCCTGCAAAACTATAAAATGTTACCAACAATTCTGCTAAATTTCATGCAACTATCTTTTGTAGTTCCCGAGATCAACTCTGGACAAAAGACCCCCCAATTTTCAATTATTAACTCATAACCGGAAGTGAATTTTAAAAATTTGAAAAAAACGTCTGGAGATATTAACATTGTCTACATACTCTGAAAGTTTCATAACAATCAGACAACAAATGTACGAGAAATGGCCTACACAAAATTTGCGGATAAAAAAAAAATAATAATAAGAAACAGTAGAATAACAGAAGGGTTTTCCGTTGAAAAACGGAAAACCCTAATAATAAGAAACAGTAGAATAACAGAAGGGTTTTCCGTTGAAAAACGGAAAACCCTAATTAAATATCAATCACGGAAGTATCGAAGTTTTTTTTCCATGCGAAGACAAATTAAAGCGAGTAGAATTTCAATTTCGTCAGGTAAAGTAACATTTCAAATTCTCGATAATTGTGATGCATGTTCTATTTATTTAAGAAATTATAAAGTTAAGAGGCCATAACTCTATTCACTAAGTGATATATACGCATACGCAATTGCTGATATTTTGAATGTGCTTCTAGGTTTCATTATTTTTGCTTGAACATTTAAACCTTGACAGATGTCAAACGAGCGGTATTAAGACAGAGGCAAAATATGGAGAGAGAGAGAGAGAGAGAGAGAGAGAGAGAGAGAGAGAGAGAGAGAGAGAGAGAGAGACGGTAGGATTTTAAATACACTCTTTTGCAAACACCAAAAAATGTTAAAATAATAACAATTTAATTCTATGCATATTAGATGCATTAAAAGATTTTTTTTAACTTCATCAAATGTCTATTTATTAATTAGAACCTATCGTAACCTATTACACACTCACAATGCATGGCTGCTATATCAGTTTAAAAAAGGAAATTTATCTATGAATTGATGGATGTTATATCAGATTTAAAGGATTTCTATGAACCATTACCTGGTAATATTTTTTTCATAAACGACTAAACAAAATACATTAAATTGTACACATTTGATCTATCGTGCCATACAAAAATTTCCGAGCACTGAGCTGAAAGTATTTTCATTTTGATTAAATTTTTTGTTGCTTGACTACATTAATGAATTTTTAAAAAACTGTGAAATACATCCGTGTGAACATGGTGAACTTCAGTAAACAGAACAGTCTGAAATAAAATGGTGAAAAGTTGAAGTTTCGGAGAGCAAGTGCTGATATTGAGGCATGGTTAGCATAAAACAATTAATGCCTATAGTTTACAAAGGAAAGAGTCATCCTGCACCTAGGTGATGCTGTCTTTGTATGCATATTGCAATTTATGTTTAGAGCAATTCACAGAAAATTTCAATATCCATAGAAGTCACTGTTATTCTATTTGAACAATTTTCAACATCTAGTTTAAATAATTGATTTTCTTAACACTGCTTCTGTAATGTTCACACACAAACAGATTGTCATTATTGTCCACACATAAACCAGTGAGATATATAAGATCACAGTTATCAATGTAATGGAGAAACTGTCCATTCTGATCAAGAATGTGGATACAATGGTTGTTGAAGTCTGCTGTCAGGATATGACTCTGACTGTCTGTTGTGATACCCCAGGGTTTAAATGGTTTGTTCTTGGTAACTGAGGGATGACCGGTGTACCTCCATCTGAGTTTCCCGTCCTGATTAACCACCACTACTGCACCAGCCGCCATGTCAGCTAGACAGATGTCATGGTTTCTGTTCTCTGTGATGTATTTAATTCTATCATTCCCTGAGTACAGAGGTTTACCTTCATCATCAAATTGAATGGTTTTTTTCTCTGTAGATCCTGGGTAACGGACAACTTTGGATTGAGTTTCATCATTACTGTACATGGTAACCAGGAGATCACCAGTAGAGGTGACACACAGCTGATTAGGCCTCCATCCCTTTAATCTGATCAACTCTTCTGTCTGACCATTTTTTACTTGTTGCCCCACTAATGTACAGTACATCTCCATCATTGTCTACAGCTATATCATTTGGGAATTTCCCTGATTTTATTTTGTTTGTCTGGAGGAGTGAACCTTCAATGTTGAAGCATTTGATATCTTTGGTCTCATCACTCATCCAGATCCTGTCTTCATTACGACAGATAATACTTCGTAAATATACATATCCAGTCTGTATTTTGGTTACAAGCTTTGGTTCATCCAGTAGGTCCTTTGCTGAAGTGTTCGTTTGGTTCAGTAGAAATGCATTTTCCTCTGTAGCAGTAGATAATGGGGCAATCTGTCCAAACAAACTATACAGCTTCTCACGGTCTATTGGTTTTGGAATGAATGTTGGCAATATAACCTTAACCTTGGGTGGAAGCTTGCTGAACTCTCTGATCTTAGAGCTGTATTCAATGGTAGAAGATACTTCAGTGGATTTTTCGAGTTCCCCTAAGGCCAGTATAGTTTTCTTTATGAGAGTCTGTGTCTGTTTGATTTCATCCAAATGTTTCTGTAGAATGTCTCTGTGTTTAAATTTTATCTCGCTGATTTCAGTTTTTATTTTGTTGACAACGATGTTGATTTCTCTGTGCCAATGCTCTCCATGTTTTGAAATTTCTGTTATAAGTTTTTCATATCCTCCGTCCAAGCTGGCAAGCTGATTTTCCAAGTCAAGTGCAATTTCTTCATATGTAGGGAAAATAGAATTTTCTAATTCTACTGCATCTTTGTCAATGGTCTCTTTATTTTTCTTGTATATCTCTGCAATTTCTACAAATTTATGGCTCTGACATGTGTTGCTCAGATGCCATGCAGGAAGAACAAATTAAAATGTTGTTGCAATTTACACACTGAAATTCACAGAATTTATGTGAATGTGTTCTACATTTCGGATAAATGGGGGTTGATCTGCGCTCCTTGAAAGGAACTATTTTATGTTTGTCATATCCATCTGAGATGTGTTTGCCTATACATGGCGTGCAGAGGTTGACATGACAAATGTCACAGTAGCTGTGTACTATGGCGGTCTCACAAAGGTCACATCGGTGCACATCCTGGGCACTAGAATGAGGATCCATGGTTGTTCTGCAAAACATAAAAAATTCATATTTAAAAACTTAGGTTTTAAATGACAGTGACTTTGATCAGTGAATAGTTACATAAAGCCTACAGGTACATTCCGAGTCTCCATAAACACATTGATCTTCAAGAAGAAAATGTTGCATGATTAATATTTTGCAGTTTAGAAGATGAAGATGAAATTTTTATAAAACTGTTTTTGAACTACACTTAATCAAAATTCAGATCCAATACAAATTCGATATTAAAAAAAAACATTTGTAATGAATCGATGTTAGTGATAAACAAGAGACCAACAGGCCTTAACGGTTACCTGAGTATCATAGCCCATACACAAACCTTTTGATATATATATATATATATACATTTAATTATGGTAAGTTTCATTCTGGAGTAAAGTATATAAAATCTAGAATATGGTAATGACCACCACCTTCCTACCTGAAATCTTACAACAAAGACATTGATAGGAAATAATTGTTCCATATTTGTTAACTTTCAAAATAGCTTTTATGTTTATTGCAGTCCACCCAGAAAATAAAGTGAGGTAAAACCGGATGCAATTGTGAAAATTCAGCTTGAGCATGAGCTAGGCTGGTTCCTGTGCTGAATTATGGGTAGGCCAGGGAACCAGGATAACACACGTTTATCTGAATCGGGATCGAGATGTCATGCCATGAACACATGTTAAAGTTCAAAGGCATTGTCAGAGATTATAAAGGTGTCTGTAAACAGAACAGAAACAAAGTATTCCTCTTAAAGAAATCATCAACATATGATATCAACTGTCAGCATCATATGTTATATGCCAAAACTATGCCAAAACTGCTTCAAATATATAGCATAAATCGTGATGTTTTGTTTTTCCAAACTAACTTATCTTTACTTTCAGGCAAGGCTAATGTACTTTCGAATTAAATTTTTACTCATCTAAAGCAAAATGTGATTGAATAAATATTAAATATTTGACTGTATAGTGATATTTTGTTATATCAATGAATTCTCAATTTTAATTTTTACCTGCCTGTTCTACCATTCATTCAATAACATCATCTGGCATTTATCAAAAAATTATTGTACACATACCATACTTCAGTTTTTTTGGCTAGATAATTTGAATTACTTTACTATTAACAAGTTTAATTTCAAAAAACTGTTTTGGTTGTTTTGTTTTAAAAAAAAAAAAAAATAGTTGAACTCTTTAAAGGGGCATGGTCACGAATTTGGTCAAAAATTATTTTTCCAATTTTAATATTAACAATGCTTAAGAGAGGCATTTATAATAGCTAACCAAAATTTGTTGAGTTATAAGCGAGTTACAAAGCGTTTGTTTACATTTTGAACGTTGAAGTAAAAATTTCCGTTTAAGACCTCAAACAAATGTTTTAAACGTTACAAACTGTTTATCCGTGCTTAAGATAAATAAAAAGATAGACAAATAAGCTTATTAAAAAAGATTTTTTACTGAATATTTATATTGAACCTATGTAAACAAAAACAGAGCACGAGCCTTGTTTACATGACAAAGAATTGTGGGCCCTGTATCTTGCTTATAACTCAACGAATGACTCTCAAATTTGATCTGACATTAGAAATGCATTTCTAATGCATTGTAAATAATAAAAACATAAAAATGGAATTTGACCAAAATTGTGACAATGCCCCTTTAATTATTTTAACTAGAGCTTAATAAAATATTTTTTTTTTGACATAGATATGATAAACAGCCAACCCACACTTATTACTAGTATATGGATTAATTTAACACTATTGGACTATTTTGGCCCTACACTTGACTTGAGTCAAACCCCTTCCCAGGGGGACATATAAATTAAAATTTTGGTAGAGAGTTTCCTGGTCTACATAATTATCAATTCAATTTTTCATACAGATGTGTGGGAGTACAGAAGGAGATTTTTTAAAGTATTAATTAAAGTAGATTTCCTAAAATAGAAAACATGTTAATTCAATTTTGACTAGTGAAAATTTACCATGTACATGTAGTTTTCAAGATATAAAGTAAAAATTGTTAATGAATGACAAACAGCAAAACCCTAAATATAAATACATACGGTATTCAATATATGGTCAGAGGATGAAGTCCACAACTATGCTCGAACTCGGGACCCGTCGGTTTAAAAACAAGCACTTTACCGACTGAGCTAAGGGTTAACCCATTAGCTATAGTGCTAGTACGAGCGTGGCACTACTGAGCCTTTCCACTCTTCCCCATTTTTTTTTTAGATTTCTATCCCTCAGAAATCTCACACGAGACTCTCTAATCCGCTCCACCTGGGTTATTTTGTTGGGCACCAATAAAATAGAAGAGGAGGTAGTCCACAAGTAAGCTCGAACTAATGAGCGTTTTTCAATGTATATATAACGACCACATTTTTTACCTAATAAATGAATGGTCTGGTCCATCATTATTTCTCCCATCCCGTTACATTTGGTACCGTGGCCAACCCCTGGAACTGACAGGTGAATTCCTGCCAGGGGAAGAGCCTGGGGTGATCTTCGAAGGCAAAGATCATTTAAGGGGGGAGGAATGTGACGGTCAGACCGGTTCGAATACCGGCTCCAGATAGCTCAGTTGGTAGAGCACCTGACTAGAGATTCAGGGGCCCCAGTTAATTCGAATCCCGGTCTGGTCCGACATTATTTCTCCAATCCCGTTACAATGGTTATCTAACAATACATGTACTACATATTTAACTTGTTTAAAAATTAAATGATTTCAAATTCTTCAATATCCCTTCATTATACATTGAATACCTTAAACTGAAGGATCCCGAGTTCGAGCTTAGTTATGGACTTCCACCTCAACTATTACATAAGTAAATTCTCATTACACATATATTTTTTAAGAGCAGTTAAAACCCCCTATCCTCAATCTCTACTTTTAGAGATGGAGATTAAAAATTAAGGAACACAAGAACTCCGGACCCGCTCTACTTTTATTGCTTGAACCGTTATTAATTAAAAACAATGCAATGATTATAATGTTCTGGACGATAAAATACAAAGTGACTAGGCTAACACTGAACATGAAGTGAAAGTAGATATACATTATAGTTAAACTTCTTGTGTCATTTACTTGAATTATCTTTCTGTTTAATGACTTTTGGCTAAGTACAAATGTAAAAGAATACATACCGTAACGCATGTTTTACAAGAATATAGGTATTCTTTAATCTCTGGTTGATGTGCCGGCAGCCATGTCAAAATAAGGCGGATGCGCGCACTTGATTTTCCATAAAAATGTACACTCAGCACACTGTATAGGCGTACACCGGATGTACACTTTTCTACACCGAGTCAGGTTGTTTGGTGTAGCACCGCAACCTATATTACCATGATTACGGACAGATGTTACGATTGCGAACTTGACAAATTATATCAAGAAATATAAGTTAACGAATTAAAAGGCATTTTGAGGTTGTCTTTTGTAAATGTGTTTGTTTTATTGCTGTGATAGGATTATATTTAGCATGGTCACATGTCAAGCACATGTTCGTCTATAGCTTATGCAAAACGTAACGATAAATATGATTGGTTGTATTTGTTTAAGTATCATTCGGAAAGTGTCTGTGTTATTCATAATGATGTGGGGAAAAGCTAGTTCGAGTTATAAATACATATAGTCGTTCTGATTGGTTAAGAGAAACACACCCCCAGAGCGCGGTGTATATAAACTCAGGATTTGCCTTCGTCCGGCAGTTGACGTGGAATCTTCTCTAAGGTTCGAGTCAGCTCACTTCCCCGGGTAGATGGGTGGGCTCCAGTCTCCGTTTCCCGTCTCGGTCATTACCTCGCTAAGTATCTTGTTTATTGTCCCGTAAATTCCCATTGTGCAGCATGCTAGGCATTTGGTCCGTGCTAAGTGGGTTTGTATTAGGTTTGGGTAACTTGGACTTTACATTAACTTTAAGGCAGGCTTACATTTACGTTGTAACTTGGTAAGGATGGTGATAACGGGAAGTTTGTATAACTGTATATTTGTGTATATGACATTTGTTCATTAATAAATCTATGGTACCATAACAAGTGTTTTCATTTACATGTAGCTGGAACTTGGGCTAGAGTTAGTGTGATTTTGAAATGCTCGTAAATATCTGACAGAGTGATTGAGCGTTGATATTAATTTCTAGAACCTTCACATTATTATGAAGTTTTGGATTTAGACTTAGAAAACAGACGGATTTGAGACTGACTTAACTTAAGCGACTATAGACTTAATAATATCATTGAACTCTTGGTATAAATTAAAGTTAAAACCACTATACGATTACATTGGTGCCGTGACGTTATAAAAACCACTATACGATTAAATTGGTGCCGTGACGTTATAAAAACCACTATACGATTAAATTGGTGCCGTGACGTTATAAAAACCAATATACGATTAAATTGGTGCCGTGACGTTATAAAAACCACTATACGATTACATTGGTGCCGTGACTTAACTCTGGAACCGACAGGCTAGTTCCTGCCAGAGAACGATAATAGAACCTGGGTGAAGTACTTAGTATGATTTTGTTTAGATTTTTGTGTTTTTGCTCTTTTCTTAGAATTTTTTGGACATGCATACATACATTGTATGGTCCTACGTCTTCAAGGAAAATGTGTAACCTTTTTACTGATAATGTAAGGTGTAGAGTTTTTCAATGAAAGTTGGGGAGTGTATTCATTACACTGACAACTTTTGACTGGTGTTATTGAAGGTCCTGGCTTTTCCTTTTCTTAAAGCAGATGTAATACAGGGCAGCGTTATTCATGCTCAATGACAGTGAAGTATGTGGTCTACATGTATAGTGTATTTAGGCTCTTAAAGTTTATTTGCTCTAGATATATGGTCATAGGTTGAGACGGGAGAGGAGACTGGTGGCATTTCCCCTGTATATTCATAACTTATTGCCGTCCTAGTAACTACAACCAAATAAAATCGTCTAATTTGGGAGACAAGTAACACGTCAAATAATTTACTCCCTGTAATTAAAAAGAAGAAAACACAAATAAATGCATTAGTAGGCCCCCTTATTGTTAATTATTTTTATTGCATATCATCACTTTAAGGAAGGTAATGCTTACTGTCCCCGTCTAGTAACTGCTCTGCAGTTCATATGGTTCAGAAAAGGAATTCGTGTTTCTTAATGTGTAAATATGCAGTACTTTGGCATTTAAAATATCTTGGAATTTGTTGTAGTACGAGTTATTTTTCATTAATGCCGATTTTTTCATCAGTTTTAGGGAAGGCATCGATTACTTTTGAAATTTTGATTTTCTTTGAAATTTTTGTTGATTAATGTTTGTTTTAAACATTGCAAAACTATTGGAATTTGTCAGGTTTATTGAGAGAATTTTTATGTGTAGAAATACAGTGTGAGATACTGTTTGGATTAGTAGTTCGTTCTCTTTGACAATAAGTTTGATAAATTTCAAGTTAAATACAGGTTCGAATCAATTCGGGAATTGATTGAGGTGTAAGTACAATATAGTGGAGAAATTAGGGCCCCAGTGAGTAAAATATTGTACAGCTTGTCGTGGGATAAGTTTTTATTTAGAGAACCTGTATCCGCCCCAGGTATACATTGTATCTTCGATATGCTGATCACTGTTCACTACTGTGGCTGTGTGATGGTATTGTGGTCAGGTGGACTATGGAGGAAGTTATTGAAAAATGCTTCAAACAAACGGAATGTAGTATATTCTTATGCTGCAGGAGGCCGTAGAGAAGCAGGGCCATGATACGAGTGCATATGTATATTCTGTTGACAGCATAAGTAATCTGCATTTTACTAACTGATTATTAGATAGATATGTATACTCTATAGGATACTTATGTATTAATTACATGTTCTATATTTTTTTTATTACCAGATTCTGTTTTATATCTATACGGGTGTCCTAGATGAGGTAGCATACGGTATATCCTAAACCTTGATTTGCGTGCAGATTGCCTGGAAGTCCGGAAATCAGGAGATTCTCTTCGCTTATCAAGTGTTGACGGAGACAGAAGAAATTTCATGTGTAGAAAACAGATACCACGGAAAAAAAATACCAGTGCCTGAATCAGGGTTGGCCGGGAAATACCAGTGCTGGGAATTACCGGTGGTAAATACCGGTATTTCCCGTCCCGGTAAATACTACTGTTTTCCACTAAACTGGGAAATACTGGGAAATACAAATTTATAATCTTTATTTCTTTAGTTTTTTCAATGTAAAACTTATGTTTATGATAAAAGATATTAACAGTAAGCATCAAAAACCAATTTATTATACTTTCTTATTTCACTGTCAGTTTATAAATCTTAAATTCACCAGATCACCTATTCCAAAAGATTTCTATAGCTGCTAATGTACAAATTTTAGTCCAGTTCTTTTTTAAATCAAGTTTTGTGTTTCACAGATTTATAATTCAAAGCAAAATAAACTGTTATAATTAGTGTAGGTGTTGCAAGTAAAATCCAATAATCACACAGGTTGTTTTAATAAATAATTACACTTGACAGTTTTGTGCTCCTGTTTTGGGGAGATATATACTATGAGTGGGGCTAATTGGCTTCTTCTTAGGTGTGTTGCATACTGAGGTAGTGACACAGTCACACTTTATTTTTCACAATTTTCTTGCCCCATTTTCATATTTACCAAATAACCAGAAAATGGAACCTTTGATATCATGTTTATGATAACTGTGTAGATGCACCTATACCTGATTAAAGCCTTAAAAACAAATTACAATGGTATATGAATGAACCATGTTTTGAGTATTCATAAGAGATAACCAATGCATTACTGACCAGTCAAAACTTGTTAAAATCAAAGAACATTATAAAATGTCTTTGCTGACAAGGTGCACTATTGTCTACATCCCTACAGATTTAATTAAGACTAATGTCTTAAGTATGAAGTACTATAATATGTAGTTGTACTTTATTTCCCAGTATTTCCCGGGAATTACCAGTAATTCCCGGGAATTACCAGTATTTCCCACCGTCCTGGGAAATATGAGTATTTCCCGCTTTTTTGCCAACCCTGGCCTGAATTGATTTAAAGACTCGTGAATTGGAGGTCAACCGTCGAGGAGTTCGATAACGACGTACTGTAGAGATACTGCGGGAGCAGAATTATACGGATTGAGAAAAATAGTGATGTCCTCAGTTTCAACAGTGATGAATTATCTGTGTGTTGTAATATAACGAATGTACCAAGTACTTGTGAAAAGTGAATACCGTCGTAGTCTACCTACGTGATTTTGAATATGACGTACGTCATTATTTTGTTAACTTCCAGCATGATGCATTTGATTTGAAGATATTTCAGTGACTTGAAAGTTAAAGAAATTCTGTGGACCTTGTGTTAAATGATGCTTGTCTTTGTTATTATATTTACGTTTTTTAACATACCTCAATATCTTATTCAAGATATTTCGGTTTTGGGGTGGGGGGAGTGTGATAGGATTATATTTAGCATGGTCACATGTCAAGCACATGTTCGTCTATAGCTTATGCAAAACGTAACGATAAATATGATTGGTTGTATTTGTTTAAGTATCATTCGGAAAGTGTCTGTGTTATTCATAATGATGTGGGGAAAAGCTAGTTCGAGTTATAAATACATATAGTCGTTCTGATTGGTTAAGAGAAACACACCCCCAGAGCGCGGTGTATATAAACTCAGGATTTGCCTTCGTCCGGCAGTTGACGTGGAATCTTCTCTAAGGTTCGAGTCAGCTCACTTCCCCGGGTAGATGGGTGGGCTCCAGTCTCCGTTTCCCGTCTCGGTCATTACCTCGCTAAGTATCTTGTTTATTGTCCCGTAAATTCCCATTGTGCAGCATGCTAGGCATTTGGTCCGTGCTAAGTGGGTTTGTATTAGGTTTGGGTAACTTGGACTTTACATTAACTTTAAGGCAGGCTTACATTTACGTTGTAACTTGGTAAGGATGGTGATAACGGGAAGTTTGTATAACTGTATATTTGTGTATATGACATTTGTTCATTAATAAATCTATGGTACCATAACAAGTGTTTTCATTTACATGTAGCTGGAACTTGGGCTAGAGTTAGTGTGATTTTGAAATGCTCGTAAATATCTGACAGAGTGATTGAGCGTTGATATTAATTTCTAGAACCTTCACATTATTATGAAGTTTTGGATTTAGACTTAGAAAACAGACGGATTTGAGACTGACTTAACTTAAGCGACTATAGACTTAATAATATCATTGAACTCTTGGTATAAATTAAAGTTAAAACCACTATACGATTACATTGGTGCCGTGACGTTATAAAAACCACTATACGATTAAATTGGTGCCGTGACGTTATAAAAACCACTATACGATTAAATTGGTGCCGTGACGTTATAAAAACCACTATACGATTAAATTGGTGCCGTGACGTTATAAAAACCACTATACGATTACATTGCATTTATAGCAAAAAAAGGCTCGGATTGTCGCAGAACATCAGATCCTATTAAAACTGCATCCTTTTCCGCAATATTGTTTTGTTAACTTCCGTAAAACCATGTGCACTTAACCATTGGGATTTAAGTGCACTTGATATATACAATACAAAAAAAATTGTTCACACTGGTGTACACGAAGTTAAGTTAAATCAAGCGCGCCCATTTACATGCCTGAATAATATTGAGAGTTACTTCCCTTGCATCGTTAATCGCCCTTACGTTTACTTATAAGTTTTTTTTTTTTGTAAACACGAAGATCTATACTAGCGCAAAAAAGAAACTGTGCATTATTCAATATATGAAAAAACATTTAAAAATTACAATAAACAAATTTTATTTTTTGTAATACATGTATTCGTAACAACATCTCATAACACATTAATGTCAACGTCGAATAACGTCAATTTCAGCACACTCGGAAGTCACTGTTATTTGAAATTGAATTAACAAAATTAATAACGCGTGTGACCACCATTTGGGTTCACGCATGCTTGACAGCGACGCCTCATTGATGCCACTAAAGTGTTCAGGAATGCTTGAGGGATGTTGTTCCATGCCAGATGTTGGTTAAAGCCTGGCCTAAATCAGAAAATGTCGGTAAACGGCGTAAACGTCTTTCCATTTCATCCCAGACGTGCTCGATCGGCGACAAATCGGGGGAACAGCTGGCCAAGGCAAGACATCGACATTCTGTTGAACAAACAAGTCCCTGACTACACGTGCAACGTGTGGCTTAATTGCGTTGTCTTAATTGCTGCAGAGTTATGTACGTGATTTTGATGTCTCTGTATGAAGGGTATCACATGACGCTGAATAACATCTCGATAGCGTACGCCGGTGATATTTCCATTGACAATCTGTAGATTGGTCCTTCCACGTGCTGATATTCCACCCTACACCATAACGCTACCTCCACCAAGGTGTCGACGTTGCACGACACAAGCGTCCTGGTAACGCTCCCCAACGCGACGATATACACCCTACAACGGCCGTCACTGCTATCCAAATGAAATCTGGATTCATCAGTGAACAGAATATTGGCCCAGTCCTGTATTCTGAATCGCAGATGTCGTGTGCACCACGCTAGTCTGGCGATACGATGACGTTGAAGCAGTACTGGGCGCACCGCTGGACGTCTTGGTCTGATGTTTTGCTCGCGCAAACGATTACGCACAGTTCTTGGACTAATTGGTCGAAGCCTGAATTGCTACGGGCAGTCAAACTTGCTGTCTGGAAACGATTTCTCACATGCACAAGTCTAATGTGGTTGTCCTGTTGACGTGACGTCACACGAGGTCGCCCAGAGCGCGGTCGATCCTGAGTGTTGCCAGATTGTTGAAAACGTCTCCATAATGACTGGATGGTGTTACAATGAACTCCAACGTGTCTTGCTACAGTATTTTGTGCCATTCCAGCTTGCAGCATCCCAACAGCACGATTACCTTGGTCTTCGTTGAGTCGGGGCATGATATAGGGGTAAATTTTGTTGAAACTAAAGTGATTTCCTTAACAAAAAAAGTTTTAAAAATTCTTTACAGTTCTTATTCCAAACAGTATTGGCCCGCAAAACTCGTGCGTACAAATTCTTCAATAAACAACAGGTGCTCACTATCCATGAAAAAGTCCGTGCACCCGGACGGTTACCATCCGATATTGTCAAAAACATTAACATTATCGATTGTTTAAATTTTATAAATACAAACAATAGATATAGACTATACTATATATTCTATAATGCACAGTTTCTTTTTTCCGCTAGTATAGTATGTTTCCATTGATTACATGTGTATGAAAGTATTCTTGTCAAATTCAATACATGCACAATTTGAGGACCCCTTTCTTCAGCTCTGTTTATAAATTAAGCCATATCTGGTTGGGCTCTGTTATCGAAACATTAAATGATAAACATATATGCATGTACCTTTTGAGCAAAAGATTCTGCACTAGCTGAAATATTTTATTATCTGGAAATTACGCGTTATAGTTGCAATTTTTTTCGTAAAAAATGTTTGATCTTTCAAACGGGTTACAAGCAAGCAAAAATTGTCAATACAGTACTTATTTCGATTGGGAAATTTTAAATGCCTACTATGCATTTACTGACTAAAAAGCACTTCTATTTTTCAATGTGTCGGTGTAAACAATAATACCTTTACGTTACAGACCCATGCATGCAGTCAGACATTTACGGATATTGTTAAAAGACGTAAAATTAGTGGTATTAATTTAAACCAATCGCAATTCGCTCATTCGACATTCAAAATTCGAGATTTGAAATACGAGATTCAAGATTCGAAATTCAATATCTAAATTAACCAATTAAATCATGGATCTGAAACCTGTATCCTAGCAACATCACACTCTTCTAAATAAAGATCATTCGTACATGCTCTTACCTACAAATAAATGTCTTTTAAACATGCAGCTCGTGTATATATACGAGAAGTTGTTTTTTTAATGGTTAAATTAACTTTGATGAATCAACCCCACACAGTATAAACAATATTTTGTTTGCCCTGTATGTATCCCCCCTAATACATTTTAACCCGTAGTATCATTCGCCCCAATTGTGTTAAAAAATCGGTTCGCGAAGAAAGATTTGTTTCATCTATAGTAAGTAATTAAAATTGAGTGTAGTTTTAGCAATGAAAAGAAAACCATAGAAGATGTACAACCTCAACGATAACAATCCAAATACGAATAGTATTGTAGTACAACAATGCCATGGTCAAAAGAGAGAGAGAGAGAGAGAGAGAGAGAGAGAGAGAGAGAGAGAGAGAGAGAGAGAGAGAGAGATGGGCTAGAGAGTGGTGTGTAAAGGGACAGCTTTACAATGTACAACCCCCTGAATCAATGTCATACGAAAATCTGGCAAGCGGAAATAGAATGCAGAGTATTACGCTCTTCAAATAAATTACGATGTATTTCTTTGAATTTGACGTCTTTGGAAACACCAGAGACATGCATGCATTATGAGTGGATCATCATTTCTGAAGTAAAGAGAACAATTAGATATTAAACCTACTATCTAAAATATTGCAGAGGGGTGCTAGATAGAATGTTCTATAGTCCTACGGACCCAGGGACGTATATATATACCTCTCTGGAATAGCACACCTGGAAAAAGTCAATTAAGTTTACTGGACATTATTCGATAATGAAAGATATAATAATGATAAATAAACTGTACATGTGTCAAATAAGCGAAAAATTTGCAGTTTGGGGATAAAAAATGAATACCTAAAATAATTATTTCAGTAACTAACAACAAAAGCCCATACGGGATTTGAACTCGGGATGTACAGATCACAAGTCCGACACTTTATCCACTAGGTTATGGAGTAAGTTACATGTTGCAGTCGATAAAATCCTTTTAATAAAACGAAATGTCGTTAATTTCGATCAGCGGTCAGCCATTTCATGATGATGTGTTATTCCACCTTAACGGTTTAACCTGAGCGTAGCCTGGTCTCGGTAAGATTTTTCTTTCGAAGTGGTGCTGATATTGCGGGACGGGAGTTGGTTTTACAGATAGGAATTTAATTATTTAATTATTATGGGCGAGTTAAGAGATGTAATTGCAATTTCAACAATAGGCCCATGGGCCACAATGCTCACCTGAACAACACAACATAATAGTTAGCTTTATGAAGTTTTATTCAAAACAACGGGACAATGAATGAATAAAATAGACCCCGTATTAAAAGATTTTCGAAATTTTCTACAGCTGTTCTTATGTTGAGTTCCTTTTGTAACTAGATGATTTCATAGTTATATCGCATATTGAGAAAAGATCTTAAACAACTGTTCATACATTGAGATATAAACCGACTTCAAACTTTAAACCCCTTGTGTGCCCCTCCCCCCCCCCTTACTGTGGCCCAACACTACCCCCAGGTATCATGGTTTGAACAAACTTGAATCATCACTAATTGAGGATGCTTCCATACAAATTACAGCAATTGTTTATTGAGAAGAATTTTTAAGGACACCAACAAATGTTTCAAAATTCTTAATTATCTCCCTGTAAAAAAGTGGGCATGACCCTTCATTTTAACAAACTTGAATCTTCTTTACCTAAGGATGCTTTATGTCAAGTTGAAATCAGGCCCAGATGTCTGGAGAAGAAGTAAAAAATGTAAATCGTTTACAGACAAACGGACAGACTGATGGATGGACAGACAGATGGATAGATGGATGCTGGTCAAAAAGTGATCAGAAAACCTCACTTGAGCTTTCAGCACAGGTAAGCTAAAAAGGACAGATTCTATAAAAGAAAGGTTAAAATATTATTGCCATCAGTGAATTAATGCATATGCCTATTGCAATCTAAGTTTGGAGCAATTCCCAGGATATGTCAATATTACTTAATTATAAAAAAAAAATCCAAGTCACTTTTATTCAATTGACAAAGTTTTAACAAATGTTGATGTCTATCTTTAATATCTAATTTTTTTCACATAGCCTTCGTTAAACTCACATACAAACAGATTGTCATTATTGTCCACACACAAACCAAAAGGATCCTTCAGATCACAGTTATCAATGTAACAGAGAAATCTGTCCATTCTGATCAAGAATGTGGATACAATGGTTGTCTTTATCTGCTGTCAGGAATACGACTCTGGCTGTCGGTTGTGATTACCACGGGGTCTAAATGGTTGGGTCTTTGTAATTGAGGAATGACCAGTACATCTGCATCTGTTCTTCGTAAATGAGGGATGACCGGTGTACCTCCATCTGAGTTTCCCGTCCTCATTAACCACCACTACTGCACCAGCCCAAAAGTCAGTTACACAGATGTCATGGTTTCTGTTCTCAGTGATGTATTTAATTGTAATATTCCCTGAGTACAGAGGTTTACCTTCCTCATTGAATTGAATGGTTTGTTTCTCTGTAGATCCCGAGTACCGGACAACTTTGGACTGAGTTTCATCATCACAGTACATCGTAAGCAGGAGATCACCAGTAGAGGTGACACACAGATTATAAGGTCTCCATCCATGTAATCTGATCAACTCTTCTGTCTGTCCATTCTTTACTTTATTCACTGTCCTTCTTTTCCAGTCAGAATACAGCAGATTCCCATCACTATCCACTTCTATATCATTTGGTAATTTCTCTGATGTCGTTGTGATTGTCTGGAGTAGTGAACCTTTGAAGTTGAAGCATTGGATTTCATTGGTCCTTCCACTAGTCCATATCTTGTCTTCATTCAGACAGGTAACATTGCGTATTATATTATGCCCAGTCTGTATTGTGGCAACAAGCTTTGGTTCATCCAGTATTTCTCTGACAGTAGTGCCTGCTTGTACTTTTTGTTCTTTGACTGAACTTTTGGGTTGATTAAGTGGTAGAACATTGTCTTCTGTTGCAGTAGATAATGGGGTGATCTGTCCAAACAAACTATCCATCTTCTCCTGGTCTATTGGATTTGGAATGAATGTTGGTAGTACTACCTTAACTTTGGGTGGAAGCTTGCTGAACTCTCTGATCTTAGAGCTGTATTCAATGGTCGGAGATACTTCAGTGGATTTTTCGAGTTCCCCTAAGGCTAGTAAAGTTTGCTTTATGAGAGACTGTATCTGTTTGATTTCATCCAAGTGTTTCTGTAGAATATCTCTGTGTTTTACTTTATCTCGCTGATTTCAGTTTTCATTTTGTTGATGAATGATGTCGATTTCTCTGTGCCATTGCTCTCCTTGTTTGGATATTGTTGTTGTAAGTATCTCATATCCTCCATCCAAGTTGGTAAGTTGTTCTTCCAAGTCAGAGGCTATTTCTTCATAGGTAGGAGATATAAGATTTTCTAACTGTACTTTATCTTTTTCGATGACTTCTTTCTTTGCCTTGTATACCTCTGTAACTTCTACAAATGTATGGCTCCTGTGTTGCACTGATGTCACGCAGGAAGAACAAATCAAAATGTTGTTGCAATTCTCACACTGAAATTCACAGGTTTTATGCAGGTGTATTTTACATTTGGGATAAATAAGGGTTGATCTTCGTTCTTTAAAAGGAACAATTTTATGTTGATCATATCCATCCGAAATGTGATCTACTACACAGGGCTTGCATAGGTTGACATGACAATAGCCACAGTAGCTGTGCACTGTGGCGGTCTCACAAAGGTCACATCGGGGCACATCCTGGGCACTATGACGGGGGTCCATGATTGTTCTGCAAAAATGAAATATTTAAAGACTCTGTCCAATTTGTTGTCGATGATGAGGATCAATATAAAAATTTTAGGGAAAAAATATGACACCTACATTACATGCATGCTTGATCACAATCAAGTGACATATTGAAAAAAAATTCAAATTAATAAAAAAAATTAAATTAGCATATTTTAGCTTTTCCTTTTTTATATGTTTATATTATATTTTTTTAAATGTTTAAAATTATAAGACACTTAAGGTACCTCACTGCACCTAGACTTGTACATTTTAAGACACTACGTCACAAGATGGCGGTTTAAATGTTTTATAAACTGTTTATATCGTTCGATTGGGTTGTATACTATAGCGTCGTAGCTCAGTGGTTAAAGTATTGGGGTGTTGAACAGCAGATCATGAGTTCGAACCCGCCTGGAGCTTTTGCTCATGTTTACTGGATAAAATTTTCGAATATGTAATTTTCATCCAAAATTGCACATTTTTTGCCTGTTTGACTTAACGAGGCCGAGTACAGAACGAGTACGCACGTTTTCGCGCAGCGTTTCATTTGTATTGTGACGTCATCTTTTTGCTTGGTTGACGCCAAGGCGTGATAGTTTCAACTGCAGATATTCAGCGAAAATTGTTGAAAATATCTCGTTTGGTGCGTAAAAATAATGTTATATTGTGGAATAAACATAAATGTCTCGAAGTATAAGCTATATTTGGGCTCGGGTCGAAAACGTGAAGAGGGTTCGGCAAGCCTAGCCTTCTGTCACGTTTTCTTAACCCGCCTAAATATAGCTAAATTCATATATTTCTGACAGTAACCATGTATTTTATATCAATGACCCTTAATATGTGATGTTATATATTTTCTATTACTTAAATATGTCTGAATGTTTTAATAATACTATTTAGATCACCTTTTCAGCTTTTGTCAAATAAAAAATAGCCATTATCTGACGAATCTGGGAAATTGGGCATACAAAAATCAACTTTGATAAGACCCCTGGAACAAACCAGGAGGTAAAAGGTGTTTTTTTTTACCATTAGATGCCTTTTAGCAATAACTTTAATATGTAGAACAGAAAAAGAAATCCCTAGGGCAGAAGTTTTGAAAAAATGTAAAAAATATGCAAAATTGATACATTTCAAGCAAAATCCCATAGGGTCCTATGTAAAAGATTAACACACTTTGAGATGACCCCCTAAACAAACGGTGTGGTAAATGTCTTATTTTTTAATCTTAAAATAATAATTATATCAGTAGAAATTCATGTAAAAAGTTTCATCCAAAAATCTAGGGCAGAACAAATTAGACCCGGCCTCGTTAAATATCTTCTTATCCATTATGATATTGATAATAACGAACTAATTTTCTGCTGATTTGAGAAAATATTTCAAGGTGTAGTGAGCCACCTTAAACTGCCCCCTGGAGGGCTTAGTTGTTGATAGTGCAGCTCTTCATTATGTTTCTGGGAACAAAAATGATTAAAGTTGGTAATCAAACTTTTTTAATGTACATGGAATATACATTTTTTACATGATTGAGACAGGGATTTTAGTGAATGTTTTCTTGCAATACATAGAATTAAAGGATTACTAATTTTTGTCTTCGTAAACAAATAATAAAGACAGGTCCAGCACAATCTCCTGATTTAGTTATACTAGCTTGAAAAAGCTATATAGCTTAATAAAGCTATTCTTAATAGCTTGATTTAGCTATATTGTCATTTAAATGTGTATTTTTTTTCAGCATGTGAACAAAATCGCACTTTAGTGCAGTGAGAGTTTTCAGCTTTGTACTGTTCTGTAAACAATGCATGTAAAGATTACTCATCAATTTGTGTCTCTTTCAGAGACTTTGCACGTAAAATTTTAAAATTGGTAATAATTCAGCACTATCATGACTATGTAAAGAAATCATACTTATCCATGCCTCATCACACAAGGTGGTGGACATGCAGTTACCCAAACAATGGAAATATATTTTTGCTTAAAAGTGTTCAAAAGCAGCAGTATTGAAACTAATTTTAATAACTAAATAAGGGTTGCTTTTTAAATGGTTTATGGTATAAACATGAGCGGTAATCAAATGATAATTAACATTTTTGTGAAAAACTTTATCAAGCTATTCTGAATATTTTTATTAATCAAGCTATATAGCTAAATCAGGAGATTGTGCTGGACCTGGACATGCTGAAAGAGCTGCACATACTGATAAACCTAAGCGCTATGCGAGCACCGGTGCATAACACAGGGGCTTGGTTGTTGGATAGTGAATTTCCTAATTATTAGTTCCCGAAGAAAAATTGATTAAAATTGGTAACCTTATGTGTATTTCTGTGTATTGCAATAAATAAATTCGCTGAACCCCCCCCCCCCCGTTTCAGTCATGTTAAAAAAGTGTATTCAATGTACATTAAAAAAAGTATGTACATTGAATACACTTTTTTAACATGACTGAAACGGGGGGTTTCAGCGAATTTATTAATACACAGAAATAAACATAAAATTACCAATTTTAATCAATTTTTTCTTCGGAAAAAATAATTAGGAAATTCACTATCCAACAACCAAGCCCCTGTGGTGCATAAGCCCTAATAAATATTTATATACATTTATAGTTTACCTTATATTATCTATTTAATTTAAATTTACATTATTTAAGGCATAAGTTTTCTTTGCAAAATGCATTTTCCAAAAAAAAATCTTACCTTGTTTAATATATTAATTTAATATCTTTAAGTTTAACCGTCTTGGGAAAACGTGTGTCTAAAACATGGCCGAACATTCTCTAATGCAAAAGTAATTAGAGTTACTTCCCGTACCTTTTTGTCAAACCTCTTGATTGTTGCATGCGCGGATCCAGAAAAAAAAATTCAAAGGGGGTAGGGGGTCCGACAGTTATTTGAGTTTGCCTCAGTAAGCCTGAGTTTGTCTGATGCATATTTTCGGTAATTTTGTATCGTGAATGCAAAACAACTTTTTAATGCTTTAATTGATGTTTCGGTAGCAAGCAAAAAATTTGCTTAAAAGTGTTTTCAAACATTTAAGATATCGAATCTAATAAAAATTAGATGTTCCGCTCGCTCACTCGCTACCACGTCCTTATTCCGTTTTCAGAAGAAAACATTTTTTTTTCTGCAAACGTTTCAATTAAAAAAAATACTAGAAAATAGCTAATGTGTGACTTTGCTATTTAGCACCGACAACAAAACATTAAACATCATAGAATACACGATCTAAATAAAAAAATATAGTTTAGTAAGAAATGAAATTTGGTTATGTAAACACAATTAACATGCCATTTATGTGTACATTTTTCACCAGCAAAGCAATCATTGCATGCTGTGTCATGTTGTAAATTCTATATTTACACCCATCCAATAAAAAATTTACACCATGCATTCTGCATTACATTGTATTGCAGTGGTGTGTATATTTATGCATTAAAATACATTCACCTAATAATGTGAGTGGCCGATCTTAACATTGAAGGGAGGCTAAAACACATCAATTATCGCTATTTGTGTCACACGACCAATATACATGCGCATGGACTAAAGAATAATTCTTTGAAGTAAATTTGTTTAATGCAAAAGTATTTCTCTGAAACTCTGCTTGTTCGTTTTCTTTTCTTTTTTTCTTCTTTTTTTTTGTGTATTGTATTAATTTTCATTTTATTTGCATAGTTAGCTTGTGTGTATATATAAGGATAAAGTGATACTCGTCTTCAGCTTCTCCGATGTAACAAAATCCACAATTGAATTCATCTAAATATTTATATAACTCTACGTCTGTCAGTATTGTTGCAAAGCCATTGCTACGTATATCAATAATTTGCGGAGTGATAATCGCTTTAATAGAAAACTCACACGGGCATCAAGACTATGTTTCCGAAAGTAAAACTGGAAAAAAATGTGACTAGAACATGGAAGTACATGTATTTGTACAAATAAATATTTTCATGAAGTCTCATAATTTGTGTTTCTTTCATGTATATAAAAAAATACACTAGCCTCTGTATCACTATTTTCTACATATATATTACCGATTTACTTCTGTAAGTATTCTTAATACACAAATTTTATATGCTCGGAGTATACCCATGTACATGTACTTTGACGGACATTTTTTAAAAACTCTTCAGTACTTCTTTCGATTTTTTTTGGGGGGGGGGGGGGGGAGGGGCGTGTGTGAAATAACCTCATATCTCGGAGCCATTACGAACACTCAATACATGTACTTATCAAAAATGCATAATTTCTCTTCCGATGTCCCAGAAATTTTCGATACAAATATATTAGAAAGTTCATCTAAAGGAAACAATTTTAAAATACATCCATCAAACAATATTTCTCGCAGTTGAAATCTTTATTCTGCATGCGATTTAGTAACTATATACTTGTAACTCGTAAATTTTTACCTTATAGTTTCATTTCGTGTGAATTAAACTTGCATAAAGTTAAATCAAAATATTTAGGAATCGTTTCATCACTTTCAGCAGAAGACTTTTGGTAAAATGACTGAGAGTCGGTATACATTTTTTTTTAAAATTTAAACAGTCAAGTGAAATGCTGGAAGAGAGAGAGGAGAGAGAGAGAGAGAGAGAGAGAGAGAGAGAGAGAGAGAGAGAGAGTTGCCCCCCTTTCCACAGACTAGATGCGATCAACAAATCGTCTTTGTTTGTTATTCTTTGTAATCAAGATAAACTATATTAATTTCATTTTGTCTTTGTAAACATTATATTATTTTTTTTCTAAAGCAGACCAGTGTATATGTCCTGTACCAGTTTTTTACCTGTTCACATGCAGGTAGCACATTACACAAGATTCAAAATATCTATCGATTTGCGACGGCTGTTACGTTTTCCACCTACCAAATTTACAAATATGATTGTATATTCACATTTTGCTATTTTTTAGATTAAAAAGTATGACTTCGTTTTCCGAAAATACCGTATTGATTTGATTTTGATAGCAATATGTTAGAAAATGATTAAAACAAGCATGCGATTCGTCGTTGTGTTTGTTCCGAGGGAGTAACGGGGAAGCGCATGTCACCCTCATTGAAATCAAAGCCACATTCTGTTGAAGGATAAGCTAGCATTGAGACATCGGATTATCTATTTTCAACATGTGTAAGAAAATGGTGACATAACTGAAACGTCAAAATGCGGTAAAGGGCATCATTTTTGTAAATTTATAAATTGTAATGTCTCGAAAATGTCTTAGAATATTTGGATTCACCTGTGTCGCGTTTCTTGAATAGAATTCAAGAGAAAGAAAAAAATGGGTGTGCATGCGTCGCCGACCCGATATAGCGGTGTATGGTTGTGGGGTGTTACTGTGATTTTGGTGCAATTCATGGAGGTGACAGGTATAAGTGTTCATGTGGATTGGAGTGATATTTCTTCAGGGAAGGAAATTTATAACGTGAGTGTAAATGAAGGAGACTGGAATTACAAAGCATTGAAATTCGCACATAACCGTAGAAGTGGAAATTCTTCGGTAGAAATTAGAAATGGTGCTGTTTATCTCAAATCAAGTGTTCCGTGTGACCAAATAGAAAACCCATTTGAAATTGGGGTTTTATCAACAACAAATAATAAGGAAACGATAGTCGTGGCTTTGTTGCCATTAAAAATCAACATTCAGGGGAAAAACTGTCTCGTTCCCAAACACAGGAAAGCTCATAGAAGGAGGGTGAGGAATGAAAAATTTCGAATAAGTGTCAAAAGCAAGGATTACCATTCCAATCGGTGCTTTCAAAAACAAGATACTGTGCTCAATTTCGGGGCATTATTTCCAGTTACCCTTGACAAATGTAGAAAAGTCGATTTTCATGTTAAAGATAATTCCTCGCTCATTGGTTTTAACAAGAAATCCAGGTCATTTCATGCACTTCAGAACTTCTGTACATCATCCTCAAAATTTGCAATAAACGGTCGTTTATATTTAAGACAGTGCCATGATTCTCCTCGACATCTAGAAATCCCATGTGAAAATAACATTCAGAAATATGTTTAATTTTCAAGCTTATCCCGTTTCAATTTCCCCCAATCAAAACCATGTCAGGGTCAGAAGGCAAGCAATCAACAATTCCCCAACATTTCCGCAAATAAGTTATACGGCATCGGTGCAAGAAAAGAAGAATCCTGGGTACCATGTGATCACGATGTCGGCCATAGATACCGACAGTGGTGAAAACGGGGTATTAACGTATAGTATGACGGCTCAAAGTGACCAGAGAAGTCAAGATATGTTCGCCATCAATCCTGCGACTGGATTGATAAATACCACAAAGATGCTGGATAGAGAACAGATTCAAAGCCACAAATTTGCTATATATGCTAGAGACAATGGCTACCCCCAGCTTTCTGGTGTATGTATGCTCACGATAGACTGTACTGGATGTCAACGATAATGACCCAAAGTTTGAGAGGAACTGTCTACTATCAAGAAATTTCTGAAGGACCTGCCAATTTCCTCCACTGTCATGACAATCAAAGCAACTGATTCGGACTGAATGGAAAAAATGCTGAAATAAGATATCGCATCATTGAAAATCAACAGTCCTCTACGTTTATGATTGAGCCGATAACAGGGACGATCACGACTAGAGTGGAGTTGGATCGTGAGACAGTGGCCTCGTATCAAATAATCGTCCAGGCCACGGACCAAGGGGACGTGGAAACCAGACGATCGGCAACTGCCACCGTTAATATTGCAGTGTTAGACGAAAATGACAACTACCCACAGTTCTCTCAGAGAACCTATCGGGTAAATGTATCTGAAGACTTGAACTTCAACACAGGGCAGGCGGTTATTGCCAAGGTGACTGCAACTGATAAAGACCTGGGCAAAAATGGACAGATCACGTACAACATATTCGGAGGCAACACGTATGATACGTTCAGGATTGAGGCTGCCACTGGTGAGATATCCATTCAGAAACAGCTGGACTACGAAAGTATCAAAGAGTACAGGCTGTCCATTCAGGCGCAGGATCAAGGTGCCCCGCCCAGAACCAACAGCACTGATGTCATAGTCGTGGTTGACGATGTCAACGACAATCCGCCGGTGTTCCACGCAGCACCGTACAGAGACACGGTTCCCGAAAACGAGCCAATAAATAATACGGTCGTTACCGTGCAGGCGCAAGACAGAGATGGTGGCTTGAATTCTAAGCTTGTGTACTCCATAGTGAACCCTGATAATACTTTGCCATTCTGGATCGATTCCACAACCGGAGATATTAAGGTGAAATCTGAGCTGGACAGAGAGAAGCAGGATAGTTATAGTTTTGTGGTGAAGGCAAAAGACCAAGGCACCCCTGTATCTATCGGACACTGCTAGTGTGTTTCTGACCATCAGAGATGTCAACGACAATTCACCTGTATTTGCTCAGAAGATATACAACAAGTCCGTTTCCGAATCGACAGCAATCACCACTCGAATTCTCAGCGTATCTGCCACAGATGCAGACAACAATGACAATGCGTACATCACGTACACTATCGCAAGTGGTAATGCAAACAATGCGTTCCAGATCAGCACCATTAATGGAGAAGGCATGATCTCTCTTCAGAGACAACTCAACTTCAAAGAGCATTCACAGTATCAGCTTGAGGTCAGGGCCACCGACCTCGGTGGTCTCTACGACTCCGCCCAAGTTCGCATTTATGTCCTTGACACCAACAAATACAGACCCCAGTTCCAGCACACCCCATATAAGATCGAGGTTAGTGAAAATGTGGCGGTCGGGTCCTCCATATTCCAGGTTCTGGCCATAGACCAAGATGTAGGCGAGAATGGAAGGGTTAGTTATAGGCTCGGACAGGGAACCAGCAACTTTGAAATCGATGAGAATTCAGGTGACATTAAGACTCGTGTGAAGTTGGACAGAGAGACAACAGAGAGCATGTCCTTTGCAGTGGAGGCACACGACCACGGCCAACCCCCACAGTCCACTGTTGTGATGGTGTCTGTAAGTATAGAAGAAGATTGTTAAATTTTGACCTTTTCAAAATATGTTGATAAGTATAAACATTGATTGGCATTAAAATAAATGTTTTATCCTCAATCAAATATTTTACTGTCCGAAAAATTTTCTTTGGAAAAAATTAATAAATGCACATTTAATTTATTTATTAAGTGAAAGTTTGGATAAATGAGTTTAACTTGGTTTTTTCAGGTCACTATAAAGGATGAAAATGACAATGTCCCTCACTTTACCAATGACACCTTTACTGGCTTTGTAATTGAGGATACTAATGTTGGGAAAAGTGTGATGCAAATCTTTGCGATTGACGAAGACAAAGGCAACAATGCCAAGATTTCCTACAGCCTTATCTTCTATGCAAACTGCCAAGTGATGACGTCTTCGTCAATCATGTGTCTGGTGTGATCAGGGTTGCCAAGAAGCTTGATCGAGAGACTGTGTCCATGTACAACTTAAAAGCAGTTGGCACAACTTGCTCACTGAAGCGTGATCGAGCCTTTGATGATGGACTGCATTGGTACGTGCAAGTCCAAGAAAATGAAAGCTTAAATACCGGACGAATTGCCGAAAACCATTTATCCGAGTATATTGCAAGAGTCATTCCAAATCCGTCCTATTTTTGGTAATTGTTACATTTCGTCCAACTGCAGAACCTAAGGAGTTGCTGTGTGCACAGTTTTTTCTGTTTGTTCGATACTTTGTGTCAATTAAGTATTTTTTTCATTTTTTCGACCAATTTTCAGCAATTGCAGCTGAATTCTTCGAGTTTAACACTGTGTGCAACGTTTTTTGTGGGGGGGGTGTTTAATCTTTGACAATGGCCATTAATTTGCCATTTTGTTTATGAGCGATGAATAAAAACAAAGTTCGACACCTGTTGAATGATTTCGTGAAAGTTTATAAGGTCACTGTCAGTTTCGGAAGGGGTTGTGGTATCGTACAAATTTTGGAAGTTATTGTACATGTAATAACTTCCTAAAATTGCACGCTCCGCCTCTGTTAGGGTATTAAGATTTATTGGAAAAACACCGCAACCATGATACAAGACTTGATAAAGGACATTGTATTGCTTCTATTTAAAAGCTATCTTCCTTAAAGTAGAGAAACACAGAAAGGGTTCTACGATTTTGTAACCTGCTCATAGAATACGATTCTCTTTATAAATTTTAGGATTACCGAAATACAATGTAGTGTACGTATATACTGTCATCTCCGAGTCAAACTTCAATTTTTTGGACAAAGATTGATAAAATAGTCAATAATTTATCTCCTCTCTCTCTCTCTCTCTCTCTCTCTCTCTCTCCTAGAAATGTGTGCTATCATTCAACCATTTAGACAAGTAAAAAAAGTGAATATTGTATATCAATCACGGCACTACCGGGTTGTTTTTTTTATAATAAATAATATATGATAATTGTGTTGTGTGACTTATTGTTTTTGGATAATGGAGTTTATGGCTCGAACTTTATCCAATAAGTAATAAATGCACACGCAATCACTAATATCAAGATCAAGAATCTGCTTCTACATTTTCATTTTCGGGCTTGAACATCTATACATTGACAGATGTGTGACGGCCGGTATAAAAACGGCGCCAAAACGTTATTATTGTCGATCTGCCGCTTCTTTGGGGGGGGGGGGGGAGGGTACCTGTGGCATCTTTAAGGGAAAGTACAAGTTTGTAACAGATAATAACCGATCGATTGCCGGAGACTTTGGAGAGAGGCGGTTTTACTATCTTTACATTCCCTTTGTTGTACTCGCACACAAACAGATTGTCATTATTGTCCACACATAAGCCATAAGGACTGTTTAGATCAGTTATCAATGTAACGGAGAAACTATCCATTGTGATCCAGAATGTGGATACAATGGTTGTCACCGTCGGCTATTAAGATATGACCCTGACTGTCTGAATTGATACCCCATGGTTTAAGTGGTTTATTTTTGGTAGTTGAGGAATGACCGGTATATCTCCATCTGAGTTTCCCGTAATGATTTACTGCAACTACTGCATCGGCCTTCAAGTCAGCAACACATATGTCATGGTTTCTCTTCTCTATGATGTATTTCATCCCTTTATTTCTTGAATACAGAGGGCTACCTTCATCATCAAGCTGAATTGTTTGTTTCTCTGTATATCCCGAGTAACGTACAATTTTGGATTGATTTTGATCTTCACTGAACATGGTAACCAGGATGTCACCAGTAGAAGTGACACACAACTTACTAAGCGTCCATCCTCGTAATCTTATCAACTCTTCTGTTTGTCCATTCCTGACTTTATTTACTGACCTTGTTTTCCAGTCAGAGTACAATAGATAACCACCACTGTCTACACCTATGTCACCGGGAAACGTTTGCGATTTTGTTTTCATTGTTTGGACTAGAGAACCATTAATGTTGGAACATTTGATATCATTTGTTTCACCAGTCGTCCAAATCAGGCATTCATTAAAACAGGTAACATTGCGTAGGTTTTTATATACAGTCTGTATTGTGGCAACAATCTTCGGTTCATCCAGTAGTTCTCTGACAGAAGAGTTGGGTTGGTTTAGTGACAAGACATTTTCTTCTGTTGCAGTAGATAATTGGATGATCTGTCCAAACAAACTATACAGTTTTTTCACAGTTTATTTGTTTAGGAATGAATGTTAGCGATAATTCGGGAACCTTGGTTGGAAGTTTGCTGAATTCTCTGATTTTAGAGTTGTATTCTATGGTTGCAGATACTTCAGTGGATTTTTCAATGTCTTTTAATGATAGAAAAGTTTGATTTATGAGAGACTGTGTGCGTTTGATTGCATCATTTTTTTTTCTGTAAACTATCTCTATGTTTTACTTTAATATCGCTGATTTCAGTTTTCATTTTGTTGATGATGATGGCGACTTCTCTGTGCCATTGCTTTCCTTGCTTGGATATTTCTGTTGAAAGTTTCTCATATCCTGCATCCAAGTTGGCTAGTTGTTCTTCCAATTCAAAGGCAATTTTTTCATAAGTTGCAGAAATAAGATTTTCTAATTCTACTTTATCTTTTTCAATGGGCTCTCTCTTTGTCTTGTATACCTCGGATATTTCTACAAATTTATGCCCTCTGTGCTGCTCAGATGCCATACAGGAAGAACAAACCAAAATGTAGTTACAATTCTCACACTGATATTCACAGATTTTATGTGAATGTGTTCCACATTTCGGATATATGAGGGTTGATCTTCTATTCTTGAAAGAGATTATTTCATGTTTGTCATATTCATCTAATATATGATCTAGTATGCAAGGTTTACAGAGGTTGACGTGACAAAAGTCACAGTAGCTGTGCACTATGGCGGTCTCACAAAGGTCACATCGGTGCACATCCTGGGCAGTAGAATGAGGATCCATGGTTGTTCTGCAAAAAAATTATAGTAAAACATATTTTAAAACTTAATGAATAGTGAGTTAGTATTTGAAAAACGGATAATTACATGAAATCTACATGTAAATTCTCAATCTTAATAACGAATCGAGAAACGAAATGTTGTAGGTATTAAGTCGAAAATGAAATTAAAACTGTTTTTGAACAACAGTTCAATAAAATTCACATTCAATATGACAATAACATCGGTAAATAATTTGATCTAAGTAATACATGTCAATAAAGGAATGTCCCAACGAACCTTTTTTTAAAGACTCGACTATTGGTATAAGATTGGGAAGAGCTAAAAACTGACCTATCCATGCTAGGGTAGTATAACAAGTTAAGTTTTTCTAGATCTTTTTATTGCTAATCTTGCATTTGATTCATCTTTGATTTATACACAAGATATATGGAATTGGTTTGATAATGAATATTAATCTAAATGGGAATTGAGAAAAATGTTTGAAATTCGTTTATTCTATTTATTTTGCGAGCAAATAATTCATTTACGTCTTATCCTATCTAGCAGATAACACCCATTTCCCAATCTTTCATTTTTGAGATGGAAATAAAAAATCACAAATTACTTTGAGACCTGCTTGGAAATAAATATTTAAGAAAATACCGGATCGTGTGCCTTTATTTTTTTCTCCTTTTTGGGGGGGTGGGGGGGGTAGCTGATGAGTTATAGGTAACAATTAACATTTCCTCCGATTATTTAATCAGGTTAATTAAAACTGATTTTCAAGTGTTGTAAAGTGAAAACAATGGAACTTGCAACCCACTTTTTATGGCTAAGACTAATGATATTTATGTACCATAATAATAAATGTTCAGGACAACATAAAGTGAAAGTAGAACTAGTTTAATTTCTTTTGCCATTTATTTGATTCACTTCTATAAGCGATTTAATGTTTGGTTTAGTACCAAAAAGAAAAAAAAGAATACACACCTTGTTCAGTAAGAATATAGGTATTTTTAACCGTCTGGCTAACTTGCCTAAAACATGGCCGATCTTGCTCTGAATTATGACAAAATGGCTAAATAATTACTTCCCGTACGTCATAGCTCATTTTTCCTCTTCTGGTAGTAAATTGATAAACTTTCAATCTCTTCATTTGCGCCATTGGTAATCTAGCAGTGGATCCCGGATTAATTTATTTGATGTAAAGATGATGCCGAAGATCAGAAGGAAACTATTTTTTACAAAATTCAAAGGAAGAAGTTTTGAGTTCATTTTTTCTGAGGTAGAAATAAAGATGAGTTGTACCGATTCTCCTAAATTTTAATTTAAAAAAATGTATTTCTGAATATCCTAGAAGGTTAGGACTCCATTTGTTTATCTTTTCAGTAATAAATCTAAATTCTAGTAGCTGAAAAAAATATAAACATGTTTGAAATTTCGCAAACGAGTGGTACACCAGATAAAATATTTCATCATCCAAAATAATTGCTTTCATATTTATTGTGGTTATTATAATAGCAAACACTGCAAAATAGAAACTTAAGGTTTCGCTTAGATGATATGTAGTTCATGAAGATGTATAGCAAATAAATCATGTGTTTTATCATTTTGTTCATATATCATATGACAATTTATACTTCTTTGTTAATTAAAATCTTATAATTAAAGCGTCAATTGTAGGTAATGTATCGTAAAACTTAACGAATGTTTCATGATTTTGTTAAAATTAGGTATGCTAACAAGATATTGGGGGTCTCGATATATCTTGAAACCTCTCTCAATATTAGTTTTTTTTAAATATAAATAAATATGTCTCCAGGGTAACTTTTCTTTCTACATATTTCAGTTTTTGAGAGAAAAATTTATTTATACACTAAAAATATTTCAATTTTAAAATAGTACGAGATAATAGCTCCTATGTGGTTTTTCAATCAAAATGTATTTGTTAAAGGAATAAGAAATGATTCTTTTAGTATTTTTTTAGTATATTTGAGGTGATTAAATACAGTCGGGCACAATGCTCCAAAAGGGTGCGCACCTTTTTGCAGGGAATCAGTCCGTTTTGCAGGGAATCGGCAAAATATATCAAAATATTCTTATATAGTGAAAACATGAGTTGAGGCATTATAATTCAATTTCTATAATTTTATAGATTCGTTTATTTATTTGGTAGTACTATACAGCAAAATGTGCCACATACGTTAAACATGTGTGATATGTATGCGACCTCACGTACGTTTAACGTGATTTAAGTACCACGTGGGTTTAACGTACGTTAATGAACATATGTGAAACGTATGTTACACTTGTGTTAGACATACGTGATACATTCCATACGTTTTACGTATATGGATCCAAGGTACGTTTTTCACATGAATTACATACGTATCACATGTAAATTGCTTAAAATTGAATTACTTGAATATTTTTAATTTTTCAGTTCAATCTTGATATACTTCATCTTGCTGCTTGAATCACTTTAATTGATTACTCAGTGACTTCAGTGGATCTTTGGAAACATTCATTTTGCATTTCCAGCTACTTGTTAATCTAAATTTAGAGTTACAGAAAAAAGACAGTTTCGAGATTAAAAATGAATTTAATTCCTTGAATGATTACATTTAGATTTACATTGTTGTCATTCTTCTGTGCTTTAATAGTTTCTGAAAAAAAAACAAAGAATTTAACATTAAATTTCATTTTATGATAAAGTAAAATTTACAAATGCCTCAGTTGCTTTTTCATTGAACAATATTGTTGAAGAATAACAGGATCCATTTAGATTTTATTGCAAATACAACATGAAGAAAGTTCACAATTAAAAATAATTTTTCTTTTATTTGCAAGCTCTCAGAGAGAGAGAGAGAGAGAGAGAGAGAGAGAGAGAGAAAGAGAGAGGGGGCAAAATAGAAGGTCAATCACAAGTATTAATTTGACAAAATAAATTTTTACCTCTAGTATATTCATCCTAATTTTTGTCCACCTCCAACTTCTTCCTTTTTAATGTTTTCCCATGACAATGCTTGTTTTTTGAACTTCTTTCTAAAATATTAATACAAACTTAAGTACATACAATCAACAATCATTAGAGTTTTTAAATACATGATAAAAAATATGATTTATACATGTAAGCGCAAAACAGTGCATACAGGTAAATATTTTTTTATGTATATAAGTTTGAATCATTTAGGTGAAATGATATTCTACAGTACACTTACACATAGTTTCAGCGAGGATTAATGGTAACACGTATATATAAGAAAATCAGTGAAAAGTAAAAGTTGAATCAGGGGTACTAAGGCCAAAAAAAATTTCTTCCAGCCCTGGGCGCCGCCATCTTGGCAGCCATTTTGTTTTTAAAAAGTTAGTTCGATCATTGATTGATCGGTACTTATCGATGTTTGTTGCCCCTAAACTCGATTAAATAAGTTCCAGTGTCTCAATAGAAGGTAATTCGAATTAAAAGAAATTAAAAGGGAAACCAGATAATTTTCAATAGTGCTTTAATCAAAAAACACGACTTGTTCTATGTATGTCTTATCAAATTATCAGATGGAAAATAAAATATTAAGGTCAATTAACTGATCTTTTAGATACCGAATAAAGTATTTAATTTTATTACAGCGGCATTCATATGAATTAAATTGATGAACAATGAAAGAAGAAATAAAATAAAAGTTCGGAATAACGTAACTCTCTTCGGCTATTTCCGAAGACAAAACTTGAACGTTTTACGTCTAAAATATGACGTCATAATGTAGACTGAGCACCCGACGTTTAGTTAAACTTCGGCTAATGATTTGAATAGGCAAACAGGCGGATCCTACTGTGTGCGTTTCAAATAAATTTTATTCTACAAAAATCAAACTGCACTGTGTTAAATCTGCGCTCGGTCTAACGGTCACACCGTTTACATATTATGAAGTATGTCATAAAAATCCAAACCTTTGAGTTATTTATTAGGTTCGGTTTGTATGGAAAAATTTTCCCAGCGGTGTTGATGACCCTTAAAAAATGTTTAAATTGTGAAATGCAATGGTATGTGTACTTACATTATGATTTTATCAATTCAAACAGACATCTGTCATTGACTGTGTTAGCTAGTTGATGTCCTCGTCCAGGAATATGTCAAGCAGCCAATGATGCCTATAAATTGTTTCAATTACCATGTAATCAGAATAAAACTTAATATAGGCAATTCAGTAATCATTTCACTTAGTTGCAATGGAAGATCTACTCGTTACTTTGCATAGGCTTTGCTCTAGTTTTTCTCTACTTTCAATATTTCAGTTTTCAAATGCGTCTTATCCAAGATCGACATATATTTTATGGGTTTTAATAAGTATTGATACTTCTAAATTAACTAAACCAGATACCTGCGAAGTTGTAGCTCTCTGGGGAAACATCATTTTTATCGTCATTTATTCAACCCGAATTTTCCCGGAGAGTTACAGTTACAGCTCTGAGCTCCGTGCTACAGTTTACTCTATTGCCATCGGTTATTGTACGATATAATTTTCAAATGCAAGTAAAAATAAAAGAATGCTTGACAATCATTACCTCTGCTAGCTCTGCTAAATTCATCCTGCAGTTCGATCTGCTGCCTCCGTGACGTAAAAATGTGACGTATATTTTGTCATCGACAAAACTGAAACCGATTTCGTATTAATTCCGGTTTCATTATCGAATTAATTTTAAGAGGCTTCTGTTAATGAAACAACTTTATTTATTCATAACTACATATAAAGTTTAAACCAATAAACATGCACAGTAGCAAGGCTTTTCTTCACACATGTTCACAGGCATTCATTTCAGAGACATGAGTGATAAAGCAACATCAGACATGTACATGCAGATCATGCGCGGATCCAGAAAATTCTTTCCGGGGGAGGGGGGGGGGGGTCCGAAGGATAATTATGTTTGCCCGGGGGGGGGGGGGAGATCCGAGGCATATTTGCCATAATTTTACTGTGTAAATTTCATTAACTTTCATTTTCCGGGGGGGGGGGACCCCTCCGACCCCCCCCCCCCACACTTTAGATCCGCGCATGCATATAATCAAATGCATGCCTTCACACATATGTAAAACATATATTATTAACGCACGTGTAACATATGGTTTTTAGAACTCATGTTAACCATGTGTTTATTAACATATGTGTAACATGTGGTTGAAATCTACATATGTAAAACATATGGTTCACATACGTTTAACATATGTAAAATCTAACGTATGTTAAACATATGTGATGTTGAACGTGTGTTATCACACGTATGTTAACCATGCGTTTCTCAACATATGTGTAACGTACGGTTTGACTTCACGTGTGTGTCACGTATGTTTAACGTATGTTGTACATTTGTTAAGTTCAAACATTATGTGAAACGTATGTGGCACAGTTAGCTGTGTATATCGAACTTTAAACACTGTAAGAAGCACCTTAGCACAATGTTTTCCTTAAACTTAATGTAAGAAGGCCGAGCAGAAAATGCTATATAAGTATACTAGTACTAGACATGCAGTTATTATAATAGGTTATAAATCTGAATTCTTAAATAATGAGATTTATTATTTTTTATTTAGATTTTTTTCGTCCAAGGGAATACATGTGTACCCTCTACCTAATTAAACAATGCTTGTGCATTCAATTTGAAAGGTAGGGGTATTTTTTAGCGATAAAACTTTATTGTCTCATATGTCTATATATTTTACACAAAAGGCTAAGTAAACTTCGCAGAGAGAGAGAGAGAGAGAGAGAGAGAGAGAGAGAGAGAGAGAGAGAGCTAGAGAGAGAGAGAGAGATAAGATATATATATATATATATATATATATATATATATATATATATATATATATATATATATATATATATATATATATATGCTTTGTTATTTTCCTAGTGTCTCATATGCTTTGAGTGTATGTTTATTTTTCCCTATCCTTTTGAGGACAAAATCTACTACTTAAGAGATCCAAAATAGTTTGTATCCGAGAGGCTTGAAAAAAGAGGAAGAGTGGGTAATAAGTATATGTGTTTATTTTAAGGAGCGCAATCAAGTAAGTGTTATAATAAAAACAACCAGGTCTCGTTAACAATATGAATACAACCGATCAACAAAATGAGACCAAGTTTCATAACAAAAATAAACAATACTATAAACAAATAAAATGATGCAACAACTAAGCACATAATAAAATATGTTGACTTATAAATACATCAGATTATTCACTATTCACTTTCATCTCAAAGTAATAATGAAAGTGAAAGTTTATTTAAAAGCACTTTTTCATTATTAAAAAACGGATTTTTGCGCGTCATATTTGCTACAATAGAATGATAAGTAAACTAATAACAAAAAAGCCAATCTCCCTACATAATAGAGTTCTAATTGCGTGTAATCTAAAAGCGCCCGGCAAACCTCGGCTGATTCAGTGACGTACATTATTCGCCGATATGTTCCGAGTGGCTCTTTAGGTAACCGGGTTAATTCCAATTAGGTTACAGTATTAGAAATAAATTTTGAAAATAAAAATCATTTTAGAATGTGTGCGACCATAAAAGCAGATAGGTAGTGTTAGCTACTAGTAACTGGCTACTAGTAACTGGCTACGAGAACTAAGAAAAGCTAGTTACTAGTAAATGGCTACGAGATAAAATAAAAGTTGGCTACTAGTAACTGGCTACTAGTAACTGGCTAAGAGAAGTAAGAAAAGCTAGCTACTAGTAACTGGCTACGAGATGAAAGAAACTTGGCTTCTAGTTACTTCTTACTGTCAATGTAAGAACACATACCAAGGGTTTCTATTTGTGTTCTTAAGATGTACATTGCACTATATCACTGCCCAATTGTCAATAATATGGATTGTACAATGTATATATAGATTGAAGATATATGTCAGACATGCTAATATCAACATTCTGTCAAGTCTTCCACATTACACTACGATACAATTACTCAGATATCTCTCTTTATGTAGTCAGCTACTTGTGCATTTTGTAACAAATATCTTTATTTTTTGTTTGTTTTGTAAATATATCTCAAGTAGCTGTATATATAGACTGAAGATATATGCCAGACATGCTAATATCAACACTCTGTCAAGTCATCCACATAATATTACGACACAATTACTCAGATATCTCTCTTTATGTTGTCAGCTACTTGTGCATTTCGTTATAAATATCTTTATTTTTTGTCTGTTTTGTCTATATATCTCAAGTAGCTGTACATATAGATTAAAGATATATGCCAGACATGCTATTATCAACATTCTGTCAAGTCATCCACATAATATTACGGCACAATTACTCAGATATCTCTCTTTATGTAGTCACCTACTTGTGCATTTTGTTACAAATATCTTTATTTTTTGTCTGTTTTGTCTATATATCTCAAGTAGCTGAATATATAGACTGAAGATATATGCCAGACATGCTAATATCAACATTCTGTCAAGTCATCCACATAATATCACAACACAATTACTCAGATATCTCTCTTTATGTAGTCAGCTACTTGTGCATTTTGTTAAAAAATATCTTTATCTTTTTGCTGTTTTGTCTATATATCTCAAGTAGCTGTACATATATATTGAAGACATATGCCAGACATGCTAATAAACATTCTGTCAAGTCATCCACAAAATATTACGATACAATTACTCAGATATTTCTCTTTATATAGTAAGCTACTTGTGCATGTCGTTACAAATATCTTTATTTTTTGTTTGTTTTGTAAATATATCTCAAGTAGCTGTATATATAGATTAAAGATATATGCCAGACATGCTGATATCAACATTCTGTCAAGTCATCCACATAATTTTACGGCACAATTACTCAGATATCTCTCTTTATGTAGTCAGCTACTTGTGCATTTTGTTACAAATATCTTTATTTTTGGCGGTTTTATGAATATATCTCAAGTAGCTGAACCGGAATGCTAATATCAACATTCTGTTAAGTCATCCACATAATATTACGACACAATTACTCAGATATCTCTCTTGATGTAGTCAGCTACTTGTGCATTTCGTTACAAATATCTTTATTTTTTGTCTGTTTTGTCTATATATCTCAAGTAGCTGTACATATAGATTAAAGATATATGCTAGACATGCTATTATCATCATTCCTTCAAGTCATCCACATAATATTACGACACAGTTACTCAGATATCTCTCTTTATGTAGTCAGCTACTTGTGCATTTTGTTACAAATATCTTTATTTTTTGTCTGTTTTGTCAATATATCTCAAGTAGCTGTATATTTAAATGGACGATATATGCCAGACGTGCTATTATCAACATTTCTTCAAGTCATCCACATAATATTACGACACAGTTACTCAGATATCTCTCTTTATGTAGTCAGCTACTTGTGCATTTTGTTACAAATATCTTTATTTTTTGGCGGTTTTGTCAATATATCTCAAGTAGCTGTATATTTAAATGGACGATATATGCCAGACGTGCTATTATCAACATTTCTTCAAGTCATCCACATAATATTACGACATAATATCTCAGATATCTCTCTTGATGTAGTCCGCTACTTGTGCATTTTGTTACAAATATCCTCATTTTTTGGCGGTGTTGTCAATATATCTCAAGTAGCTGTATATTTAAATTGAAATATATGCCATACTTGCTAAATTAACATTCCTTCAAGTCATCCACATAATATTACGACACAGGTACTCAGATATCTCTTTTTATGTAGTCAGCTACTTGTGCATTTTGTTACAAATATCTTTATTTCTCCCCATACGTTTTTCGTGTGCACGTAAAAAGATGAAGTGAATGAAAGAAAATACCCAGTGAAATTTAAATTATAAGTAAATTTGGCCCCCCCCATCCCCTTACAGATAAGATTTTTACAATCTTTATGATTTAAATTTTTTTGTTTGTTCTTCAATATTTAAATTAAAAACTAGATATCTTTAATCTTTAATCTTTATGTACAGAAACTTGAGTAACATGGAAAGTGTTAAAAATGAAGATATTTGTAAAGAAATGCAGTAGTAGCTGACGAGATTATGAGTGATATCTGAGTAGTTGTGCCGTAATATCATGTGGATGACCTAATAGAATGTTGAAATAAGCAAGACTGGTTAATATGAGCAGTCTATACATAAAGCTACTTGCAAAATGTTGACAAAATCCTAAAAAAAAAAAGAAATATTTTTAACAAAATGTTTTAGAAGCTGATGAGATTTAAAGGGATATCTAAGTAACTGTGTCATAATATCATGTTGGTGACCTTATAGAATGTTTAAATCAACCACACTAGTAGATATCTTCATTTTTTACACAGCTACTTGAGGTTTATCAACTAAACTGTTGAAAATGGAAGTTTTTATAACAAAATGCACTTGTAGCTGATGAGATTGAGAAAGATATATAAGTAATTATGTCGTAATATCATGTGAATGTCCTAATATAATATTGAAATGAAAATGACTTGTATATATCAGCATTCTATATACAGCTACTTGAGATATATTGACAAAACCGCCAAAAAATAAAGATATTTGTAACAAAATGCACAAGTAGCTGACCACATAAAGGGAAATATCTGAGAAATTGTGTCGTAATATTATGTGGATGACTTGAAGCAATGTTGATAATACAATGTCTGGCATATATCTTCAGTTTAAATATACAGCTACTTGCAATATATTGACAAAACCGTCAAAATATAAAGATATTTGTCACAAAATGCGCAAGTAGCTGACCACATAAGGAGCGATATCTGAGTAATTATGTCGTAATATTATGTGGATGACTTGAAAAATGTTGATAATAGCATATCTGGCACAAATCTTCAATCTAAATATACAGCTACTTGCAATATATTGACAAAACCGTCAAAATATAAGGATATTTGTCACAAAATGCGCAAGTAGTTGACCACATTAAGAGAGATATCTGAGTAATTGTGTCGTAATATTATTGGGATGTCTTGAAGCAATATTGATAATACAATGTCTGGCATATATCTTCAGTTTAAATATACAGCTACTTGCAATATATTGACAAAAGCGTAAAAAAATAACGATAATTGTAACAAAATGCACAAGTAGCTGACCACATAAAGAGCGATATCTGAGTAATTATGTCGTAATATAATGTGGATGACTTGAAGGAATGTTGATAATAGCATATCTGGCACATGTCTTCAATCTAAATATACAGCTACTTGCAATATATTGACAAAACCGTAAAAAAAATAACAATATTTGTAACGAAATGCACAAGTAGCTGACCACATAAAGAGCGATATCTGAGTAATTATGTCGTAATATTATGTGGATGACTTAACAGAATGTTGAGAATAGCATATATGGCACATATCTTCAATCTAAATATGCAGCTACTTGCAATATATTGACAAAACCGTAAACAAATAACGACAATTGTAACAAAATGCACAAGTAGCTGACTACATAAAGAGAGATATCTGAGTAATTGTGTCGTAATATTATGTGGATGACTTGAAGGAATGTTGATAACAGCATATCTAGCACATATCTTCAATCTAAATATACAGCTACTTGCAATATATTGACAAAACCGTAAAAAAAAATAACGATATTTGTAACAAAATGCACAAGTAGCTGACTACATATAGAGATATCTGAGTAATTGTGTCGTAATATTATGTAGATGACTTGAAGGAATGTTGATAATAGCATGTCTGGCATATATCTTCAGTTTAAATATACAGCTACTTGAGATATATTGACAAAACCGCCAAAATATGAGGATAATTGTCACAAAATGCGCAAGTAGCTGACCACATAAAGAGCGATATCTGAGTAATTATGTCGTAATATTATGTGGATGACTTGAAGGAATGTTGATAATAGCATGTGTGGCATATATCTTCAGTTTAAATATACAGCTACTTAAGATATATTGACAAAACCGTCAAAATATAAGGATATTTGTAACAAAATGCACAAGTAGCTGACCACATAAAGAGCGATATCTGAGTAATTATGTCGTAATATTATGTGGATGACTTGAAGGAATGTTGATAATAGCATATCTGGCATATTTCTTCAATTTAAATATACAGCTACTTAAGATATATTGACAAAACCGCCAAAATATACGGATATTTGTAACAAAATGCACAAGTAGCTGACTACATAAATAGAGATGTCTGAGTAATTGTGTCGTAATATTATGTGAATGACTTGATAGAATGTTGATATTAGCATGTCTGGCATATATCTTCAATTCAAATATACAGCTACTTGAGATATATTGACAAAACCGCTAAAAAACGGACAAAAAATAAAGATATTTGTAACGAAATTCAGAAGTAGCTGACTACATACAGAGGGATATCTGAGTAATTGTGTCGTAATATTATGTGGATGACTTGACATAATGTTGATATTAGCAAGTCTGGCATATATCTTCAATTTATATATACAGCTACTTGAGATATATTGACAATTGACAGTGATATAGTGCTATGTACATCTTAAGAACACAAATAAAAATCCTAGGTATGTGTTCTCACATGGACAGTAAGAAGTAACTAGAAGCCAAGTTTCTTTCATCTCGTAGCCAGTTACTAGTAGCTAGCTTCTCTTACTTCTCGAAGCCAGTTACTAGTAGCCAGTTACGAGTAGCCAACTTTGATTTTATCTCGTAGCCAGTTACTAGTAGCTAGGTTTTCTTACTTCTCGTAGCCAGTTACTAGTAGCCAGTTACTAGTAGCTAACTTTACCTATCTCATGAAAGCTATAAAACAGTATTGTTTTCTATATATATACATACAAAACAATGAATATATGACGTTTTTGAAAAATGATTATTCCTGAAACCATTGAGTTTTCGGATAATAAAAACTTCAATTTGAATACTGACAATGAACATAAAAATGTTTACGCAAAAAAAAAACAAGAGATGAGTAATATGTATATCTGTTTAATGACGCAATCGAGTAAGTGACACGCATATTCCAACTCTTGCCTGTCGTAAAAAAATAGTTCTTAAAAAAACCGGCCAATGAAATTTATTAAAATTGCGTATGTTTAAAAAAAATGTTAGCAAAAAGACGATTTACTTGTAATGATAATCCACACACAAGCTAAAGAAACTTCTTTTTTCTAAAGGGGCTCAACGTGAGTAAATAAGGATCTCGTATATGACACTTGGTGTTTGTACAGTAAATTTGTAAACACATATTGGATAACAAAGAAATTCATGACATTAAAGAAAAATGAATATAAGAAGACACAGCATTACTTATAAATAAACAACGCCAAATGTCACCAAAAAATAGCTTAGTACATGTGTCTTGGTCATGGAAAATAGTTTAGGAATTTACACTTTTCAAAACCATTGATTTTACAAGTTTTATACAGTTTTCAAAAAACAAAATTTCAAAAATCATCTTTGTATTCATTTCAAATATTAAAATAAACGCTTTAAATAAAATTGAATGAAAACATGTAAAAATATGTAAAAACTTGTAATATGAGTGTTACACTAGACACGTATAATCCAGTTCAATCCAGGTCACCTGAACTGTTGCTATTCGTCATATCTCATTCGTTCTTTGATCGTAATCTTTTACATTTAAAGTCACTTGTTTGAAAAATCTAGACCATTGTTGATAAAAAAAAAAACATAAAGATGATTTCGTTTAACTAATTATAATAAGCATTGATAAATATTTCGACAAATAATTCCCTGCAAAGGGTTGACCTTTCGTACCGTGTGCATGTTGCACAATCACATGTCAGAAACTTACCGGTGTATAGTTTACAATGTCCCATCCACCTACTTTTTGTGTTATTTTACCTCCCGTCTGTAACTTGCAATTTCACTGTGTGAAGTCAACACAACAGTCGCATTTTACTTGTGATTCTCATGTACCTAACATATGGGGCCTACATATTGCATATCAATTTCAACAAGAGACACCCCTCTACCTACTGATAATCATTAAAAATCATTTTATGAATTTTAGCAACATTCATAAGCCTTCAATTACAGCAACTCTCAATATTGCAAAAATATTGACGCGTACTTTATCCGAAACTGTCCCTTGCTACCTTAGTATATTAAATGAACTGGGTAACAATAAAAACCTATAAAAACATCTCCAACACATAAAGTCAAGTAGTGGAAGAACAAAATATGTCTACAGAAGATAAAATTAAAGGGTTACAGAAATATATATTATTTCGAATTTTGTTTTCATATCAGAATTAAAGTAACATATATCTTAACTTTATCAAATATACATGTACATTGTATTTAGAACAATAAGTTGTTTATATACATGCAAGCATTCACACCTATATTTGCAAACCCAGCACCTCCACTTACACTCACAGACATGGGAATGGCTTTTCAGGATCGAGCTTATTTTTAAGAACACAATTTAAAAAATGATGTTGTAACCTGCATTAATGATAATAGATATTCTACAATACGGAGCCAGAAACCGCTTCAAAACATATGAAATCATTTTGCAATATCAGTTGCATAAAAAATTTGATGAACTGCCATTCAAAAAAATATTATATGAAAAGGTAAACCCATGTTCTTTAATTGCCTCATAAAAACGTATATTCGTTAAGTGTACATGCACATATATTTTAGACACACGAGACAACAACTTGACATTGTCTACGTATTAAAACCTAAATAATAATAACATCACCATATATGAACCAAAACATTCTTAAATAAGTGAGCATTAAAATTGCTAGCTATATACTTTAGTTTGACATTTGTAAAAAAAAAAAAAAAAAAAAAAAAAAAGGACACTATTTCCAACTACTTTTATCATAATTTATCACAAACGATTACTAAATTTACCACAACCGCTCACTTGGGATTACAAAAGCTCAGGTGTTATGAAAAAAATATTTAAAAATTTAAGGAAAAACAAAATTCTGAAAATATGTACAAACATTTCCATGACAAAGTTGCATTTTCTCGTTCTATTAAAAACTGCAGTCAAAGTCACAAAAATTGTACATGAAAAAATTGTATATCCAAACTCAAATCAAAAAAATAATTAAGACCTAATGGTTGTTCAATTCTTGTAGCTAAAGGGCGCGTACTGTCGGCAATCGACGTATGTGTCAATGCTTGCGATTCAAATTCAAATAGTATTTCTAGTATGAGTGCAAGTTGTCATATACTAATAGCATTTAGTAACAGGCCTTCTTTGTTCTTTTTACATTAACATTTCAAGAAAGATCACTGCTTAATAACAAATTTTGTACTTGATCTTTTCGTTTTAGCCTTGTCCTAGTTTTCTTTAAACATACAGGTATATTTCTGTTCAGTGAGCGTTTTCGATCAGGCTGAACACGCTGTTTTCCTTCGTTTTGCTTGTTTTCTTTAAAATAATGATATCTGACCTCCTTAAAATATTTATTAATAAATGCAGCTGGGCAAAGGGCATTACAAACAGCATCAAAAAAGCATTTGTAAATCTGTAGAAGATTTGAGTTTTTTGAAAGCAATTCATATATTAATTCGTCAGGATTCCTGTTTTCTTGTAGTTCTTTGCAAAAGTTGTATAGAAAGGTGCCTGAAAATATATGTGGTATGCATGGACTTGGAAAGGGGTCCAGCAAGAGAGAGTTCAAATGCATAGTAGCCATTATGCAAGTCTGAAACTGTGCAAAGCCATGGATTAAACCACAGTCTACTTTGTTATTTCTATTTTTATATTGATTAAGGTTTGAATTGACCTCTTCTAAAATTTCAGTGTCCATGTCCAATACCTCTGCTTCTATCAAATTTTCCCCACACCCAGTTGGACCTTTGTGAAAAAGAACCCACTTTACTTTCAGCATTATCAAACATACCAGGACACTCTGCAAATGGGAAATGGTTACCTTTCGCTGGGCATTCTTTATCCAAAATAAAACTATTCCTAGAATTAGTTCAAGATCCTTTGTCATATTATTAATGCCAAAAGGAGGGATATTCAATATCATGCGAATAAGATTCTCTCTTTTTGATGGCAAGAGGTCTGGAATCTCGGATAGCGAAGGCAGTTTCCCAAAATAAGTCTCACGTTCTACAGGGTATATAGCTTTTCTATGAATTATATACCCTTTCCTATCAAACTCACCAACAGCACATTTCCTGCTTGATGCTAATCCATCCTTCATGTCGAAACCAGCATTGTCTTCTGAAAGCAGTATTCCATACAAACATCTTCTTAGGTTTACACTGCACTGATAAGTTGTAGTTGGTGATTTTGGATCTTCCACTTGAGGAATCAAAAACTTTCTGTGTAACGTAACAATGTCTAAGCAACTTGGAGAAATACATCCTTTTCTGTGATGACAAACATACCACCTGGGAATCACTGATTCGTTTTGTCCTCTTATTGAATGTCCACTTAAGTCCCCTTTTCCCGTGAAGTATGAATATAGATAAGATTCGGTATCTGATGCATTTGTTTGAAATGCTTCTTTAGTTGCATTTATAGCTGATGAAATAGTTTTCTTATTTTTTGACTTTGCTTTTGACATTATTTTACTTATGCCATCACTGTACGATTTTAACCCTTGTAACCAAAGAACAACTTTGAGAGTCCTTTTGTTATCAGATGATTTCCAAAACTGTGTTTCACATCTGTATGACTGGATTGAAACATGGAATGATTTAAATACGTCCTTTGCAATATAATCATTACCAAGGAGGGCAGCCAAGAACGGAAGAACCTCAATTCCAAAAGACGGAAAACACTGTACAAAATTATCAATATGATACAGTCTAGCAGGAAGAAAACGTACCAAACCATTATTCTCGTTTCTGATTTCTTGTGAATTGAATTCAACATTCTCAAAACTAATAAATCCGTTCGTTAAGGGTAAAATAAAGAAATCACTGTCGTTAGATAAAACAGGACAATTCAGCATGTTTGCAAGAATTGCAATTTCTTTGTCAGCTTCAAAATCACAAACTGCAAACAATATGTTCAGTTCCTTCAAAACTGCTCTAAAAGTATCAAATGCCAGAATTGGCATAACCTTCTTCTTGCCCCGAAGTCCATTTGCAAGTCGCATGGCGTTTTCTAGTTTCTGCTTCATTCGCCCTCGAATAGTTTCAAATTTCATATCATTTAGCGCACTTCCACCATCAAACACAACATAAGGTTGTATGTCGCAGGATTGAAGAAGTTGAAAGAATTTTGAGACTTTAATAGCAAACTCGTCATAATCTCCCCCATGATAGAAGTCCAATTGATTATCGTTCATATAAAAAATGAAATGATACAGGCTATTACCATCTATAACAACCTTTGTTGAATGGAGCATATATTCCTTTGTAAGCTGTGAATTATTTTTCATGAAGGTTGTAAGTCCTAAAATTCCCATTGTTCACTTCGTGGCTTTTTTTTATTGTTGTTGTTTTACTCTTTGATTAATAATGGAAGAAGCAGGAAGGAACTCAAATGTCTCACTGAAAGTTATGATGACAAATATTTATATATTAAATAAATATGAATATGAAATATGATGTAGTTTTGGCAAGCAGCGCGATGTACAAAGTGTATACAGACATTTCTGTTTACCTCAAATTAATATTGCATTATCAATACATGTAGTTCATATTTTGAATAGTATTTCAGTCTTACTTACGCTTTATGAGAGAAAAGAATGTATCCCATTTTCTATGTCCATTTTCTAAATTACATTTATCTGATTATCAAATTCCTTGACAACAAATTTGATTCCTTGTTTCATGCATACATGTGTTTGCTTGTTTATACTTCCAGTCATTCGTTACTCTACGTAAAAATCGAAAATATCGTGAAAACAAATATGCATTGCAACTAATGGTTATTTGTCAATATTTTAAAAGAAAAAAAACCGTACCTGTTTGATGTGTCAAAACTAAAATTCTCGCTGACTGTTAATAAAACAGCCTTGATCTTTAAATGATGATCGATATGTTAATACATCGATTTCAATAGAAAGCTGGAATTATTCCAGTGCACGGTTTTGCTGTATCGACAGCAACAACCAAACAATCAACGCCTTAAAATATATGCTCCTTTGAAAACGTGTGTAATAATCTTCATAAGCGTGTCATGCCTTTTAAATTTTTTCCCCTTCCTTTTTAAAAAAAATATTATATTCATTGAAAATGCAATGCTATAGAATCTTAATTTTATAATTATATCATTCACACATATACAACAGAGTTTAAGATAGTCAATTTTCCTTCAGATGATAAAAAAGCAATTTTATTGTTTTTTTTTTACTTTGTATACCTCTTATATTAACTGAATGTTTAAAGGCTTGAAAAGAATATTTAAAGAACACAAAATCGAATTTTCGATTTTTCCGGCATAGAGACTGTTTGACAGTAAGCTATTATTTAGTAAAGAAGAACTGAAATATTCTAGATTAAAAACTTCATACTTTCCTAAACTATTCCTACAGAGTTCTTCATCCAAAGAAAATTAAGGCTTATAAAGACTATAACCATCCGTCTTCAGTGATAAACTGGCTCATCTCACAAATTTACCGTAACTTGGCCTTTTTCAGTCCACTGCAATGTTTAGTAAATGTGAGTCAAATATGGCTAAGTTAAGGTTTAAGGGGCTTCAAATACATAAGGAGAACTCTTTTTGTAAATGTGGTTTTAATACAATTTTAAGGTAATTGGCATGCAGTATTAATAAAGGTTATTCTTTTATTAAAGTGTTTGCTTATTATATAATTACAGTCAGACTTCGTTATCTCAAACTAGATGGGACTGTTTAAAAACTTCAAGATATCAAAGTATTCGAGATATCAAAGGTGAAATACTTAGAATTAACTTCGACTTATCCCTTGTATTCAAGATATCAGTAATCGAGATATCGAAGTTCAACTGTATTTGTCGAGGACTGGCTTTTTGATTAAATGTGCTACTTCGAAACATAAAAAATAAATTTAAAAAAAATAAAAATGTAACAAATGAATATAACATAAGCAACGTTTGGTTAGTTACAAAGATTTGAAATTACCATTCAGGATGATGCAGCTGGGTGGTCAACAAATTACCCATCAGATCTAAATTAAAAACTTAAGTATGATATTTTTTGCCGTAAACTATTATTTAGTAAAGAAATATCCAAATATATTAGATTTAATACTTGAATACTTTCCTTAACTCTTTACAGAGTTCTTCATCAAAAGGAAATCTAGAGTTATAATGACTATGACCATTCAGGCATCTTAAGTAATGCATTGGCTCTCATTTTACACATCTTTTATATTTTGGACTTTTTCTATCCTGTGCAAATACGACTAGGTTTAGGTTTAGATGGCGATTTGTTTAGCTTCAAATACAGTGGAAGTAATCCTCGTTTAGGTTCTTAAAAATTCTATTCAAAGGTAACAAGCATGCAGTCATAACGCATAACGCATGTTTATATCATGCATACATGTTTTTTGCTTGTTTATACTCCAGGTCATTCAAAAAAGTCAATATTATTGTCAAAACAAATAAACGATGCAGTTAATGGTTGTTTTAAAATATTTTAAACTAAAGAAAAACATTACCTGATCGATGAGTCGAGAATAAAATTCTCGTTGATTGATGACAAAACAGTCTTAAGCATTGAATGATGATCAATATTATACAAAAATTATTCCAATACAAAGCTGGAAACTTTCCAGTGAACGTTTTTTGTTGCATTGACAGCAACAACCAAACAATCAACCTTCTAAAATATATGTTTCCTTTGAAAACTTGTCTCAAAAAGAATATATTTATAAGCATGCCAGGTCTATCGATTTTTTTTCATTTGCTTCCTATTTCAAAATTTTATATTCTTTGTGGCAGCCGCCATCTTTTTGTTTACGCGGTATTAACGAGACGCTTTCTAAAATCCACATAGTTCCGAAAGAACAAGACAGAACCGAAAATTTACTAGGCGACGTGCTGATTGGTCAACATCTGAGGTCACTGAGATGACCCCGTACGGGGAGCTTTTAGATCTTGTATAGCTTATCGTAGAAGAGCGAAATTAAAAAGTCTAATTTTAATTAGATTGTTGAAAACGTTAATATACAGAATTGTAATTTTATTTTTAGATCGCTTATATCTAAAGGAGTTTCGTCAGTTTAGTTTATCATGAAAAAAAAAACAATTTTGTTTTATTTTCAATTTGTCGAATTTAAAAAGAAATTAAACATTTTTGGTTTAGAAACCAATATTTATAGAACACATTCAAAAATATGGATTATAAAATCATTGATTAATCACATAAATTTGAAATTACCATAAAGGAGACTGCAGCTTAGTGGTCAAGAAATTGGCCATCAGATCTGAATTTTAAAAAAAAAAACTTCAAGTATAATATTTTTTGCCGTAAACTTTTATTTAGATTAGAAATATTCAAATATATCAGATTAGAAACTTGAATACTTTCCTTTAAATCTTTATACAGAGTTCTTTATCAAAATTAAATTTAGATAGGCTAAAAATGGTCATGACCACCCAGGCCTCTTATGTTACGTATTGGCTCATCTTACACATTTAATCGTAATTTGGACTTATTTTTTAATCAAGTGCCATGTATAGCATATGTTATTCAAATATGGCTAGGTTTAGGTTTAAGGGGCTCCAAATAAATAAGGAGTAAGCTTTTGTAAATTTGGTTTTTAAAAATTCAATTTAAAGGTAATAAGCATGCAATCATAACGCAGGTTATTCTTTTATTGAAATGTTTGCTTTATTTGTCCAGGACTAGCTCTTCGATTAGAAATGATTTTTAGAAAATATAACGAATTGAATTTTTAAAAAATTGCAATGAATGATTTATGAAGTTCATATAGCATTATTGAATTTGTATGCTTACTTTCCTTTTAACCATGATACACCAAATGAAAAGCAGTTCATGTCTACGAACTTTTTTCTGAAATTTCACAAATGATAAAAATTTATGTGAATTTAATTTAACATTTATTTCAAAATTCATTTCTTAAATACAGTTAGTGATCAAAAGTGTTGTATGAATTAAAATCAAACTTTTCATAAGGTGTGGAAAAAACGCCATCTGCCAGAGTGTTGAATATGTTCTTTATTTGAACAAGACATGACGTGTTCGATTCCACTGCGCACGAACGCGGAAAAATACACAGGAAATGTGTACATATATATGTACTTAGCTCGTACTTATGTCTGTCCTACTTGATGTGAGAGAATATTTGATGTGATTCAAAACCTTTATTTTTATCGTGTCTACTCAAATGTCTCAATCCATGCACTGTCTTCATCAGTGTCGGTAATCCAAAATTAGAAACTATGGCTAATTTTGGGTGGAGTAATTCTTTTCATAAGTATTGAAATAATTATGTAACGTGTTTTCAAAATATTGATCATAAAAATTACGTAATACAAATCTTTGATCTTGTCAAGTATATTGGCCTTCCATCAGCTAATCTATGCACTAGTATTTTGAGACTACGACGGTGTGATTTGTATGTGATTTGTATGTGACTTTATCAAACTTCTTTTGGGTAAAACTCCTAATTTTACATAAATGTTTCTGATTTGTATTAGATATAAAAATTAAAACGGACGCGACACACTTGGCAAGCAAAGATGACGTGATGAACATACGACTTTCTTCAAATTTCATTCTTCCAATATAATGTTTAGAGTGATTTATAGATTGATATAGAGATCCGTTACATGTATAAGCCTAAATATCAAATTAAAGTCCAATATCATGGTATATTTTATAATTATATATACAAATTATACGGATACATAATGCACAAAGAAATTGTCAAAAAGGCATTGGAAATATACGATAAAAATTTCATATTTCTTTTTAGTTGTATTCTTGATCTTTAAATCAAACGGTGTAAACTGATGCTAATTACGCTAAATATAGATGTTTCTTTGTATTTTTCGCAAAAGCCTGTCTGAAGACATTATAAAAATGTTCGTATTCCGTAGCTACTGTGTGCTAAACTAACTTCTTCAAAGCTCAATGTACAATGTACATGGTGTCATCAACATTTGCAATTCATAGACATATACATGTAGCATTAAACAAAACACTCTATTTTGATAATATTTTTAAAGCTTCATTTGAAATACTGCGAGACTACTGTTTCATAATTTTATATTGTACAATTTTTGACAAGTAAATGAAGTTAAAAAATCTTTAAAAGTTCAAAATTGAAAGATTTATTTTTAAATATGTAACAATTGCACTTCTCTGCTATACAGCAATATAACGAAATAATGCAATTATAAGAATTTTAAACTTTTCTATATTTTGTTCAAAGGTAATGAATTAATGTTATACAATACAATACAAAGTATATGTCATCACGGTATTGAAAAATGCAATCACTATGTATTCGAAGAAACATCTCCAATGATTTAAGATATTTTTAAAAGATACTTATATTTTCAAACTTGGTTGTTTATTTAATAGAGTCATTTTTACAAAAGCTTGGACTTTGAGTTGTTGAGTCAAACAGTAAAGTGACATAGGCCTGGTACGACGGAAATTATCACCTCATAATATTCAAAGAATGATTTCTTTTTACTTATCTTTATATCATTTCCAATTTTTACAGTTTCAAACAACAACTAGAGGTACTGTGAGCAAGCTCACAATTGATACCCCCCGCTAAACAAATCATAACTCATGTATTTTTTCTATGATAGAAAACATTGGATGAATCTATTTCACTGTCCATTTACTATATATACATAACAACTGCTCTATGTTTTAATAAAACTGTCAATGCTAATATGAGTACACAAACCAATTTCTATTCTTTAAATTCCATTTTAGTTCAAGTTAACTGTTAATGCATGAGGACATTTGTATCCTTATGTTAACAAACATGACTCGAATCAAACAAAATTCCACATGTCAAGCAGCCATTTAATATAAACATTTTGAATTATAAGTATACTGAGCCCGATTTTTTTTAAAACAATGACCTTGAACTTCCTCAATTGACCTTGGGTCAAGGTCATGACACACCTTCAGACTATAAGCAATCTTGATGTGAATTAAGAACTTCCAATATTTGTCCATTAAAAAGATATGGACAGGATACAAATTTTGATTTTTTTTCTGCCAGTGACCTTGACTTTGCCCGAATGACCTTGGGTCAAGGTCATGACACACCCTTAGTCATAAGCAATATTTGTGTGAAGTAAGATCTTCCAATGTTTCTCCATTAAAAAGATATGGACCGGACACGAATTTTGAACTTTTTCTGCCAGTGACCTTGACCTTGCCCGAATGACCTTGGGTCAAGGTCATGACACACCCTTACGTCATAAGCAATATTTTTGTGAAGTAAGAACTTCCAATGTTTCTCCATAAGAAAGATATGGACCGGACACGAATTGAACAGACAGACGGACAGACAGACGGACGGACGGACGGACGGACGGACGGACGGACGGACAAGGTGATTCCTATATACCCCCCCCCAAACTTCGTTTTGGGGGGGGGTATAATAATATAACCACTATTTCTTTCATTTAGCACATGCTATATATTACTACGCAGTGCAGCCAGTGCAGTTTTCAGTTATGCTATAAGACACGCCCATTTTGTGTCGCTTATCTTTTATGAAATTATTGTGCTGTATGCTTCAAAATTGATTTGTAAAGTTATCACAAACAAGGACAGTTGATAATGTAAATATTAGTTCATAAACCTCTCAGAATGTGAGCCGATTATCAATTCCCGGTGACCAGACTTTATGGACCATTGAAATGCACAGATGACATGATACGTATACGTTAAAAAATAATGTTTAGTCGATCAAATGTTACTATAAAACTTAATTTATTTTGATATGATTAGCTGGACCAAACCTTGTTTCAACGTTGTATCAACGTTGAAACAACGTCGTCCTTCAATGTTGAAATGACGTTGAAAATTGGTTGAATATGAAAGTTGAATGGACGTTGAAATTCTGACATTGATTCAACGTTGAATTCTGACCTTGTTTAAAAGTTGATTCAATATCTTCTGACGTTTTTCCAATGTCTAAATTTGGTTGAAATATGATTGAAATTTCGTCATTTCACTCTTCGTACATGTATAGAGAAGGCGTCTGAACTATATAACCCAAGTATTTTAAATAATTTTACAACATATCAAATTATTTCATACACAACAGGTCACCAAACTTTAGATAATACTCAATTTATTTATTTAGGGATTTAATTTCCTCACAATATTTCCTAATTAGTCAATGAGGAGCATCAAGTTCACCATAACACAGATGATACACATTTCAAAAGTTGGTTCGAATCACACGGTGGTCATTTCTTCTAAACAATACTGTGGTTTCATTAATATTCAAGGGCATCAATTTTCGTGGATAAAGTGAAAATCACAGTTTCAAGGATACGTAAATTCGTGGCCAATGACCTTATCAATACAAAATGTTAATAAAAATTGCACTTCAATGAACATTTAATTTCGTGGATCAACTAAACAACGAAATCCACAAAAATTGGTATTCAACGAATATTGATGAAACTACAGTAATTGATTAATCTTCCTTCCGTCTCTTCAATCGAGTTTCTTGAAATATAATCATGGGACTTCCAATTTTGATTCGATACACGTACACGATGTAGAAAAACATCTGCAAAAGAGAATGCAATGTGTGCAATCAATCAGTTAATGTAAACTCCTTTAATCAGTCCAAATATCGGGTGTTTTATTTTAAAATCAAAACATTGTATCACAACCTAGCCAATATGCAAGGAAATTATGTACATATATCATGTGATCAATGCAATAATGCATGAGTTTCCTTCACATTTTTTTTTACATCCATCAATGTTATTAAAAGTCCAAGAAATGACAACTTACTTCTTCGTTGCGATGATAAAATCCAAATCATTTTGCTTCAATGGTCGATGTGTCGCTTCACACATTCAAATTCAAAATGCGCCCTCCCCCTCCACAGCTGGACTCAATTTCTTTGTTTGAGTTTGCGCCAGTAATATGATACTAATTGGTCAGCTTGTTTCAAGCAGTGCAGATTGGGGCGAGGTTTTACACTAATGGCCAACACACCCTCACTGACAATTTACAAGTTAAGTATGCATTTTATAGTTTGTAAATTAACTCTAGGTCTATTGGTTTATATATTTCAATGTATGTTATAAAAAAAGGCATTGTTTTAAAGACTTGGAAGTACAAAGGTCGATTAACGCGTGTACAGTCTTAATCTGGGAAAATGCTTAATATATATACTTATTACAAGACCAATACAATAAGATTATATTTTTATGTTATGTTTTAGTCGATATATCTCAGAGTACAAGACGTCATACTGACGTTGAACATTAGTTAGGTTTTCAACGTCTTTTTTTCAACGTCTTGTAACGTTGTTTTTTGGTTGTTCAACGTCGTCAATTATAATCAACGTACATTCAACGATGATACTAGTAAATAACAACACATTGTGTGGAATTAGCAACAACACGCTGCAGCTATTTAATATTTGGCATATTAAATGTACACACACATAATTATGGCACAAAGTTGGACCACATGATTTATCTATTTAATAAAACAATTCTGAAAATTTAAACTTTCCGCTGTACGTGTCGTCCTAAACTGGTATTTAACACCAGAGCAATTCTTTATATAGCCTTGCTAATAAACCGGTTCTTAAGAACCAGGTGACACAAACAGGTATTCGAATGAAAACCTTATATATCTGGATAATTAATTCATTATTATACCAAGTAAAAATTGATTTCTGTCTAATTCGTCCCTCAAACGAAAGAAATCCTATATCTGAATAGAACTAAGTTCACAATTGATTATGATGTACCAGTATAATAAACAGTTACACTTGTACTGTCTTGAAACGAATGATGAAATATTTTGCATGACGCGAAGAAGATAAAGGATACCCTAGTAAATACTTTCATTTGCATAATAACGGTTACTGCACGTTAACTGATAATGAGGATGTTCAATTACTACGGTCACGCTCACAGAATACACAGGCACGTAGCATCAAGGGGGGGGGGGGGGGGCCTGGTCCCACTTTTCAAGATTTTTTGGATGAGTCGCCCCCCCCCCCCCCCATCCACTTTAAAATCGATGCTACGTGCCTGAATACGATTCTCCTTTAAAAGATTATCGTACATGTATCACCAATAAAATGTACGTACTGTGTTATTACAGTTCATTGTGGACAAAGGTTGATCAACGCACCCCAAAAAAACTCTCTCTCTCCCCTAGCAGTATGCACCAACCACTCGACCATTATAAGCAAAATAAAATGAATATTAAATATCAATCACGGAAGGATCGAGGGTTTTTTTTCCATGTCAAGAAAAATTAAATTAAGTAGAATTTCAATTTCGTCAGGTAAAGTAACATTTCAAATTCTCGATAATTGTAATTATGCCCTATTTATTTAAGAGATTAAAGTTAAGAGGCCATAACTCTATTCACTAAGTGATATACGCATACACAATTGCTGATATCATGAATGTGCTTCTAGGTTTCATTGTTTTTGCTTGAACATTTAAACCTTGACAGGCGTGAAACGAGCGGTATTAAACCAGAGACAAGACATAACGAGAGAGAGAGAGAGAGAGAGAGAGAGAGAGAGAGAGAGAGAGAGAGAGAGAGAGAGAGAGAGAGAGAAAGAGAGAGAGAGATTGACGGGTAGGAATTTAAAAATACCCCCTTTTGCATACAACATAAAATGTTGAATAATCACATTTTTTAGTTCTATGCATATTAGATCTTTTTTTAACTTCATCAAATATCTATTTATGAATTAAAACCTATCGTAACCTATTACACATGCACAATGCAGGGCTGCTATATCAGTTTAGAAAAGGAAATTTATCTATGTGCACTGGCGTCGGAAGCAAATTGAAAGTGGGGGGGGGGGGCTAGACTGATCCTCAGAAATATTGAGAGAAAAAAACCTAATTCCCCAAATCATGAAAATCCTAATCCGGGAGTGGGAGTAATCCTATACTTCCAAAACAAAAATCTTTCCGGCCATATTATTTTTTCCCCAAACCATGAAAATCCTAATCCGTGGAGGTGGAGGGGGGAGTATACCTTTAGTTCCAATAAAAAAAATCTTACCTACCAAATTTTCTTTTTTTCTAAAATAACGTAATTCCTAATCCAGGGGCTAGTATGCCTTTGACTCCAACTTCTAAATCTTTCAAACGTACATTACAGACCAATTATGTTTCCTGCGAAAAAAGTGGGCGGGGGGGGGGGGGCTGAACCCTCTTTTCTGCTATGTGCCTAATGGTTAGGTCTACCTTAGCCAAAAAAGTGGGGGGGGGGGCCTAAGCCCCCCCCCCCCCCCCCCCAGTTCCAACGCCTATGATGTGTTGATGAATGATATACCGGATCGTTTTATTTCAGATTTGAAGGATTTCTATGAACCATTACCCGGTAATTTTTTTTTCATAAATGATTAAACAAAGTACATCAAATTGTACACATTTAATTTATCGTGGCATACAAAAATTTCCAAGCATTGAGGTGAAAGTAGTTTAATTTTGATTAAATTTTTCATTGCTTTTGACTACATTAATGAATTTTTAAAAAAAAATCTGTGAAATACGTCCATGTGAACATGGTGAACTGCAGTAAACAGAACAGTCTGAAATAAAATGAGGAAAATTTAAAATTTTGGAGAGTGAGTGCTGATATTGAGGCATGGTTAGTATGAAACAATTAATGTCTAGTTTACAAAGAAAAGAGTCATCCTGCACCTAGGTGATGCTGTCTTTGAATGTATAAATATTGCAATTTATGTTTTATAGAGCAATTCGCAGAAAATTTCAATATCCATAGAAGTCACGGTTATTCTATTTGAACAATTTTCAACATCTAGTTTAAATATTTGATTTTCTTAACATTGCCACTGTAATATTCACACACAAACAGATTTTCATCATTGTCCACACATAAACCAGTAGGATACTCCAGATCACAGCTATCAATGTAACGGAGAAACTGTCCATTCTGATCCAGAATGTGGATACAATGGTTGTAACCGTCTGTTGTCAGGATATGACTCTGACTGTCTGTAGTGATACCCCGGGGTTTAAATGGTATGTTCTTGGTAACTGAGGGATGACCGGTGTATCTCCATCTGAGTTTGCCTTCCTGATTAACCACCACTACTGCACCAACCACCCAGTCAGCTACACAGATGTCAAGGTTTCTGTTCCCTGTGATGTGTTTAATGTTACCATTCCCCGAGTACAGAGGTTTACCTTCATCATCAAATTGAATTGTTTGTTTCTCTGTGGATCCCGAGTAACGGACAACTTTGGATTGAGTATTATCATCACTGTACATGGTAACCAGGAGATCACCAGTAGAGGTGACATACAGCTGATTAGGCCTCCATCCCTGTAGTCTGATCAACGTTTCTGTCTGTCCATTTTTAACTCTATTCACTGTTTTTGTTCTTCCATTTGAGTACAGTAGATCCCCATCACTGTCTTCGGCTATATCATTTGGGAATTTCCCTGATTTTGTTTTGATTGTCTGGCAGAGTGAACCTTCAATGTTGAAGCATTTGATATCATTGGTCATTCCACTCGTCCATATCCTGTCTTCATTTAGACAGGTCACATTATGTAGTTGTTCATGCCCAGTCTGTATTGTGGTAATAAGCTCAGGTTCATCAAGTAGTTCTTTGACTAAAGTGTTTGTTTGGTTCAGTAGAAATGCATTTTCTTCTGTAGCAGTAGATAATGGGGTGATCTGTCCAAACAAACTACACAGCTTCTCACGGTGTATCGGTTTTGGAAAGAATGTTGGCAGTGATACCTGAACCTTGGGTGGAAGCTTGCTGAACTCTCTGATCTTAGAGCTGTATTCCATGGTAGAAGATATTTCAGTGGATTTCTCAAGTTTTCTTATGGCCAGTATAGTTTTCTTTATGAGAGTCTGTGTCTGTTTGATTTCATCTAAATGTTTCTGTAGAATGTCTCTGTGTTTAAATTCTATCTCGCTGATTTGAGTTTTTATTTTGTTGACAACGATGTCGATTTCTCTGTGCCATTGCTCTCCTTGTTTTGAAATTTCTGTTTTAAGTGTTTCATATCCTCTGTCCAAGCTGGCAAGCTGATTTTCCAAGTCCAGTGCAATTTCTTCATATGTAGGAAAAATGGAATTTTCTAATTCTACTGCATCTTTTTCAATGGCCTCTTTATTTTTCTTGTATATCTCTGCAATTTCTACAAATTTATGGCTCCTGTGTTGCTCAGATGCCATGCAGGAAGAACAAATCAAAATGTTGTTGCAATTTACACACTGAAATTCACAGAATTTATGTGAATGTGTTCTACATTTCGGATAAATGGGGGTTGATCTGCGCTCCTTGAAAGGGACTATTTTATGTTTGTCATATCCATCTGAGATGTGTTTGCCTATACATGGCATGCATAGGTTGACATGACAAATGTCACAGTAGCTGTGCACTATGGCGGTCTCACAAAGGTCACATCGGTGTACATCCTGGGCAGTGTTATGGGGATCCATGATTGTTCTGCAAAAAATAAAAAATTAATATTCAAAAACTTAGATTTTAAATGACAGTGACTTTCATCAGTGACTAGTTACGGTACATAAAGCCTACAGGTACATTCTGAGTCTCCATAAACACATTGAAGAAGAAAATGTTGCATGATTAATATTTTGCAGTTTAGAAGATGAAGATGAAATTTTTATAAAACTGTTTTTGAACTACACTTAATCAAAATTCAGATTCAATACAAATTCAATATTAAAAAAACATTTGTAATGAATCGATGTTAGTGATAAACAAGAGACCAACAGGCCTTAACAGTCACCTGAGTATCATAGCCCATACACAAACCTTTTGATATATATATATATAAATTTAATCATGGTAAGCTTCATTCTGGAGTAAAGTATATAAAATCTAGAATATGGTAATGACCACTACCTTCCTACTTGAAATCTTACAACAAAGACATCGATAGGAAATAATTGTTCCATATTTGTTAACTTTCAAAATAGCTTTTATGTTTATTGCAGTCCACGCAGAAAATAAAGTGAGGTAAAACCGGATGCAATTGGGAAAATTCAGCTTGAGCATGAGCTAGGCTGGTTCCTGTGCTGAATTATGGGTAGGCCAGGGAACCAGGATAACACGTTTATCTGAATCGGGATCGAGATTCCATGCCATGAACACATGTTAAAGTTCAAGAGCATTGACTGAGATTATAAAAGTGTCTGTAAACAGAACAGAAACAAAGTATTCTTCTTAAAGAAATGATCAACATATTAAGATATAAACTGTCAGCTGTTATGCCGAAACTAAAACAAGCTTCAAATACTGTGGTTTCATGAATTTTCGTGGGTATCAATTTTCGTGGATTTTCTGAAAACCACAGTTTCAAGAAAACGTAAATTCGTGGCCAATGACCCTTTCAATACAAGATGTTAATAGAAATTGCAGTTCAATGAACACTCAATTTCGTGGATTAACTTAATAACAAAATCCACGAAAATTGGTATTCAACGAATATTGATAAAACCACAGTATATAGCATAAATTGTGATGTTTTGTTTTTCCAAACTAGCTTATCTTTACTTTCAGGCGAGGCTAATGTACTTCCGAATAAAATTTTTACTCATCTAAAGCAAAATGTGATTGAATAAATATTTGACTGTATAGCGATATTTTGTTATATCAATGAATTCTCACGTTTTATTTGCCTGTTCAATTATTAACCATTCATTCAATGACACCATCTGGCATTTATTAAAAAATTATTGTACACATACCATACTTCAGTTTTTTTGGCTAGATTACTTTACTATTAACAAGTTTAATTTCAAAAAACTGTTTTGATTGTTTTGTTTTAAAAAAAAAAATAGTTGAACTCTTTAAAGGGGCATGGTCACGAATTTGGTCAAAAATTATTTTTCCAATTTTAATATTAACAATACTTAAGAGAGGCATTTTCAATAGGCAACCGAAATTTGTTGAGTTATAAGCGAGTTACAGAGCTTGAAATTCTTCCCTATGTAAACAAAGCGTTTGTTTACATTTTGAACGTTGAAGTAAAAATTTCCGTTTAAGATCTCAAACGAATGTTTTAAACGTAAAGAACTGTTTATCCATGCTTAAGATAAATAAAAAGATGCCCCTTTAATTATTTTAACTAGAGCTTAATAAAATAATTTTTTTTTTACATAGATATGATAAACAGCCAACCCACACTTATTACTGTGGTTTCTGGAATTTTCGTGGGTATCAATTTTCGTGGATTTTCTGAAAACCACAGTTTCAAAGCTACGTAATTTCATGGCCAATGATCCTATCAATACAAAGTGTTAGTTGAAATTGACCTTCAATGAACATTTAATTTTGTGGATGAACTTAACAACGAAATCCACGAAAATTGGTATTCAACGAATATTTATGAAACCACAGTATATTGATTAAATTAACACTATTTGACTCTTGTTTTGAGTCAAACCCCTTCCCAGGGGGACATGAAATTTAAAATTTTGGTAGAGAGCTTTCTGGTCTACATAATTATTAATTCAATTTTTCATACCGATGTGTGGGAGTACAGAAGGAGATTTTTTAAAGTAAAGTAGATTTCCTAAAATAGAAAACATGTTAATTCAATTTTGACTAGTGAAAATTTACCATGTACATGTAGTTTTCAAGATAAAGTTAAAATTGTTAATGAATGACAAACAGCAAAACCCTAAATATAAATACATATTCAATATATGGTCAGAGGATGAAGTCCACAACTATGCTCGAACTCGGGACCCATCAGTTTAAAAACAAGCGCTCTACCGACTGAGCTAAGGGTTAACCCATTAGCTATAGTGCTAGTACGAGCGTGGCACTACTGAGCCTTTACACTCTTCCCCATTTTTTTTTTAGATTTCTATCCCTTAGAAATCTCACACGAGACTCTCTAATCCGCTCCACCTGGGTTATTTTGTTGGGCACCAATAAAATAGAAGAGGAGGTAGTCCACAAGTAAGCTCGAAGTAATGAGCATTTTTCAATGTATATATAACGACCACATTTTTTACCTAATAAATGGTCTGGTCCATCATTATTTCTCCCATCCCGTTACATTTGGTACCGTGGCCAACCCCTGGAAATGACCGGTGAACTCCTGCCAGGGGAAGAGCCTGGGGTGATCTTCGAGGGCAAAGATCATTTAAGGGGGAAGGAATGTGACGGTCAGACCGGTTCGAATACCGGCTCCAGATAGCTCAGTTGGTAGAGCACCTGACTAGAGATTCGGGGGCCCCGGGTTAATTCGAATCCCGGTCTGGTCCGACATTATTTCTCCAATCCCGTTACAATGGTTATCTAACAATACATGTACTACATATTTAACTTGTTTAAAAATTAAATGATTTCAAATTCTTTAATAACCCTTCATTATACATTGAATACCTTAAACTGAAGGATCCCGAGCCTAGTTATGGACTTCCACCTCAACTATTACATAAGTAAATTCTCATTACACATATATTTTTTAAGAGCAGTTAAAACCTCCTTTCCCCAATCTCTACTTTTTAGAGATGGATATTAAAAATTAAGGAACACAAGAACTCCGGACCCGCACTTCTTTTATTGCTTGAACCGTTATAATTAAAAACAACGCAATAATTATAATGTTCTGGACGATAAAATACAAACTGACAAACACTGCACTGAATATGAAGTGAAAGTAGATCTACATGTATAGTTAAACTTCTTGTGTCACCTTTCTATTTAATGACTTTTTGTTTAGTACAAATGTAAAAGAATACATACCGTAACGCGTGTTTTACAAGAATATAGGTATTCTTTGATCTCTGGTTTATGTGTCAGCAGCCATATCAAACAAGGCGCACTTGATTTTCCATAAAAATGTACACTAAGCGCACTGTTTAAGCGTACACCGGGTGTACGCTTTTCTACGCCGAGTCAGGGGCATGTGTTGTTCGGTGTAGCACCGAAACCAATATGACGGACAGATGTTACGACTGGGAACTTGACAAATTATATAAAGAAATATTAGTAAACGGATTAAAAGACAGCTTAAGGTTGTCCTTTGTAAGCCATTAAAAATGTGTTTATTTCATTGCATTTATATCAGAAAAAAGGCTCGGATTCTATCAAAACTGCACCCTTATCCATAATATTTTTTGTTAACTTTCGTACACAATGTACACTTAACCATTGGGATTTAAGTGCACTTGAGATATACAATACAAAATATTATGTTCACACTGGCGTACACCAGTGTACACCAAGTCAAGCTAAATCAAGTGCGCCCATTGACTATGGTTACATGCAAGTGAATTTTTAAATGCCTATGCATTTACTGATTATAAAGCACTTCTATTTTTCAATGTGTCGGTGTAAACAATAATACCTTTACGTTACAGACCCATGCATGCGGTTAAACATTTACGGATATTGTTAAAAGACGTAAAATTAATGGTATTAATTATCAATGCACTGTCGTCTGGGCGACGGCCTGAATACAGCTAGCAACTCTACTATCGATCGGTTACCTGAGTCTCGTAATGCATCTTAATATAGAAAGGGGCACAGTTATGAAACAAACAACAAAAATAAGGTCTCAGACGTTCATCTTTATGAAATGAAAAATGAAAAACATTTGTGAATTTTTATGTGGAATTATCTTTGCGCGCTGCATGTAACAGTTAGAGCATTACATGAGTCCTTTCATAACCTCTTAAACGTATTAATTAAAACCAATCGCAATTCTCTCATTCGACATTCGAGATTCAACATTCGAGATTTGAAATACGAGATTCAAGATTCGAAATTTAATATCTAAATTAACCAATCAAATCATGGATCTGAAACCTTTATCCTAGCTGGACGTACACATGTTTAACGCCCCACTGTTTTACTGTAACTGAGACATTTTGAATTGTTTCAGTTCTGGGATATAATAAAATTTATAATAAATTAATTAATAAAATGGTTCCAATGCATGGTAATTAAACTCAACTTTTCTACAATACGTATACACGGCCAGAAAGGTAAAGTTCGCTACTAGTAACTGGCTACGAGATGAAAGAAACTTGGCTTCTAGTTACTAGTTACTGTCCAAGTGAGAAAACATACCTAGGATTTCTATTTTTGTTCTTAATATGTACATTGCACTATATTATCATTTACTCATATTCCTCTCTTACTCTCATCGATAGTTGGTGCATTTCGTTTAAAATATCTCTATTTTAGACAAAATTGTCTGGTTGACTCAAGTAGCTGTACTTATAGATTGAAAATATAAAAATCAAAAAAGTGTTATTAATTATAACAATCTATCATGTCATCCTCTTCATATTACAACAAAATTACTCAGATATCTCTCTTAATCTTGTCAGCTACCAGTGCATTTCATTTCACTATATCTATTTTAAAGACAATTTTTCACGCAACTCAAGTAGCCGTACATAAAGATTAAAGACATCTTCAAGGGTTCTTAATATCAACATTCCTTCAAGTCATCCACAAAATATTACGACCCAATTACTCAGATATCTCTCTTTATGTAGTCAGCTACTAGTGCATTTTGTTACAAATATCTTTATTTTTTGGCCCTTTTGTCAATATATCTCAAGTAGCTGTATATATAAATTGGAGATATATGCAAGGCATGCTTATATCAATATTCCTTCAAGACATCCACATAATATTACGACACAAGTACTCAGATATCTCTCTTTATGTAGTCAGCTACTAGTACATTTTGTTACAAATATCTTTAATTTTTTGCGGTTTTGTCAATATACCTCAAGTAGCTGTATATATAAATTGAAGATATATGCAAGTGTTGTTAATTACAACATTTTATGACGTAATCCACATGGTATTACGATACAATTTCTCAGATATATATCTTACGAGGAGTAAGAAAATCCAGCTCCTAGTAACTGGCTACAAGATGAAATAAGAATTGGCTACTAGTAACTGGCTCATAGTAACTGGCTTTAAATTAGATTTAAAGAGATATCTGAGTAACTGTGTCGTAATATCATGTAGATGACCTGATAGAATTTTGAAATTGACAACGCTTGTAGCCATTTCAATCTATTTGTACAGCTACTTGAGGTATATGGAAATTGTTTTAAAAAATGGAGTTATTTCTTACGAAATGCACAAGTAGCTGACGAGATTTATAGAGATATCTGAGTAATTATGACATAATATCATATAGGTGACCTTTTAGAATGTTCACATTAACCACACCTGTAGGTATCTTCAATCGATATATACAGCTACAGTACCGATCAGACACATCCTAATACCAGAGAAAACCCCGACTAAACCCTGGATTTACTTTTGGGGTTTACTCGGGGTTAACTTTTTGAAAATTTGGGTCCTTTCGGGGTTTACTTTGGGTTAACTCGGGGTTTACTTTGGGTTTACTTGGAAATTGCTTTTAAGGTCAACTGTACGCACTGAAGTGTAAAGCAGACCCGTCTTTAATCCTATTATCCTACTGCCTGTAATTTCCACCCCTTGTGTATTCCGAATACAACGTCTGCTTTTAGGGATATACTTCTTACCAGGTTTACTCTATGGGTCCACTCTAGTAAACCCGGAGTAAATCCAGAGTTAACCCAGAAAGTAAACCCGAGGTTTAGTTGGTGTTTACTTTCTGTTAGGTTGGGTCTGATCGGTACTGTACTTGGGATATGTTGACAAAACCCTAAAAAAATAAAGATATTTGTAACAAAATGCACTGGTAGCTGACGACATAAAGGGTGATATCTGAGTAATTGTGTCATAATATCATGTGTATGAGCAAACAAAATGTTGAAATAAGCAAGATTGGTACATATCGTCAATTTATATATACAACTTCTTGAGATATGTTGACAAAAGGCTAAAAATATTAAGATATTTGTAAAAAAAAAATAAAAAAAATAATAGTAGCTGACGACATTTAAAGAGATATCTGAGTAATTGTGTCATAATATCATTTATGTGACCCTACAGAATGTTACAATTACCCACACCTCTATGTATCAATCTATACATACAGCTACTTGATGTATATGAATTAAACTGTCAAAAATGGAGGTATTTCTAACGAAATGCACAAGTAGCCGTCGAAATGAATAAATATATCTGATTAGTTTGTAATATCATGTGTGTGACCTCACAAAATGGTAAAATAAGCAGGACTGGTACATATCATCAATTTTTACACACAGATTATTGAGATTTGTTAACAAAACCCTAAAAAATAAAGATATTTGTAACAAAATGCACTAGTAGATGACGAGATATAAAGAGATATCTGAACAATTTTGTCATAATATCATGTAGGTGACCTTATAGATGTTCACATTAACCACACTTTTAGATATCTTCAATTTATATATACAGCTTCTTGAGGTATATGAACTAAACTGTTACAAATAAAGATATTTGTAACAAAATGCACTAGTAGCTGACTACATAAAGAGAGATATCTGAGTAATTGGGTCGTAATATAATGTGGATGACTTGAAGGAATGTTGATATTAACAACCCTTGAAGATGTCTTTAATCTTTATGCACGGCTACTTGAGTTCCATAAAAAAATTGTCTTTAAAATAGATATAGTGAAACGAAATGCACTGGTAGCTGACAAGATTAAGAGAGATATCTGAGTAATTCTGTTGTAATATGAAGAGGATGACATGATATATTGTTATAATTAATAACACTTTTTGAAATTTTCAATCTATAAGTACAGCTACTTGAGTCAACTAGACAACTTTGTCTAAAATAGAGATATTTTAAACGAAATGCACCAATTATCGATGAGAGTATGAGAGGAATATGAGTAAATGATAATATAGTGCAATGTACATATTAAGAACACAAATAGAAATCCTAGGTACATGTATGTTTTCTCACTTGGACAGTAACTAGAAGCCAAGTTTCTTTCACCTCGTAGCCAGTTACTAGTAGCTAACCTTTTTTACTTCTCGTAGCCAGTTACTAGTAGCCAGTTACGAGTAGCCAACTTTTATTTAATCTCGTAGCCAGTTACTAGTAGCTAGCTATTTTTACTTCTCGTATCCAGTTACTAGTAGCTAACTTTACCTATCTTACATATCTTAAATTGAATTATCATGGAGTTGCCCCCCCCACTATTTTGGGAGTATGTAAAAAAGAGGGTATGAAATGAAAATCATGAAATTAGGAGTGAAATTGAAGTTTTAGATATACTAAGCCCCCCCCCCCCCCCCCGGATTAGATTGTGAAGATTTTGGAAAATTCAAAATTCCTTCTTATTTTATTTTGCTTGTCAAGATTTGTTGGATGAGTTTGCCACCCACACACCCACCCCTACACCTTCAAAAACGATGCTACGTGCCTGGAAATTACTCATTTTCTACAAACTTCAAACTACATGTACACATTCATCCTTCACCCACAATATTGCCTTTCCGATATTTGTCATCGTTTTAGACCCGTGTAACAATCTATTAAGTAGGTGCTTGCTCGACAAAGAACCCCTTGCAGATCTACGTTTCCATTAACGCATATAAAGAACAAATATACTTTGATTTACTCTTGAATTTCTTTTGATGTAAAAAAAAAAAAGAAGAAATTAGTTCTCAGTCTCTCTTTATGCCAGTTTCTTAGCGGTTAATCTAAGTTCATTTTATATATCCTTTTGTAATTAAAAAAATGCAATGTAAATCTTTTCTCCATGCAATATTTCGGATAAAGCAATGACGAGTTGTTTGTTGAAATTTTATTTAGACTATGAAATTGTAAAATGCTAACATTGAAAGTTGAGCTCGATTTCTTTCTTTTTTTAAGGTAAAACTTTATTGATTATAAAACAAAGACATGAGACAAAACAAATTGACATAATCAATAAGAGTTTGACAACCTCGAACTGCAGGTCTGTAGCTCTTAGTCTGAAAAAGAATCTGATCCGCGCATGCTCCCCCTCCTCGAAAAACAAAATTATTCTTCAAACCCCCCTGTAAAATTTCCAGATCTCCGCATATCTACTTAAAGATTCATTGGCGCTTGCGTTCGATAAAAATGCGTGTAAAATGTTTGCTAATGGTCCTTTTACCTTCATACCGGGCATAACGTGTTAAGATCTATATTTGTTTATAAACATGTAGTATAATGTTTTGTTTCTTTTAATCAGTGTTTGTACATCTAATATTGTACCATGGTCAGCTATCAATTTGTTGTATTACGTCACAAGTATGACGCAGCTATGACGAAAGACCTAATCGTTGCTTGCAACGAGCTCGTCTCTAGTTTATACCCCTGGTCATTAAAAAAAATCAATATTATCGTCAAAAAAAATAAACGATGCAATAAATGGTTGTTTGATAATATTTTAAACTAAAGAAAAACATTACCTGATCGATGAGTCGAGACTAAAATTCTCGTTGGTTGTTGACAAAACAGTCTTTAAGCTGTTTGCCATCAATATGTTATAAAAATGGTTTCAATACAAAGCTGGAAACTTACCAGTGAACGTTTTTTGTTACATCGACAGCAACAACCAAACAATCAACCTTCTAAAATAAATGTTTCCTTTGAAAACTTGTCTCAAAAAGGATATATTTATAAGCATACCAGGTCTATCGATTTTTTTTAATTTCCTACTTATTTCAAAAATTTATATTCTTTGAAAACGTTAATATACAGAATTGTAATTTTATTTTTAGATCACTTATATCTAAAGGAGTTTCGTCAGTTTAGTTTATCATGATAAAAGCAATTTTGTGTGTGTGTGTGGGGGGGGGGGTCAATTTGTTGAATTTAAAAAGAAATCAAATATTTTTGGTTTAGAAACCAATATTTATAGAATACATTCAAAAATGTGGATTATAAAATCATTGATTAATCACATAAATTTGAAATTACCATAAAGGAGACTGCAGCTTAGTGGTCAAGAAATTAGCCATCAGATCTGAATTGAAAAAAAAAATTAAAGTATAATATTTTTTCCCGAAAACTATTTTTTAGTAAATAAATATTTAAATATATTAGATAGAAAACTTGAATACTTTCGTTTTTTATCTTTATACAGAGTTCTTTATTAAAATTAAATCTAGATTTAGATAGGCTAAAAATGGCCATGACAAACTTGGCCTCTTAAGTTATGTATTGGCTCATCTTGCACATTTAATCGTATTTTGGACTTTTTTCTCTATCAAGTGCCATGTATAGCATATGTTATTCAAATATGGCAAGGTTTAGGTTTAAGGGGCTCCAAATAAATAGGGAATAAGTTTTTGTAAATTTGGTTTTTAAAAATTCAATTTAAAGGTAATAAGCATGCAATCATAACGCAGGTTATTCTTTGATTAAAATGTTTGCTTTATTTGTCGAGGACTAGCTCTTCGATTTAAAGTGCTTTTTAAAAAACATAATGAATTGAATTGAAAAATAGTACAATGGATGGTTTATGGAGTTCGTATAGAATTATTGAATTTGTATGTTTACTTTCCTTTTAACCGTGATACACCAAATGAAAAGCAATTCATATCTACAAACTTTGAAACTTCTGAAATTTCACAGATGATGAAATTTATTTAAATTCAATTTAACATTTATTTCAAAATTCATTTCTTAAATACAGTTAGTGTACATACGTGTTGTATGAATTAAAATTAAACTTTTTATTAAGTGTGGAAAAAACGCCATCTGTCAGAGTGTTGAATATGTTCTTTATTTGAACTAAACATGACGTTTTTAATTCCGCTGCGCACGAACGCGGAAAAATACCCAGGAAATGTGTACATATGTATGTACTTAACTCGTACTTATGTCTGTCCTTCTTGATGTGAGGGAATATTTAATGTGATTCAAAACATTTTTTTATCTTGTCTACTCATATGTCTCAATCCATCGTCTTCATCATTGTTGTTGGTAATTTTAGGTGGAGTAATTCTTTTCATAAGTAATGAAATAATTATGTAACGTGTTTTTAAAACATTGATCATAAAAATCACGTAATACAAATCTTTGATCTTGTCAAGTACTAGTATATTGGCTTTCCATCAGCTAATCTATGCATTAGTATTTTGAGACTACATGTATGATGGTGTAATTTGTATGTGACTTTATCAAACTTCTTTTGGGTAAAACTCCTAATTTTACATAAATGTTTCTGATTTTTTTACATATAAAAATTAAAACGAACGCGACACACTTGCCTAGCAAAGATGACCTAATGAACATACGACTTTCTTCAAAGGACTACTGGTGTGCGGTATTACAATGTATGCATATTTCGCCCCCAAAATTTGTTTTTTGAAGAGCTTTAAATATAAGGTGGCAGATAGTTGAAATCATATTGAAAATAAGTGCGTAAAAGGTTATAACCTCAGTAACGTCATAACGTGGAAATGGCGTCATAAAATTGTCTTATTTTGATAAAATCAAGTTTTGTAACAAAACAGGTGTTTTCCGATGGTTTTTCGACTGGGAAACACCGAGCGCAGGCTTGCTTAAATACCATCTTTTAGCATGGTGTATATAATTATAGGAAGAAAAACATACGTTAGAATAGTACCTGAGCAGACCTGCACTCTATACTTCCGAATGCAAAATATAAAGAAAAATGACAATATTTTCATTTTTTGCAAAAGTGCAGAAAAATTGGGTCATTTAGGTGACGTCATAAATAAACAACGAATGAGAAATGATGACTAAAATCAAGATAAAAGTGATAGGCATCCTTAAATTTGTTCATTGATTTATGGAGATTTGATTTTATACGACACTATTAAAAATTGGATAAAATTGTATTCTTGGTTTTAAAATCAAACAGTGCAAATTTATTCTAACCAATGAATAAGTATTCTGTGTATATCTCTCCCTCTCTCTCTAAATTTGGTTCTTTAAGTCAATTTTGAATACAATTTCTATTATTGTTACCACTAAAAATTTCAGATAAAAGAAAAACAATCTGGAGGGGTGGGGGCATCCCCATCAAACTTTCCCGTTTATGCATACATCATTTATCCATACAGTATAGCAATCGCAACTTCCCGAGATGAATTTTTAACTTTTCTATATTTTGTTCAAAGGTAATGAATTAATGTAATACAATACAATACAAAGTATATCTCATTACGGCATGGTAAAGTGCATTTGTTATGTATACGAAGGAACATCTCCAATGATTTAAAGGGACTTGGACACGATTTGAGATCAAAAAATTTATTATATTTTTTTTATGTATAAAATGGTTTAAGGTGGCTCTATACACCACTTTTTGATGACGCGGTACGCTAAAAAGTAAATCTGGAAGCATGCAATTCCGGTACTGGCTGATTTAAACTGAGGCGAATTGTGTGGGGACCGCTCTTTTGAAAAACTTGTAAATGAATATAATTGAATTTCATAATTGGAAAATTCATTACTTATGTAATGTGGTATGTGACACATTCACGTTGTGTCGTATTATTTATCGAAATAAACAATAAAATCAAGAATAATTTTATAAATAGTTTCTTTCCCACCATCGACATATTATAGCGTAGCGCAGTGGATTCCCTACAAACCTGTAGATCATGAGTTCGAATCCCGACGAGGACGACATTTTTTTTAACTTTCCAAAATTTTCTAAAACGTAATTTTTGCTTGAATACTGTGAAAGAAAATTCGTAACCGGTGAAAGTATTTCAATTATAATAAAGTTTAATCCACATTAATATCGACATATGTTCCTTACCAACATAAGGGGATGGGAGGGTGGCTTTGAATTTCTCTTAGGCTTGGTTACATAAATCCTATTAGTTAATTTCCCTCTTTATTAATTTGACTTAGTTTTGCATTAAAGCAAATATATTCACTTATGTAGGCCTATAATGAAATATGTATGTAGTTATAATCCCTACATGATATTTAGGAAATTTTCTTCAACTCAGAAATGAACAGTCCCCGAGGTGTTTGGGCCTTGGGAATTAGGAACGATAACTCTTACCTGAGGAACTTTCATACCAAATAAAATTTAAAATATTTTTTGTGTTTATTTGCAATGATTTTCATTCAATTTTTTATGTCACATTTATTAGATACATTTTTTTATAACATCAAGCAGCTTTTTCGGATGATTTGTGAACACAGTAAGAAAATATGAAAAATTATGTTTTGAGAAAATACTGAAAAAATTGCAATAATTTCATTTTTGAATGTTAAGAAGTGTTATATTTTTTTTAAGGTGTCTGAAGGAAATATCTATCATATGACAAAAAAAATTCTCTCAATTTGTTCATAGTTAACTTTTTAAAAATTATTTAACAAAAACACGAAAAAACATTAAAAAATTCTTTAAAAATACCTATAGTATCCCTATCATCATTTTAATATTTGATAAGCACCTAGATATTATCTTGATTAAGCTGTATACCAAATTGCATGTCAATATGTGCATCCTCTGCGAGGAGAATTAACGGAAACTGCAAATAATTGGATTTTTTTACTTCCAAGGGGCATAACTCTATCGAAAACAGCTCGATCGTACCCAATAACGAACTTGACCTAGATATTATCCTGATTAATCTGTATACCAAATTTTGTTTCAGCATGTTCATCTTCTGCGAAGAAAATGAACGGAAAGCGTTGGTGGACCAACCAACATACCGACAGACAGCAGCAAGGGGGCATAAAAATCTTAAGTTTTTCATCGAGTCCCTTTGTACACGTAACAGGATGAGTTTATAGTTAATCACATATTGTGTATTGCAGTTCTCTAGAAGATCTTAAACAACTGTTTATACATACATGTAGATTATTATAAACCTTTATCGAATTTTGAATAGCTTGTGAGTTCTGAGGCCCAAGAATTTCCATGGGACAGAGTCTAGACTGTTTTTAAAGAAATAACAATATTTAAAAATGCTTGCATATAAGTAAAACAATACATAATAACATTTGAGTTTTCGTGATTTATTGATTTATGGTTTCCTTTGTAAAATTGAAGCCCCCCCCCCCCCCCCCCCCCACTGTGGCCCAACCCTAATCCTGAAAATTATGATTTTTAATCTAATCTATCTGTACTGACTAACGTTACAGCTTTTCTAGACAAATTGTGTTTTAAACAATCATTATGATTTTTCCTTATATATTCCTATGTAAAATTTAGACCCCCCCCCCTTTTTTTGTTGCCCCACCGTACCACTGGGGATCATAATTTGAACAAACTTGAATCTTCCCTACCTGATGATGTTTCCACACAAGCTACAGCTTTTTTATCCAATCAGTTTCTGAGCAGATTTTTAAAGTTTTTTTCTCTACAAGTTCCAATGTGAAAATTTCACCTCTCACTGTGGCCCCACCCTACCCCCGGGAAAGCATTGTGATTTTGTCAAACTTGAATCTACGAAGATTTTTTTGAAGGATTTTTTCTCTATATATTCCTGTGTACCCATGGAGATCATGTTTTGAACAAACTTGAATCTACACTACCCGGGGATGCTTCAACACAGGTTTTAGCTTTTCTAGCCAAATGGATTTCAAGATGATTTTTGAAAAATACCAACAAATTTTCAATGATTTTTAATTAACTCCCTTTGAAAGAAGGCATGGCTCTTCATGCATTTTAACAAACTTGAATTCCCTTACCTAAGGATGCTTTGTGCCAAGTTTGGTTGAAATCGACCCAGTGGTTCTGGAGAAGAAAGTAAAAAAAATTACAGACAGACATACGGACAGATCGACAGACGCCAGACAAAACGTGATCAGAAAAGCTTACTTGAGCATTCAGCTCAGGTGAGCTAAATAGGAGTAATCGAATTTTTTACTTAGATGACGTTGTAATAGAACTAAGTTCACAATTGATTATGATGTACATGTTTAATAAACTGTTAGACTTATACTGTCTTGAAATGAATGATGAAATATTTTGCATGACGCGAAGAAGATAAAGCATACCCTAGTAAATACTTTCATTTGCATAATAACGGTTACTGCACGTTAAATGATAATGAGGATTTTCAATTACTACGCTCACAAAATACACAGGCACGTAGCATCAAGGGGGAGGGGGGGGGGGGGCTAGCCCCACTTTTCAAGATTTTTTGGATGAGTCTGCCCCCCCCCCACACTTTCAAAATCGATGCTACGTGCCTGAATACGATTCTCCTTTAAAAGATTATCGTACATTTATCACCAATACAATGTACGTACTGGGTTATTACAGTTCATTGTGGACAAAGGTTGATCAACGCCCCCGAAAATCTCTCTCTCCTCTCTCTCTCTCTCTCTCTCTCTCTCTCTCTCTCTCTCTCTCTCTCTCTCTCTCTCTCTCTCTCTCTCTCTCTCTCTCTCCTAGCAGTATGCACCAACCACTCGACCATCTAAGCAAAATAAAATGAATATTAAATATCAATCACGGAAGCATCGAGGTTTTTTTTTATGCGATGACAAATTTAAGTGAGTACAATTTCAATTTCGTCAGGTAAAGTAACATTTCAAATTCTCGATAATTGTGATGCATGTTCTATTTATTTAAGAAATTAAAGTAAAGAGGCCATAACTTTGTACACTTAGTGATATACGCAATTGCTGATATCATGAATGTGCTTTTAGATTTCAGTATTTTTGCTTGAACATTTAAACCTTGACAGACGTCCGAGCAGTATTAAAACAGAGGCAAAACGTAAAGAGAGAGAGAGAGAGAGAGGGGGGGGGGGGGTATGGACGGGTAGGATTTTACATATACCCCCTTTTGCATACAACATAACATGTTAAAATAATCACATTTTAATTCTATGACTATTAGATGCATCAAAAGATTTTTTTTTAACTTCATCAAATCGGCCCAGTGGTTCTGGAGAAGAAGTCGACAATGTAAAAAAATTACAGACAGACATACGGACAGATCGACAGACGCCAGACAAAACGTGATCAGAAAAGCCTACTTGAGCATTCAGCTCAGGTGAGTTAAATAGGAGTAATCGAATTTTTTACTTAGATGACGTTGTAATAGAACTAAGTTCACAATGGCTTATGATGTACTAGTATAATAAACAGTTACACTTATTATTACGGGCCGCCGGAAGGCGGTCCGTTATTTGATACACATTTAAATATTGTTACTGCGTTTCTGCGGGATAGTTCTTTTTTAATAGAATTAATACTATGCTTATTTTTATGAATTAAACGTAAATTTGCATGTAGAGATATGTTTTATGCCTTTTAGAAAATATCACATATTTTTTGTTTTACTCGTAAATGAAAAGTAGGCCATACTTAGTAGATTGTCGTATTTGGCGCGTTTTTATCGAGACTATAATCTATTCGGAAAATTTCGGAGTTCTTCATTCTTTTCAAAACAATGCATCAGGATCGGTATGCGGGACATACTAAAGACCTGAAATACGAAAGACCTGAATGTCATTAAATTTTATATAAATGATACATTTGAATTTCTATGTGCCGTGCCAAATAAAATGACTATATAATGCATTAAGTTTTCATTCAATACAATGCGACCAAAAAAAAAATGGTTTGAAATACATAATCTCCAAGAGAAAAATGATAAGTTGAACTTTTTATTAGAGTAATGTAAAAATCAATGTGATCTCCATTGCTTCATACTATGGCAATGATCATACAATTTCCGTTAGAAATGCTTACAGTAACGAAATCGATTCTTTATGATAATAGTAAAATGTTTAAATTCAAAACAAGTTGCTGAAAGTATATTAAAATTTACCATACAAATTAGTACAACCAACTCTTATTTTCTTCTTTGTGGTGTGTTTTTATGTAAACAACCAATGATTTATACAACAATTATATTTTTTGCGGCCCATTTGACGCTTGCGTCAATATGATTTCTTGTACTGTCTTGAAATGAATGATGAAATATTTTGCATGACGCGAAGAAGATAATAGCATACCCTAGTAAATACTTTCATTTGCATAATAACGGTTACTGCACGTTAACTGATAATGAGGATTTTCAATTACTACGCTCACAAAATACACAGGCACGTAGCATCAAGGGGGAGGGGGGGGGGGGGCTAGCCCCACTTTTCAAGATTTTTTGGATGAGTCTGCCCCCCCCCCCCACTTTCAAAATCGATGCTACGTGCCTGAATACGATTCTCCTTTAAAAGATTATCGTACATGTTTCACACAGAGACTTTCTCTGTTTGTGAATATGATTAAGTTGGGGAATAGCTTGGTAGGATGCCACTCGGCTTTCTACTGGTTGCTAATGGAAAAGAGAAACAATTCCGTAAAATTAAAACAAGTTCTTTATTCTTTAAACGTCGGATGGAAAGTGAATTAAAACAAAAACATATTTCGAAACACCCTGTAGTAAAACACCGCAATGCGAGAAAGCGAGATCGTTTTTACGCTTATAATCTAAGGATCGATAATTCCGCATAAGTATGAAAATGCATAACGCTTATAAAATGCAAGAAAACTAGAAAACAAAATATAAACTGTTGTCATTAAATAATTAAAGAGGAAATAACTTACAAATATTACTTAGCTGACGATTTCTACCGATTCTTAAATTCACCTTCTCGCACTGAAGAGTTCACTACAGGTTTACAATAATTACGCGGCGAATTCAAACTTTATAAAAACAGCATTTAACAGCATAGAAATTCAATAATAAAAATCACACATTTAAACGAAATGAAGCAAAATTATGTATCATGGCATAATAAACAATGACGCGAAAATTCTTTTATAGAAATGAAAACTAAAATTCTGGAATGACAAATTCATAGTTCCGCCGAATAATAAGAAATATATAGTTAATCAATGTTCTTAAGTATTTTAAACAAAACAAACTAAAATTTATCAAAATTAGCAATAGAAAAATATAATAAAATACTGTAATGAAAACCTTAAATACTGAAAATAGATAACATTTCATTCAAGCTTACCTAATGGAAAAGAGAAACAATTCCGTAAAATTAAAACAAGTTCTTTATTCTTTAAACGTCGGATGGAAAGTGAATTAAGTAAATTCACCAACCATCCGGCTTAATTTGGAATTGCTCTCATTGACCAATCAGGATACTTGATTTAAATGCTAGCGGGCTAATTTTCACAGAATTTCTTCTACGAGCTGACACTGATTACTAAAGGCCAAAAAGGTGATAAAGTCAATTAGATGAATTTCGATGTACGTATGTTAACAAAGAGAAGATTAAGTAAAGCCGAAACGAGTAAATAAGTTTTCTGACGTAATGAAAATAAAATAACCTTCGCGAGTCGCTAAAGTGTCGCTCTGATAACACAAAGAATTTATCTTCAAAGGTTTGTCTGAACGAGGAATTTGTCAGTTTATTTAACAAATTAACTTATTGTCCGACAACCTGTCGTAACTAAATAATTTCCAGAAAAGTGTCAAATTGTTTAGATGCCATGGTTATACAATTAAAAGTAAAACGCTACCAATAAATTTTCTCGATTAAGAAATAAAGTAAAACTTTTAACAGTGAGAAAAAAATACAAAGCATTTAAAATAAGTAAAATTCAAATGATTTCGAAATAAAAATTGTAACTCTAAAATGCTAAAAATGGAAAAATTAACTTGTGCTGAATTAACATTCAGAAATTATAACCTGTTACATTAAAGTTTTAAAATTCAGAGAATTTAAAACTATCTATAACAATTTCCCCCCTTGCCTTGTTATAGATAGTTTTAAATTCTCTGAATTTTAAAACTTTAATGTAACACATGTATCACCAATACAATGTACGTACTGGGTTATTACAGTTCATTGTGGACAAAGGTTGAACAACGCCCCCGAAAATCTCTCTCTCCTAGCAGTATGCACCAACCACTTGACCATTATAAGCAAAATAAAATGAATATTAAATATCAATCACGGAAGGATCGAGGTTTTTTTCCATGCCAAGAAAAATTAAAGTGAGTAGAATTTCAATTTCATCAGGTAAAGTAACATTTCAAATTCTCGATAATTGTGATGTATGCCCTATTTATTTAAGAGATTAAAGTTAAGAGGCCATAACTTTAAACACTAAGTGATATACGCATACGCAATTGCTGATATCATGAATGTGCTTCTAGGTTTCATTATTTTTGCTTGAACATTTAAACCTTGACAGACGTCAAACGAGCGGTATTAAAACAGAGGCAAAACATAACAAGAGAGAGAGAGAGAGAGAGAGAGAGAGAGAGAGAGAGAGAGAGAGAGAGAGAGAGGGGTAGGAATTTAAAAATACCCCCTTTTGCATACAACATAAAATGTTGAATAATCACATTTTTTAGTTCTATGCATATTAGATGCATCAAAAGATCTTTTTTTAACTTCATCCTATAATATATCCTAAGTAATCCTATACTTCCAAAACAATAAATCTTTCCGGCCATAATATTTTTTCCCCAAATCATGAAAATCCTAATCTGTGGTGGTGGGGGGGGGGGGGGGGGGGGGAGTATACCTATAGTTCCAATAAAAAAAAATCTTACCTACCAAATTTTCTTTTTTTCTAAAATAACGTAATTCCTAATCCGGGAGGGGGGGGGGGGCTAGTATGCCTTTGACTCCAACTTCTCAATCTTTCAAACGTACATTACGGAACAATTACCGTATGTTTCCTGCGAAAAAAAAAGTGGGGGGGGGGGGGGGGGGCTGAACCCTCTATTCTGCTATGTGCCTAATGGTTAGGTCTACCTTAGCCAAAAAAGTGGGGGGGGGGAGGGGCCTAAGCCTGTGAAATCTGTGAAATACGTCCATGTGAACATGGTGAACTGCAGTAAACAGAACAGTCTGAAATAAAATGGGGAAAAGTTAAAATTTTGGAGAGCGAGTGCTGATATTGAGGCATGGTTAGCATGAATTAATTAATGCCTATAGTTTACAAAGGAAAGAGTCATCGTGCACTTAGGTGATGCCGTCTTTGAATGTACCGGGTATAAATATTGCAATTTATATTTTATAGAGCAATTCACAGAAAATTTCAATATCCATAGAAGTCACGATAATTCTATTTGAACAATGTTCAACATCTAGTTTAAATATTTGATTTTCTTAACATTGCCACTGTTATATTCACACACAAACAGATTGTCATTATTGTCCACACATAAACCAGTAGGATACTCTAGATCACAGCTATCAATGTAACGGAGAAACTGTCCATTCTGATCCAGAATGTGGATACAATGGTTGTTATGATCTGCTGTAAGGATATGACTCTGACTGTCTGTTGTGATACCCCATGGTTTAAATGGTTCGTTCTTGGTCACTGAGGGATGGCCGGTGTATCTCCATCTGAGTTTGCCGTCCTGATTAACCACCACTACTGCAAAAGCCCAAAAGTCAGCTACACAGATGTCATGGTTTCTGTTCTCTGTGATGTATTTAACTTTTTGATTCCCTGAGTACAGAGGTTTACCTTCATCATCAAATTGAATGGCCTGTTTCTCTGTAGATCCCGAGAAACAGACAACTTTGGATTGAGTCCAATCATCATTGCACATGGAAACCAGGAGATCACCTGTAGAGGTGACACACAGCTGACGAGGCCTCCATCCCTGTAATCTAATCAACTTTTCTATCTGACCATTTTTAACTCTATTAACTGTTTTTTTTCTTCCATTTGAGTACAGGAGATCCCCATCATTGTCTTCGGCTATATCATTTGGGAATATCCCTGATTTTGTTTTGATTGTCTGGCAGAGTGAACCTTCAATGTTGAAGCATTTGATATCATTGGTCTTATCACTCATCCATATCCTGTCTTCATTACGAAAGATAATACTTCGTAGATCTTTATGCCCAGTCTGTATTGTGGTAACAAGCTCGGGTTCATCCAGTAGTTCTCTGACTGAAGTGTTGGGTTGGTTTAGTGATGAGACATTTTCCTCTGTAGCAGTAGATAATGGGGTAATCTGTCCAAACAAACTATATAGTTTTTCATGGTCTATTGGTTTTGGAATGAATGTTGGCAGTGATACCCGAACTTTGGGTGGGATCTTGCTGAACTCTCTGATCTTAGAGCTGTACTCAATAGTAGGAGATACTTCAGTGGATTTCTCAAGTTTTCTTATGGCCAGTATAGTTTTCTTTATGAGAGTCTGTGTTTGATTGATTTCATCCAAATGTTTCTGTAGAATGTCTTTGTGTTTAAATTTTATCTCGCTGATTTCAGTTTTTATTTTGTTGACAACGATGTCGATTTCTTTGTGCCAATGCTCTCCTTGTTTTGAAATTTCTGTTATAAGTTTTTCATATCCTCCGTCCAAGCTGGCAAGCTGATTTTCCAAGTCAAGTGCAATTTCTTCGTACGTAGGAAAAATAGAATTTTCTAATTCTACTGCATCTTTATCAATGGCCTCTTTTTCTTTCTTGAATATCTCTGCAATTTCTACAAATTTATGGCTCATGTGTTGCTCAGATGCCATGCAGGAAGAACAAATCAAAATGTTGTTGCAATTTACACATTGAAATTCACAGAATTTTTGTGAATGTGTTCTACATTTCGGATAAATGGGGGTTGATCTGCGCTCATTGAAAGGGACAATTTTATGTTTGTCATATCCATCTGAGATGTGATCTACTACACAGGGCTTGCAGAGGTTGATATGGCAAAAGTCACAGTAGCTGTGTACTATGGCTGTCTCACAAAGGGCACATCGGTGCACATCCTGGGCACTAGTATGAGGATCCATGGTTGTTCTGCAAAAAATAAAAAATAAAAATATTTAAAAACTTAGGTTTTAAATGACAGTGACTTTGATCAGTGAATAGTTACATAAAGCCAACAGGTACATTCTGAGTCTCCATAAACACATTGAAGAAGAAAATGTTGCATGAATGATATTTTGCAGTTTAGAAGATGAAGATGAAATTTTGATAAAACTGAGTGTTTTTTGAACTACACCTAATCAAAATTCAGATTCAATACAAATTCGATATTAAAAAAGCATTTATAATGAATCGATTTTAGTAATAAACAAGAGGCCAACAGGCCTTAACGGTCACCTGAGTATCATAGCCCATACACAAACCTTTTGATATATATATATATAAACATTTAATTATGGTAAGCTTCATTCTGGAGTAAAATATATAAAATCTAGAATATGGTAATGACCAGCACCTTCCTACCTGGAATCTTACAACAAGGACATTGATAGGAAATAATTGTTCCATATTTGTTAACTTTCAAAATAGCTTTTATGTTTATTGCGTGGACCCCGAGGTCCACGCAGAAAACAAAGTGAGGTAAACGCGGATGCAAATTGGGAAAATTCAGCTTGTGCATGAGCTAAGCTGGTTCCTGTGTGGAATTATGGGTAGGCCAGGTAACCAGGATAACACACGTTTATCTGAATCGGGATCGAGATTCCATGCCATGAACACATGTTAAAGTTCAAAGGCATTGTCAGAGATTATAAAGGTGTCTGTAAACAGAACAGAAACAAAGTATTCCTCTTAAAGAAATCATCAACATATGATATCAACTGTCAACATCATATGTTATGCCGAAACTAAAACGTGCTTCAAATATATTAGCTATATATAGCATAAATTGCGATGTTTTGTTTTTCTAAACTAGCTTATCTTTACTTTCAGGCGAGGCTAATGTACTTCCGAATAAAATTTTTACTCATCTAAAGCAAAATGTGATTGAATAAATATTTGACTGTATAGTGATATTTTGTTATATCAATGAATTCTCGCGCTTTACCTGCCTGTTCAATTATCAACCATTCATTCAATGACACCATCTGGCATTTAATAAAAAATTATTGTACACATACCATACCTCAGTTTTTTTGGCTAGATAATTTGAATTACTTTACAATTTAATAACAAGTTTAATTTCAAAAAACTGTTTTGGTTGTTTTGTTTTAAAAAATAAAAAAAAAATAGTTGAATTCTTTACAGGGGCATGGTCACAAATTTGGTCAAAAATTATTTTTCCAATTTTAATATTAACAATGCTTAAGAAAGGCATTTTTAATAGGCAACCGAAATTTGAGTGTCATTTGTTGAGTTATAAGCGAGTTACAGAGCTTGAAATTCTTCGCTATGTAAACAAAGCGTTTGTTTACATTTTGAACGTTGAAGTAAAAATTTCCGTTTAAGACCTCAAACGAATGTTTTAAACGTTAAGAACTGTTTATCCATGCTTAAGATATATAAAAAGATAGACAAATAAGCTTAAAAAAGATTTTTTACTGAATATTTATATTGAACCTATGTAAACAAAAACAGGGCACGAGCCTTGTTTACATGACAAAGAATTGTGGGCCCTGTATCTTGCTTATAACTCAACGAATGACTCTCAAATTTGATCTGACATTAGAAATGCATTTCTAATGCATTGTAAATAATAAAAACATAAAAATGGAATTTGACCAAAATTGTGACAATTCCCCTTTAATTTTTTAACTAAAGCTTAATAAAATAATAATTTTTTTTACATAGATATATGATAAACAGCCAATCCACACTTATTACAGTGGTTTCATTAATTTTCGTGGGTATCAATTTTCGTGGATTTTCTGAAAACCACTGTTTCAAGGATACGTAATTTCGTGGCCAATGATCCTATCAATACAAAGTGTTAGTTGAAATTGACCTTCAATGAACATTTAATTTTGTGGATCAACTTAACAACGAAATCCACGAAAATTGGTATTCAACGAATATTTATGAAACCACAGTATATGGATTAATTTAACACTATTTGACTATTTTGGCCCTACACTTGACTTGAGTCAAAACCCTTCCCAGGGGGACATGAAATTTAAAATTTTGGTAGAGAGCTTCCTGTTCTACATAATTATCAATTCAATTTTTTATACAGATGTGTGGGAGTACAGGAGGAGATTTTTTAAAGTAAAGTAGATTTCCTAAAATAGAAAACATGTTAATTCAATTTTGACTAGTGACAATTTACCATGTACATGTAGTTTTCAAGATTATCATAAAGTTAAAATTGTTAATGAATGACAAACAGCAAAACCCTAAATATAAATACATATTCAATATATGGTCAGAGGATGAAGTCCACAACTATGCTCGAACTCGGGACCCGTCAGTTTAAAAACAAGCGCTCTACCGACTGAGCTAAGGGTTAACCCATTAGCTATAGTGCTAGTGCGAGCGTGGCACTACTGAGCCTTTACACTCTTCCCCATTTTTTTTTTTAGATTTCTATCCCTTAGAAATCTCACACGAGACTCTCTAATCCGCTCCACCTGGGTTATTTTGTTGGGCACCAATAAAATAGAAGAGGAGGTAGTCCACAAGTAAGCTCGAACTAATGAGCGTTTTTCGTGGCCAACCCCTGAAACTGACAGGTGAACTCCTGCCAGGGGAAGAGCCTGGGGTGATCTTCGAGGGCAGAGATCATTTAAGGGGGGAGGAATGTGACGGTCAGACCGGTTCGAATACCGGCGCCAGATAGCTCAGTTGGTAGAGCACCTGACTAGAGATTCAGGGGCCCCAGTTAATTCGAATCCCGGTCTGGTCCGACATTATTTCTCCAATCCCGTTTCAATTATTATCTAACAATAGTCATGTACTACATATTTAACTAGTTAAAAATTAAATGATTTCAAATTCTTCAATTTCCCTTCATTATACATTGAATACCTTAAACTGATGGATCCCGAGCCTAGTTATGGACTTCCACCTCAACTATTACATAAGTTAATTCTCAATAGACATTTTTTTTTGGCAGTTAAAACCCCCTATCCTCAATCTCTACTTTTAGAGATGGATATTAAAAATTAAGGAACACAATAACTCCGGACCCGCTCTACTTTTATTTCTTGAACCGTTATAAAAACAACCCAATTATGTTCTGGACGATAAAATACAGACTGACAAACACTGAACATGAAGTGAAAGTAGATATACATGTATAGTTAAACTTCTTGTGTCATTTACTTGAATTATCTTTCTATTTAAGGATGACGTTTACTCAGAATGAAAAAAAAATTCACTGATGATAACGAAAAACCAACTATTGTGTGTTATAGACCTTACATGGTAGTGTTATTCTTCACTTTCAAAAAAGTAGGTCAATGACCTACTTTTTGAGTTAATGATCATTGAATATTTTTTGAAAATTTAAGAAAAATCCATAAAAATTTTACACTATGATTGGAATTTTCTTAATTCTGAAAATAATACAAATTGCTCAACTCTTTAACAAATGAAATACAGTTCATGAATGGTAGTGACATTAAATAGATACAAAGCATTAAGTTTTCTCTCACAATTTTTATAGATATTCTAGTCCGAATTTCCTCTATCAGTTTTCAAATTACTACCAATTTTTGATTCAATATAACAAAAAACTGAATGATGATAATGCTAAAACATTTAGGGTGAGTTAACCATGCATCGGACACATACCTTGGATCGGACAACTTTGGTTATAAATATACAAATAAATGTACATGCGCTCATGTGTTGTTTCGTATATTCCTGAATTAGAACTAATGAACTTTATCATTATTAAGAATTTGACTGTCACATTGTCAAAGAAATAGCAATATAGGTGTCGTAAAATGACGTCAAATACGCCATCATTGAAAATTTATTTACGAAGATTTTACACTAAAGCATTATTTGAATGTTGTGCATTTGATTGTGAATAATGACAATGCACTCTCTGCATAAAATAATTAGAAACAAGTAAGTTTTGAAACAAAATTTGATTAAAATAAGTCCAAGAAATTTGAACAATTAATGTCAAGGTCATTTTTGCTCCATATGTTCATTTCACCATGGATCGGACACAAATTAACCATGCATCGGACAGTTTTCAGTGCATGATTTCATCTAATAATAAGGAGATTATGTGCCTATTCCTTGTGATATACTTTAAATTTGAAGTAAAATTAATATTTAAAAAATAATTGATACAAACATTTTCTTCAGACCACTTCAAATTCGAGTTTTACGGACAACGCCTTTTTAGTCCAAAGTTCCTGTAGGAGCTGGCACGATAAAGAACCCCTCATGATAAATATTCCAATAAACAGAAGCACTAGTCTAAATTCCTATATGTAGATTTGAGGATTTACATTAAAAGATATCTGAATAGCAATCGAATGAATTTATTTTTTCCGAACATTTGTATTTTTGCATAAAAACCAGAAACTGTTATTTTTAATCTCTACTCAGTACTGTATAGCTGTCCGAAGCTTGGTAAATATTGTCCGATCCATGGTGAAATAGTTCAACACTTCATTAATTTGCTTTATTTTCTACATTTTTAACAATTTCACAATTATTTCTCCAATAATTAAACAAGAGTAAAACCTATAACTTTAAAAACAAGTTTTATTTTTATTTGGACTATATTTGATGCATGAACAAAGGGAAAAACTCAAAGGTGTCCGATGCATGGTGAAATCACCCTATAGTATCAAACTAAGTATATTGACCTTTCTCCGCTGGCATAAATTTTATATGAGGTCAATGATCAAAATATTGAGATATGGTGTCTTTTATCATTTTTAAACATTTTTCAATATTTTTGTAATGTGTGCCATACGATTACCTAAACAAAAAAGCAAGATAAAACCAACAGAAAATATGCAAAATTATGTTGACTAAAAAATAAAATCTTCACTTTGAATATTATTGTACTACCAAAAATATTTCAGTGGAAAACAAAATCTGAAAAATTTAGTCCGAATTTCCTCTGTTTTGCTAAAAGTCACAAACTTTGTCAGAGCCTAATTCCATAATTTTGTAAAAATATCGCTTGTTATATCAATAATAATTCATTTCATAAATACTTTTTGCATTTAAAACAAATTTTACTCATGAAATTGTACTTTTTAACAATCCGGATTTGAGAACTCAAACCCTGAGTAAACAACGTCCTTAAGAATGACTTTTGGTGCTTTAGTCAAGCTACCTGCCAATAAGCTACCTGCCAATAACAAATCTTAGCGTATTTTTATCGACTATTTTTAGAGACGTCCGATCCCGATTGCAATGTATAATAAGATAAAAGGGCGCCAAGCGCCCAAACTAGGAGGTGTGCCATCTAGCTGAGACCGGTTCTTTGGGGGTTCGGGTGTCCCCTGACGGAATCCGGTCTCAAAAGAGGCGATATAAGCACCGATTTCCGGCGCCAGGGCGCTGAGTTGACCCTATCATACAGGTTCCATACATTATTGTAGGGTCTCTATACAGGGCACCTGGCGCCCAAACTGGGAGGTGTGCCATCAGACCGAGACCGGATCCCCGGGGGTACGGGTGTCCCCTGACGGAATCCGGTCTCAAAAGGGGCCCAATTGACACCGATTTCCGGCGCCAGGGTGCTGAGTTGACCCTATCATACAGGTTCCATACATTATTGTAGGGTCTCTATACAGGGCGCCTAGCGCCCAAACTAGGAGGTGTGCCATCTAGCTGAGACCGGTTCTTTGGGGGTTCGGGTGTCCCCTGACGGAATCCGGTCTCAAAAGGGGCCCAATTGACACCGATTTCCGGCGCCAGGGCTGCTGAGTTGACCCTATCATACAGGTTCCATACATTATTGTAGGGTCTCTATACAGGGCGCCTAGCGCCCAAACTAGGAGGTGTGCCATCAGGCCGAGACCGGATCCCCGGGGGTACGGGTGTCCCCTGACGGAATCCGGTCTCAAAAGGGGCCCAATTGACACCGATTTCCGGCGCCAGGGTGCTGAGTTGACCCTATCATACAGGTTCCATACATTATTGTAGGGTCTCTATACAGGGCGCCTAGCGCCCAAACTAGGAGGTGTGCCATCTAGCTGAGACCGGTTCTTTGGGGGTTCGGGTGTCCCCTGACGGAATCCGGTCTCAAAAGAGGCGATATAAGCACCGATTTCCGGCGCCAGGGCGCTGAGTTGACCCTATCATACAGGTTCCATACATTATTGTAGGGTCTCTATACAGGGCGCCTGGCGCCCAAACTGGGAGGTGTGCCATCAGGCCGAGACCGGATCCCCGGGGGTACGGGTGTCCCCTGACGGAATCCGGTCTCAAAAGGGGCCCAATTGACACCGATTTCCGGCGCCAGGGTGCTGAGTTGACCCTATCATACAGGTTCCATACATTATTGTAGGGTCTCTATACAGGGCGCCTAGCGCCCAAACTAGGAGGTGTGCCATCTAGCTGAGACCGGTTCTTTGGGGGTTCGGGTGTCCCCTGACGGAATCCGGTCTCAAAAGAGGCGATATAAGCACCGATTTCCGGCGCCAGGGCGCTGAGTTGACCCTATCATACAGGTTCCATACATTATTGTAGGGTCTCTATACAGGGCGCCTAGCGCCCAAACTAGGAGGTGTGCCATCTAGCTGAGACCGGTTCTTTGGGGGTACGGGTGTCCCCTGACGGAATCCGGTCTCAAAAGAGGCCGATATAGACACCGATTTCCGGCGCCAGGGCGCTGAGTTGACCCTATCATACAGGTTCCATACATTATTGTAGGGTCTCTATACAGGGCGCCTGGCGCCCAAACTGGGAGGTGTGCCATCAGGCCGAGACCGGATCCCCGGGGGTACGGGTGTCCCCTGACGGAATCCGGTCTCAAAAGGGGCCCAATTGACACCGATTTCCGGCGCCAGGGTGCTGAGTTGACCCTATCATACAGGTTCCATACATTATTGTAGGGTCTCTATACAGGGCGCCTAGCGCCCAAACTAGGAGGTGTGCCATCTAGCTGAGACCGGTTCTTTGGGGGTGCGGGTGTCCCCTGACGGAATCCGGTCTCAAAAGAGGCGATATAAGCACCGATTTCCGGCGCCAGGGCGCTGAGTTGACCCTATCATACAGGTTCCATACATTATTGTAGGGTCTCTATACAGGGCACCTGGCGCCCAAACTGGGAGGTGTGCCATCAGGCCGAGACCGGATCCCCGGGGGTACGGGTGTCCCCTGACGGAATCCGGTCTCAAAAGGGGCCCAATTGACACCGACTTCCGGCGCCAGGGTGCTGAGTTGACCCTATCATACAGGTTCCATACATTATTGTAGGGTCTCTATACAGGGCGCCTAGGCGCCCAAACTGGGAGGTGTGCCATCAGGCCGAGACCGGATCCCCGGGGGTACGGGTGTCCCCTGACGGAATCCGGTCTCAAAAGGGGCCCAATTGACACCGATTTCCGGCGCCAGGGTGCTGAGTTGACCCTATCATACAGGTTCCATACATTATTGTAGGGTCTCTATACAGGGCGCCTAGCGCCCAAACTAGGAGGTGTGCCATCTAGCTGAGACCGGTTCTTTGGGGGTTCGGGTGTCCCCTGACGGAATCCGGTCTCAAAAGAGGCGATATAAGCACCGATTTCCGGCGCCAGGGCGCTGAGTTGACCCTATCATACAGGTTCCATACATTATTGTAGGGTCTCTATACAGGGCGCCTGGCGCCCAAACTGGGAGGTGTGCCATCAGGCCGAGACCGGATCCCCGGGGGTACGGGTGTCCCCTGACGGAATCCGGTCTCAAAAGGGGCCCAATTGACACCGATTTCCGGCGCCAGGGTGCTGAGTTGACCCTATCATACAGGTTCCATACATTATTGTAGGGTCTCTATACAGGGCGCCTGGCGCCCAAACTGGGAGGTGTGCCATCAGGCCGAGACCGGATCCCCGGGGGTACGGGTGTCCCCTGACGGAATCCGGTCTCAAAAGGGGCCCAATTGACACCGATTTCCGGCGCCAGGGTGCTGAGTTGACCCTATCATACAGGTTCCATACATTATTGTAGGGTCTCTATACAGGGCGCCTAGCGCCCAAACTAGGAGGTGTGCCATCTAGCTGAGACCGGTTCTTTGGGGGTACGGGTGTCCCCTGACGGAATCCGGTCTCAAAAGGGGCCAATTAGACACCGATTTCCGGCGCCAGGGCTGCTGAGTTGACCCTATCATACAGGTTCCATACATTATTGTAGGGTCTCTATACAGGGCGCCTAGGCGCCCAAACTGGGAGGTGTGCCATCAGGCCGAGACCGGATCCCCGGGGGTACGGGTGTCCCCTGACGGAATCCGGTCTCAAAAGGGGCCCAATTGACACCGATTTCCGGCGCCAGGGTGCTGAGTTGACCCTATCATACAGGTTCCATACATTATTGTAGGGTCTCTATACAGGGCGCCTAGCGCCCAAACTAGGAGGTGTGCCATCTAGCTGAGACCGGTTCTTTGGGGGTTCGGGTGTCCCCTGACGGAATCCGGTCTCAAAAGAGGCGATATAAGCACCGATTTCCGGCGCCAGGGCGCTGAGTTGACCCTATCATACAGGTTCCATACATTATTGTAGGGTCTCTATACAGGGCGCCTGGCGCCCAAACTGGGAGGTGTGCCATCAGGCCGAGACCGGATCCCCGGGGGTACGGGTGTCCCCTGACGGAATCCGGTCTTAAAAGGGGCCCAATTGACACCGATTTCCGGCGCCAGGGTGCTGAGTTGACCCTATCATACAGGTTCCATACATTATTGTAGGGTCTCTATACAGGGCGCCTAGCGCCCAAACTAGGAGGTGTGCCATCTAGCTGAGACCGGTTCTTTGGGGGTTCGGGTGTCCCCTGACGGAATCCGGTCTCAAAAGAGGCGATATAAGCACCGATTTCCGGCGCCAGGGCGCTGAGTTGACCCTATCATACAGGTTCCATACATTATTGTAGGGTCTCTATACAGGGCGCCTGGCGCCCAAACTGGGAGGTGTGCCATCAGGCCGAGACCGGATCCCCGGGGGTACGGGTGTCCCCTGACGGAATCCGGTCTTAAAAGGGGCCCAATTGACACCGACTTTCCGGCGCCAGGGTGCTGAGTTGACCCTATCATACAGGTTCCATACATTATTGTAGGGTCTCTATACAGGGCGCCTAGGCGCCCAAACTGGGAGGTGTGCCATCAGGCCGAGACCGGATCCCCGGGGGGTACGGGTGTCCCCTGACGGAATCCGGTCTCAAAAGGGGCCCAATGACACC
>VIAA01000144.1:0-115968 GCA_015776775.1 Magallana hongkongensis | reverse complement strand
TAATATCAATTAAGTATGTACAGTGTGTCTTGAAACACACAATATTCGAGCATTTTTAAACAATGCCGTCAAATTTGTTTGTTTAACCTTGTGATATTAATTATTATTTATATGACTTCATTTGATGATTGAAGCTTTATATCGTTTACATTTCTAACCGACGAAGTTCGAAAAATTTGTTAACGTACCCTTAGCCTATTTAGTAAAACAAATTGTCACATGCTTATGGACTGCAATTCTTACTTTTTGGCGTGTTTTGTACCCTGCTTTTACTAAAGGAAGGGGCGATTAATTTGGGTCTGTCCGTCCGTCTGTAAAGGTAAAGGGTGTTTAAGATATCGATCAAAAAAGAATGTTACACAGAGAGAATTACAGACGGACGAAATATTGTGTGTTTCAAGACACACTGTACATATTTTTTTCTATCGAGGCTCCCTATGGACTAAAGACGACGTTAAAGTAAATGTCTCAAATTCCTACCTTTTATCTTTTCCGGACAATATCTTAAAATACCTTGGAGCTTATGCTTATACTCCTTAATTATGCCTAAACAAAATTTATTTACCTGTAAATATATTTGATTAAACAAACTGATGAATAAAGTTGTAAGCAGAATTGGCAAGAAAAATAGAAGTGTTTCAGATGTATTCTTTGAGTAAAATTTCGACAATGGACGCTCTAAAACGTGTATGTAAAATATATATTTAAAATGTAAAAAAAAAAAAATGAACATATTTTCTCGACAGAACAGAAAACAATTCATTGCACTATGTTATCTAATAAAATAAATGTTAAATGTGTGTAAATAATTAAAGCTTTTATGTCAATCAATGGATCATGCACACAATGGTCTACGTCGACTTTTTCAATAGTATATGAGTAAAAAAACAGTGACAATGACAAAATGACGGAAGCCCATATTATTGGCCAGAGACACTGGAAAGTAATAAAATCTGCGGCGGGGCTTCATGCAAAATTCGGCAAACGGCCGAAAGTGTCAAGACAATAGACAAGAACAGATGTTGGCTTATGCGACCCCATTTAAATAACGTAAAGCCATGACGCTGGTTGGATGTGACAGGTATTGCAATGAACACACCATTACCTGGAATTATAATCAACATTTTGAAAAGAACGCTTATTATGGTCCCTTGCGCACTATAAAGATGTCACAAGAGCCGATGTTCACCGAAATCTGATAACTTGGTAAACGATCTTTGAATGGCCGGGTTTATCTATTTAAATAGTCTCTATAACTGAGCTGCGTTCAAGATCGTAGCTGCTAGCCTAGCCGCTAGGTCGTAGATATCTAGGTTTATTGAACGGACCGCTAGGTTAGCCGCTAGATGTCTGATTTGAAGTTGGAAATATTCAACTAAAGACTTATTACATTGACATGATTTGTTAATTTCAAGCGGAAATATACATGTTAAGATTCATTATAACTAAAAGGAGGAATAAAATATCACTATGTAATTAGATTTCGTGTTTGTTACAAAATGGTAACTAAGGTGGCCATCTTGAATTCGATGTTTAGCATAAAATATTTAGGCTACGAATATCTACCTAGCGGCTAGGCTACCTTACCGTTCAACAACGTAGCCGCTACGTAGCCCTACCTAGCCGCTACGATCTTGAACGCAGCCCTGGACAACTCGTATCGTAGATCGGTTCCTATTCAATTCTGTGGTCAAAGAGGTATAGAGAGCTTGTTATACGATGTCGGCATAAAATACAACACTTTTGCAAACATCAGACATTTTCAATATCATACAATATTTAGTCAAATATATTCAAAGAAACGCAAATAACACAATTACCATGCTGAAAGAGTCTTAATTATCTTAAACGCATTAAAAATATTCAGGTTTTGAAAGGGATATATAGGAAAATAGTATACACAAAAAATTGGATATCTGAATATTTGAATCAACCAAAGAAATCCGATTTAAATTATGTTCTACAGATATTCGAAGTACAGGTTTACATTGAAATATTTTTTACTTAACGTGGTCTTCGTATTGAAAATTAGACAATAATTTCATTCAATTCGTGTCTTTTCTAAATCATGTACATAGCCATTAATATTGAAAGTACATCTAAATATGTTAGATGCGTGGCCTAGAGGTAATGTGGATGTCTTTTTGATTTTGTGGTCGTTGGGTGGAATCCACCAAATAGCAAATGTTTTTACTTTATCGAAACATGAAAAGAATAGAGAGATTTAGTTACATGTGCTTATCTTTTGATTTAAAAAAAAAGTTAATGTTTAATTCAGTCTGAGTACGAGCACACCCAATATAAACACTCATAAAATCTTTTATTAACAGTAAACATGTACTCTATTTTCACGTATATCCATTGCATTTTGCTTCAACTTATCACGGTTCAGAATATTGACTGACATTTTACACAAAGTTTCCTGAATTTATGTTATAAATGTGGTATTTGATCCACCAATGACGACTTAGCATTTATTTAGTTCGCCGATTTCATAACACCCTTAAATGTTTAAACGTTTAGTAATATTAGTGCCTAAAAATTAAATTTAAAAAAATCATCATTCATCTTAAGAGCATGTCTACGAGAAAACCATGCAAATATGGAAAAAAGCTGTGACAGCAAGTCTCAAGAATGAACAGAATTATATCATAGATTTAAAGGATACCCATCTAGAGTCAGATATATGATGTTTGTTTTTTCACTGGATGTTTCTATTTATAGTAACGGCCAGTATTGCATTCTGGTTAATTAGCCTCTAAAATCCAGAAAAGTTAAGAGAAAAATTGTCAAATTCAGTTATTCATTACAAAATGTATAAACAATGTTTGAAAAAAATAAGACTATATTTTTAAAGAGGAAGTTCAAACCTTTAACCGTTGCATATATTTTTTTCATATTTCTATTTACACCATGAAGTCCCAAGGGTGTAAATGTTGGCAGGATGCCAAGAAATGACAATTATACATTTTTGTCAATTTTTCAGAAAAAATATCTCAGAAAATGGCGCATTATTTTTTGAAATTTTGTGTTAATAAGAAACTGTCTGATGTATTGTTACAAATATATAAAATCCATCTTTGGACTCTCAAGGACTTAAAAGTAATAAATTAACAAAAACATCCCATTTTCAATTAAAATAAAAATTTGTTGGTTTTAGAAATCTTATTTTACAAGCGATTTTAATCCACTGAAGTCAATATTTGTAATTAAACATGAAAAAACCACCATATTTTGCTTTTAATTAAAAAAAAAACTAGTTGTTATCATTGTTTCTTAAAGAATTCTTATTCATTACATTTACATTTCATTACTACTGTTAGAATTCTCTCCCCTGTTGCGCTCTTCTGTAGAGAAGGTAAATTAGTCAGAATGTTGACAAAGCTATACAAGTTCAAGTTCAGGCTAAGTATTGAGAGATGCTGTGAGTGTTGTTAATATATGTTATGATATTGAATGATTTTAATTGCCCCATCTTGTTAGTGTTATTCACTATATCACATATTGAAGTTTGATGGAGACTTGTATCTAGTCTATAAACTGCTATATTCTGTCCCGATATAATTAAGCAGCACATTTGGACGAATTTTAATCAAAATATACAAACTTGTGATAGAAATGCAATTAAAATAGTTGAAGGGGAAGTTTATCTCATTCACAGATTGGGAAAGGGGAAGATGAAGGGGAAGATAATCTCATTCACAAATTATTATATTTTGCTAAAAAAAATCCACAGAAACGAGAACTGATTTCTTACAAAGATTTATAATTTATAATTGGGTATGTTGAAAATGACAGATGTCCTACGGGCCCGGTTTGACCTGAACGTAGCCTGGTCACGCTAAGATTATTTTTTCTATGTTGAAATAATTCGGAATTCAGTAGGAATGCCTCGTGCAATTTTTCATCAATTTTTCATCGTTATCATCATCACATTTCTATACATGTACATTTCACTAGCCATCTAAAAACTACCCTTCAGATGTTAAGGTTAGACTTCATGGAATCTTGAAATGACGGGAAAGGGCCCAGGGTTTTTTAAGTTTTTGAAAATGTAAAACAGTAAGCCCATTGAGCTCATTTTCGTAGGTAAAAAAAATATTTTTATCGCGAATAAACGCGTAACTTTGCGAATAAACGCGAAACTTTCGCGATATAACGCGTTACTTTCGCGAATAAACGCGAAACTTTCGCGATATAACAATATTTATATTTAACTTTCGCGTTTAATCGCGAAAGTTTCGCGTTAATTCGCGAAAGTTTCGCATTTATTTGCGAAAGTAACGCGTAATATCGCGAAAGTTTCGCGTTTATTCGCGAAAGTAAGGCGTTATATCGCGAAAGTTTCGCGTTTATTCGCGAAAGTTTCGCGTTTATTCGCGAAAAAAATATTTTTTTACCTAAGAAAATGAGCTCAATGGGCTTTCGTAATTAGCAGCTTATCTCCTCTTGGAAAAAATTAAAGTTTGTACCTTTTCTTAAAATTAAAATATAGTTGTAAAGGAAAAAATGAGGTGTTAGGTTACCCTTTCCCCGGGGATCTCAACCTGCGAAAACCGCATATAAATATAAACATAAACTACCGGTATAAAAAATGTATCCCAAATATTAATATAGACATTCTAACTTGTTTTTGTGGGATTGTTTTTTGGGATGTTATTTAATTATAACCCATCGTAAGAAGACCTGGTCCCAGAGTTATGAAGCAGTCTAATAAAAAAGTCAAATTTTTTACATTCTCTTATTGTCTTGTGATTAAAAAAATTGAAAAAAATGAAATGCTAATAAAAATGTGTGTCTATATTATATTACGCTGATATTCTGCTGATATTTACAAATTTTGAGCGTAATTTATGATGTATCATATCTTTATTAACATTCTTAGGCTTGATATCGGGTCCCTCTACCCCTCAAACAATAAAAGTTCAATCCTTTATATTGTCGGAGAAAAATAATTACCAAATTTACCTTATTCTATGATCATTTAATGTGATGGACATACATTGGCAATTGGTTCCACACCACTTCCACATTTTAAAAAATCGTCTGTTAAATTCAACAAAGATATGTTTTAATCATATTTTTTCATGGAGGTGATCCTTTTGTCTTTTTTTGGGTTTTTTTTTTGTTTGGTTTTGTGTTTTTTCTGTGTTTTTTTTTTTTTTTGGGGGGGGGGGGGGCTTTGAAATTTGGTCCTACTTCCTGAATTAAAAGATCGCCAGTTCCAAGTATAAAAAAATGAAAAGACCAATACATAATACATGTATCACTATGTTTATCGAATTAGCAGAGAGAGAGAGAGAGAGAGAGAGAGAGAGAGAGAGAGAGAGAGGGAGAGAGAGAGAGGAGAGATTGTCAATCTTTAGTAAACAATATGTAAAATTACACACCAAAAGAGCCCCGCTTTAATTACTTCAGTACTTTGAATTTTGTAGTTTTGCCCCTGTAATTATTCATTCGTGTATCTAATAGGCACTCTGCTTGTCTTAATGTGTAGCACCGGCAAATAAGTCCACTTCAGCTTACATGTATATTCAAATTTCCATTTCCCATGATTTCTCGTGTTTTAATGGCATTGATTTAAAAAAAAACTGAAATGTGTTGAAGCAACCCTTAGTTCAGTAAAATAGTGTTTGGCTCGCGAATATGTCAGGTTTTTTACCCATAATATACATGTGACAATGTAAAGCTCACGCCAAACTACAGATTCTGGAGAGTTTTAAAAGCAGAAAAATGTCCAACTTTAAGACAATATATTTGCAATATTATTGAGAGTCCAAAGACGGACTTTTGATATATTGTAAAGATAAATGTCCTTTTATAACTAGAAACAGATTTAGTGAATTTAAAGTGCCATTTTCTGACTTTTAAGCATTTAAAAAATGTATATTTTTACAATTTTACAAAAAGTTGGAAACATGCCAGATTCGTGACCTATCTGCACTTAACAGAAAGAAAATATGGGAATTTTCACAAAATGAATTACACAAATGTATCTTGTTAGTGTTAACTCTAAATGACTTTTTGAATTCGTATTTAAACTAAACTCAGAATTCTTAACAATAAGTTGGTGAATTATACAAGATTTTATTCTTAAAAGGGTCAAAATGCTATTTTTAGTAACAGTGCTGCAGAACCAAGTTTAGACTGACCACATCAAAAAAAAAATTGTGGCAAATTAATTCATATAGATGCACACTGTTACACACAAAATATGAAGTTGATCAGAGAACCTTGCTCCCACCACCTTTTGCATGGTTTTCTCGTAGGCATGCTCTTAAATATCAGCGAGCCTTATTTAGAATTGAAATCTTCAGAGACAGAGTTTCAAATACTTCAATTATTTATAAGATAAAAAGTCGAGTCGAACTTATTTAACTTCAGGGTGAGGGTTGGATGGGATGATGATTTCTAAAGGAAAGGAAAAATAACCGGCTTTGCGCGAAGTTGAAACTTCCGTGCATACATTTTGCCATTAACAGTATACATGTACTCTATTTTCACGTATATCCATTGCATTTTGCTTCAACTTATCACGGTTTGGAATATTAACTGACATTTTACACAAAGTTTCCTGAATTTATGTTATAAATATGGTATTTGATCCACCAATGACGACTTAGCATTTATTAAGTTCGCCGATTTCATAACATCCTTAAATGTTTAAACGTTTAGTAATATTAGTGCCTAAAAATTAAATTTAAAAAAATCATCATTCATCTTAAATATCAGCGAGCCTTATTTAGAATTGAAATCTTCAGAGACAGAGTTTCAAATACTTCAGTTATTTATAAGATAAAAAGTCGAGTCGAACTTATTTAACTTCAGGGTGAGGGTTGGATGGGCTGATGATTTCTAAAGGAAAGGAAAAATAACCGGCTTTGCGCGAAGTTGAAACTTCCGTTCCTTCACTTGAAGCTTACATGTAAAAACTGTACTAACTCCAAACAGGATTTGACCAAGTAAATGTAGACAATAGTGTGTGTATGTATATATATATATATATATATATATATATATATATATATATATATATATATATATATATATATATATATATATATATATATATATATATATATATATATATGTATGTATGTATGTATGTATGTACTGATAAAGTCACAACATATGAAATGTTTTCACCATTCTCTTGGCAACTTAACAGCTGCTAGTGCCACAATTTACATGCATACATTTTGCCATTAAACACGAAATGTCTGAACCAGAGTTATTGCTTACATCTTTAATTAATATTTCAACACGTATGAGGTGATGTCCGTAACGTACAATTGAATTTTATCTGATCAATAATTATGGTGACAGTAATCAAAAACCTACTTTCATTACTTTAGATTAAGCAGCCTGAAGTAGTAAAGATGGGAGAAAGTTGGTAGACAGGTTTTTGCGGAAGTTAGATTGAGTTCGTATTTTTTTCCTCACACAACAAGATTATCTAGATCTATCAATGATTTTATTTAATTTTGCCTTAAAATTACGATCAAACATTATAATCATTAGTAAAAACACGTTTTTTCATGATAAATAATGATATATCAGTGATTAATTTATTCAACATTTGCAGAGATAATGAATGGAAAGCAAACAATTGGAATCATTCCAAGGGGCATAATTTTGTCAAAAATTGCTCATTACCGACAATCGTAAACAGAACATTACTTGACCTAGATATGCTTATGATAAAACTGTTAACCAAATTTCTTTTCAGTATGTGCAACCTTTTCGGTTTTCAAGGGGCATGCCTCCATTGCTATACTTGCTCCATCGAACCAAAAACCGAAATTAATCTAGCTATTCTTATGATAAATCTGTATATCAAATATCAAATTTCATTTCAGTGTGTACAACCTCTGGGAAGAAAATGAACAGAAACTGCCAAAACTTTTTCGAAGTTCTTGGGGCATAGCTATGTCAAAAATTGCTCCAACGTATCCAAACCCAAACTTGACCTTGATATTCTTATTATAAATGTAAATACTGAATATTAATTCAGTATGTGTAACCTCTGCGAAGAAAATGAACGGAAAGTACTGGTGGACCGACCGACAGAGAGACAGCCGGACAGCAACAAAGCAATAAGCCCTCCCCTCTTCGAAGTGGACATCAAAAGGTCTCTTACCCCTTTTCCCCTTTGTTAAAAAACACCGGATCCGTGCTGGTAAGGGCAAATTAATTATTTATCGTCTTTTTGTTCTATCATTTATAATAATTACGTAACATTAAAACAGAAATGTATAAGTAGGTACTTGTATATCAAGTCAAATAATCAATGCCGTATCTTTCTCAGATATCAGTCTTCTTTTAAGAAGTGGTAGTTCACAGCACACATGTTTACTGTTGATTTAATTAAGGGCAAGACAGCTGTTGGAATATTTTAAAATTAAGATGGTTTTAATGATATATTGAAAGTTTGGATGACTTCGAGAAACCATCATAAGACTAGGATGTGTCATTAGAGTAAATCGAAAACATACCTTGCGTTTAAGATAGCTTCGTGAATATGCCATCAATTCAGATGGTCAATGTTCTTTTAGACAAACTATTAGATTATTGCATTATTTGAAGAAAAAATATTTAGTAAACCTTTCCTACGACAAATAAAGTTATGTATCCATGTTATATTTTTTTCATAGTGTCTTAAGTGCTTAAGTGTCATAACTAATATATCATAAAGAAGAAAACATGTTATACATAAATAGTTCGTAAGGTATGGTCATGGTACCTCCACCTTAGAAATAAGTTTATTTTTTCAATAGGGTGTGCTTTATAATCTAAAATGTTATGTATTAAATTAGTTTTACAGAAAATATAAATATGAATATACAATCCAGATTAAAGTGAAACAGAAATCAAAATTTATTTCTAACACACACACACACACACACACACACACACACACACACACACACACACACATATATATATATATATATATATATATATATATATATATATATATATATATATATATATATATATATATATATATATAAGGTTAGTTTCTGACTCACTACGGAAATATATATATTATATATATTTTTTTTTATGGAAATAATATCGGTTGATCAATCTCATAGATGGCAAAGCGAAGCCGAGCCGTCAATGAGATTGATGAACCCAATATATATTTCCGTAGTGAGTCAGTAACTAACCTAATAAGTGTTTTCATATTGTTTCCCCGAGGACTATCAAGCGACATGTTTATATACAAATAGCGATGATCTACGCAAAGTCATGTACAAGGTGTCTAACATCTCGTCCAATTTAACTCATTTAACCTCTTCAAAATTTCAATCTCACCTCTCAAATACTCTTTAAAAATCTTTGCTTCACCCATGCTAACTTATAATGTTTTGTTGCTATTCAATTTTAAATGTTTTCTCCCTTTCCTCTGCAGAGATTTGAGCAAATTTCGACGCTGCCATTTTGTTCTCCTCCAGACAAAACAATTTGACGTCAATATTCTAAGGACAACTACTCTAATTCTAAAGAATTTCAAAAGGCAACTAAAAGGCAAAAGGCACCTACTCCAATTACTTTTAGAACTTACGGCATGCAGTTTATGTATTTAATTCTATGATATATCGATGTGGGTAAGCGAAGCGTCGGCCAGTGACAGCGATATTGCCTAATATTATTTCTCACCGAACAAATATAGAGATAGATGAGGCAATCACGTGCTATATTTAAAGCAATGAAAGTGTGACATTTCTGTCCAAGGGAAAACGAATATATATAATCAAAAACAAAAAACGAAAATGAACAGTTCCAAAGATATTTTTTATTCACTAGCGCGTTCTGGATTTTTACGTCCGTCCTCATGTGAACATACATAAGTTATGACATTGTTATATATATATATATATATATATATATATATATATATATATATATATATATATATATATATATATATATATATCCAAAGTCTCTTTTTCAATGAATAATAAAAAACTTTTAAAACACTGTTTCAAAATATTTCGACCGTGTTACCGGTCTTCATCAGTCGGTGTTTATTGTCTATAGCAACACAACGTAGAACATATACTATGACGTCACAATATGAATATATATATATATAACACATGTAGCACATACACGGGGAATGCCCCATATAGAAAATAGATATAGAAAATATATCAGTTTATAACAGTACATTTTATATTTGTTATTCAACCATTTAAATCAATCTAACAAGAGTGCGACAGATTCAGAAGTTAGTAAATGACAGTGAGCGTCTGGCCTTTTGACCTAACTATTATTTATTTGGGTAGTTATTTTATTATGCACACCAATTTATACCCTCTACACGCAAGTAAAACCTTTGCGAGTACGAAAAAAGAGACTTAGACAACACTAAGAAAAATATGCAGGTCATATTATATGGAGTTGATAGATTTCGCAACTATGTATAGGGAGCAGTGATGCATTTTAAAAGACAGCAACATGATGGCTGTAACAGGTTTTCTGCTGTGAGACTTGTTACAAACGTTTCTAAGAGGAAGTGAATATCACACTGACTGAAGCCCAGTTATAAATTGCAAATGGCAATAAAATCTGAGAACCACGCGTGAATAACAAAAAAACCCACAATGATTGCGAGTGAATCATTTCAAAGGTTTAAAATTCCTATTTTACATTCTTCTGATTTTACTTGTCTCCATAAAAGTTGTTAAAGTTCATTAGTCTCGACGTTTAGAATTAATCTATTCTGTGTAAAAATGTCGACGTTGTTGTGGAAATGATCATCACAATCGAAAACATATTTACAATCTAATCGTTGTCATGATATGGATCATCTTCTTCATCTTCAACGTCAGAAAATAAGAGATGTCTGTTCAAAAGAAAAATCAAACTTAGCACGTGATAATAAACAAGAAATTCCAATTTTCCATGAAATGGAAAATGACATAATAAAATGACATTCTTACCCAAATTGAAACGCATCTAGATTAGATACCAAAAAGCAGTACTTCTGATTGGTATAAAAAAAATTATAGCATTCTTATAAACTTAGAAAGTGCATGTAAGTACGTATTGTACGTATGCCTAAACATGTGTATAGAGTATGTACGTATGAATTAAGAAGGCATACGTGATTTGTGTAATTACCTATAAAAGATATCCACAGACACATTTTCTATTAAAGGTGTCCGAATATGCTTAAACTTCATAAAAGACTTCAATATATCTGTTATTGGTAAATCTTCAATAAGAGGCACAATACTTTGACCATGAACTGCAAGTTCTCTGCGAATTCTGGTCCTGCACTGGTGTTGTAAGGTTTTTGGCTCTCTTTTTCCTTTTTCTAATAGGGCTAATAAGTTCGACTTTTTTTCTTTGGACACATGTACATGATACATTTCTTCATTCAATAACGTTATATCTTCATCCATGTACGTGTTTTCTGGAAAAAAATATAGCTCGTTGTCCATGTCTTCTAACTCAGAGACAGTGTTTGGTATATTGAATCCACACTCCATAAGAAGTAGTACAAGTTCATAAAGTCCATATTGTAGAAAACACTTCAGGTCCAAATCTCTGTAAAATATCTGCATTGGTAGTTATTCATATCAGTGTTAATAATGATTGTGTATTTTTTATCTTAAAATACATGTAATTTAAATTAAAGAAAAATATATGTAATTTTAATGCCAAATATATTTTTCTAGATATGTAGGCAAGGTATAGATGCGATGTTCATTGATTTGTGTTTATGGCAATCTAAGGATTATGATCTATATGTCAAAAACCGGACCGACCCAAATCTCTTAATGAACAACAGAGGTGTTGGAATATCTGAATTTAAAGCTGCATGGTCCGATTTATTGGCTATTGCAGTATAAAGTATTTCAATACGCACCAATTATCTTAGAAAGCTATGGTCTGTCGCCTATTTACGCCAGCAGAATTTGTCTTCTTTTAAAGTTAGATATGTTCAAATAAAGGAAAAATAATTTCGTTTTTAGAACACAAAAAAGAAAACCAAACCAAATCTTCATAAGGCATGTTTAGAAAAGGGAACCGTTTGGTTTCATCCCCGAATTGATTTGGTTTATTCTAACATCGATTGTATTAAACAAAACAAACGTCAGTAATATAAGTGAACAAAATGTACACAGGTTTATTTCTTATTTTGCCAAAACATTATCATCTTTATTCATTGTGATGTCCAAGTCGAAATACAATCATACCCGCCCTGACGTGGTGGGGGGGGGGGGGTTTATATAAGGCGAAATTACGCGGTACCTTCTTAAGTAAAGTTTGTTTTGTAAATTAACTTGTTAGATTATTTTCTAATTGTAATATGGTTTAATTGACCGGGAAAACTAATAAAAAGTCTATGGTCAAAAACATGCTAAACATAATAATCGTTTAGAAACGTATACAAAATTAAATATAAAATCGGACCAAGCAGCTTTAAAGATTATGTATTCAATTTTTATCAGATTCATAGATCATATGATTTTTTTTAGATATCAATGGGACATGGTGATGATTCTAGTAGAAAATCATTTTTCCGATTTTAATATTTACAATGCTTTAGAAAGGCATTTTTAATAGGCAATCGAAATTTGATTGCCGTTTGTTGAGCTATAAGCGAGTTATAGAACTTGAAATTCTTCGAAGTAAACGTTATCCTTAATTAACAATGCTTTAGAAATAAATTTCTAATGATCAAATAACATTTAAGAGTCATTTGTAGAGTTATAAGCAAGATACGGGCTCACAATTCTTTGTCCTGTAAACAAGGCTCGTGCCCTGTTTTTGTTTACATAGGTTCAATATATACCCGTAAAAACTTTTCCAGCTTATTTGTCTATCTTTTTATCTATTTTCAGAATAGATAAACAGTTCCTAACGTTTTAAACATTTGTTTAAGGTTTAAAACTGAAAGTTTTACTTCAACGTACTAAAAATGAAAAAAAAATCCACTGATGTCAATGACCTACTTTTTGAGTTAATGGCCTATGAATATTTTTTGAAAATTTAAGAAAAATCCATAAAAACTTTACACTATGATTGAAATTTTCTTAATTGTGAAAAAAATACAATTTGCTAAACTCTTAATAAATGAAATACAGTTTTTGAATGCGGTGACATTAAATAGATAAGTTTTCATTCCCAAATGTTATAGATATTCAAGTCCAAGTTTCCTCTATCAGTTTTCAGATCCTTACCCATTTTTGATTCAATATAACAAAAACCTGAATGACGATAATGCCCAAACATCTAAAGTATTAAACTAAGTATAAGACCTCTCTCTGCTGGCATAAAATTTATATGAGTTCAATGATCAAAATTTTGAGATATGGTGTCTTTTATCATTTTTGACTATTTTTCAATGTTTTTGTAGTGTGTGTCATAAGATTTTTTAAACAAAGAAGCGAGATAAAACCAACAAAAAATATGCAAACTTATGTTGACTAACAAATAAAATCTTAACTTTAAATATTATAGTACTACCAAAAATATTTTAATGAAAAACAAAATCTGAAAATTTTAGTCCGAATTTCCTCAGTTTTGCTAAAAGACAAATTTTGTTACATCCACAGAGACATTATTGTTAATTCCATAATATAGTTATTATATCAAATGTTCTTTCAATAATCATTCATTTTCTATATATATATTGTATTTAGAACAAATTTTACTCATGACATTGAACTTTTTAACAATCCTGATTTGAGAACTCAAACCCTGAGTAATTAACGTCCTTAATATTGAAACATGAAAATAGAATTTGACCAAAGGTTAAAACAATTATTTTTGAAGAATGGCGAATGTATTTATGTTGTTGAAGATTTTAATTATCTTGAATATTAATGCCAGCACTGGTTTTAAAGGGGCATGGTCATGATTTTGGTCAAATTTTATTTTTCTGTTTTTATTATTTGCAATGCTTTAGGAATGTATTTCTAATGATCAAATGAAATTTGGGTGCCAGTCGTTGAGTTTTAAGCAAGATACAGGGCTTTCAATTCTTCGTCATGTAAACAAGGCTCGTGCCCTGATTTGTTTACATAGGTTCAATATACCAGTAAAAAATCTTTTTAAAGCTAGTTTGTCTATCTTATTATTCATTTTAAGCATAAATAAACAGTTCCTAACGATTAACACATTCATTTTATATTCACTTCAGCATTCAAAATGTAAGCAAACGCTTTGTTTACATAGCGAAGAATTGTAAGCTCTGTAACTCGCTTATGACTCGTCAGATGACACTCAAATTTTGGTTGCCTATGAAAAATGCCTTACTGAAGCATTGTTAACATTAAAATCGAAAAAATAATTGTTGACCAAAATCGTGACCATGTCCCTTTAACATATCAGAAAGTATATTGGCATCACAGAATAGATATGCTATAAATTGTTCACTGTCCAAAATGAAGTCATTTTACTGTGGCACAGAATGGCAAACTTACGTGTAATTCATATATTGGTAATATTGTAAATAACAGATTTAATGTGGGATAACACCCATCCAGTGAATTAGTATACATGTACATTTAGATAATTGCAAGAAGATAATAGGTCTTCAGAAAATTATAACATCTATAATGGTTCAATTTGAATTAGGACATAAACCTCTGCATTTGAATATACAAAAATATAATTAATGTTGAACTATTGGTTAAGAAGAAAAAATTCATTGATGATAATGAAAACAATCAATTATGTTATAGAAGTTTGATTGTAGTGTTAATTTTCACTTTCAAAAAAAGTAGGTCAATGATCTACCTTTTAAGTTGATGGCCATTCAATATTTTTTTAAAATCAAAAAATTCCCATTACGTTTTACCCTACGATTGAGATTTTCTTAATTGTAAAAATATTACAAATAATAAAACACTTTTATCAATGAAATACAGTTTATCAATGGTAGTGGCACTTAATAAATACAAAGCATTTAAATTTTAGCAACAATTGTTAAAAATATTCCAGTCCGAACTTCCTCTATCAGTTTTAAAATCACTTCACATTTTTGATCCGATGTTACAAAAATTGAATAATGATAATATAAAAACATTTATCGTAATGAACTTTCATATTAACCTTATTCTTTTGGCATTAACTTTTTATGAGGTCAGTGTTCAAAACTTTGAGATACGGTGTCTTATATCGTTTTGAAGCTTTTTTTTTATATTTCTGTAATTCGTGTCATACGATTTTTTTTAAATAATTCAGTAAGGTTAAACCGACAAAAAATATGCAAAACTATATAGACTAAAATATTAATTTTTGTTTGGCTAAAAGTCGATTTTAGTTACAGCATTATTCATAATAAAATAAAATATGGAATGTTATGTCAATAATAATTTATTTCATAAATACGATTTGTGTTAAGAACAAGTTTTACTCATTACATTGAACTTTATAACAAAGCGATTTGAGAACTCAAACCCAGAGTAAACAAGACCATTCAAATTAGATAATGTAAAGAATTATATTTAAAGCAATGTCTAATACGTATAAGACATGTTAAAGGGGCATGGTCACGATTTTGATAAAATTCTATTTTTATGATTTTATTATTTACAATGCTTTGGAAATGCATTTCTAATGATCAAATAAAATTTGAGAGTCATTCGTAGAGTTATAAGCAAGATACAGGGCTCACAATTCTTTGTCATGTAAACAAGACTCGTGCCTTGTTTTTGTTTACATAGGTTCAATATACCAGTAAAAATTCTTTTTCCAGCTTATTTGTATATCTTTTTATTTATTTTAAGCATAGATAAGCAGTTCCTAACGTTTAAAACATTCGTTTTAGGTTTAAAACTGAAATTATTACTTCAACGTTAAAAATGTAAACAAACGCTTTGTTTACATACCAAGAATTTCAAACTCTGTAACTTGCTTATAACTCAACAAATGACAATCAAATTTCGGTTGCCTATTTAAAATGCCTTTCTGTAGCATTGCAAATATTAAAATCGGAAAAGTAATTTTTGACCAAAATCGTGAGTTCGTGACCATGCCCCTTCAAATGTATGTTCAACAGAGGAAGTAAAACAAAATCAAAGTACTGATGTACTGACGGAGTTGATTTTATTGATTGATTTTTTATAGTATGGCTCCAAGCAATATTGAACTCTAGTCTTGTTTAACCAGATCATCGGCTGTCTCCGATTATCTCCGACAATCAAAAGAGAGACTCTCTGCTTGTCGGAGATTTACGGAGACAGCCGAGTGTCTGGTTGAACAAGACTATATTTAACTCTTGCGTAGGAATACATACGGCTACAAACATTTCTAAATTGTTCGTACCATTTAAAATCTTACTATTTTAAAGGTATCTTTAAATACGTTTCCTTGAAAAACAATGCTTCATCACACATTACATAAGATTTATCGATTATTTTCAAGAACTAAGTTTTGTCAGCGGTGATGATTTGTGCTTAGGCCCAAACACTGTTTCACTTTCGGTTTGCCAGAGTAACTGCATAGGAGAGTTGATTTAAATCAACTCCAAAAATGTTTTTACTTGAATTGAAAAAGATGTTTACTGATATGTTTATACAAAAAGGTCATAGTTACTTTGAAAGATGAGTCATTCGTTAGAAAAATTAACAAAAACTAGACTTTGACCCGTACGTGCACGGGTTGACATTGCATATGATATCGGACAAAATAGATACATCGAAACACCGTATTGTTGACATTTACATAACCAAGTTTTAAGCCTACAATAATGCTTTTAATTTCACTACACACTGCTTAGTTAAAATAATCTACGTTTTTACTCGATTCTAATTTACACACTATGTTGACATTCAAAACACTCATATTAAATGCACTGAGTTAGAGTTATCTCCCGGTTGTTGTTATTTTGGTGTGTTTTTTTTTAATGAACGGAATATATTGCAAACTGAGTTTAATATCCATGCAAATGTGATATTGTGGAAACATAAAGAGCCTCCCGTGATTTAGCGTGAATGTAATGTGCATGCGCAGGATTGTAAAATACAAAAAATCCAGATGATTTCCGGATTGTTTAAAGGAATTTTCGTTGATTATTAATATATTAATAAGCGAAGCTTGATTGAGAAAAAATAAAAACAAATTGGTCATCGTCAAGTACCAATGCTGTTCAAAATATATAAAAGAAAAGACAAGACTTTTCCGATTTCTCGGTATTAAAGCCCAAAAATTCGAGTCTATTATTTTAATATAGTAGTATAGATAAATATAACGGTTATTCTAACCATGGGAATTCTTGTTTATATTAAAGAAAATTAAAGGAGTTTTTTAGTTTATTGCCTAGTATAATTGTCTTTTAAACACCATTTCAGAATTTCAAAAACATTTTAGTGTGTACCTGAATAAAGTTGTGTCAATAATAAAGTCTGCTCCTGCGACAAGGAGATGAAAAATTCCAGTTATGTCGATCTGGCGATAAAATCTGTCGTGCGTTGAAAATGATTCATCTGGAATTATCTGGCTGCTCCTCATAGTAAAATAATTAATTTGGGTCATGAAACAACATTTCAGGACATGTGCAGGATTTTTCAGTAGTGATCTTAAAAATCTTATTTCATTGTCTCTTGTATCTAAAAGAAACATAGAAGGCAAATTATTGTGAATATTTATTGTCAAATGATCAACATACATGTACATCGCAACACTTGTTTATGGTTTATATAATACATTATTGTATTTAAGCGGATAATTTTCTATATATAGCTAGCTCTATATAAAATATAAAGACAATTGTTGATTTTCACAACGTCTTTATTATTATGAAAGTGAAGTTAAGGTATTTCACTCCTCATGTTTTGATTTCATTGCGCAGATGATCATTATATTTAAAATGAATATGATTTTATTTATTTAATCACCACTGATAGATTATTATTTCATAATTACACAACATTCATAAAGAAAATCCATTTGAATTCAAGAAACAAACAAGTTTTTGGGGGAACTATTTTTTCGTGCGGAAGGTTTTTTAGACGAAAATGACAGAAACAAGCAATTTTATGAATTTTCAATATACTTTTATTTGTATTATACTTTATTCATTATTCACATTTTTAACATTTGATAGGTTTGTAAAATATTTTATAGGTTCAGTGTGACATGTACAAAATCAAATCTTGAGATTGTGATAGCCGTTTAGCATAAAATCATGCATATATATAGAACGTCTGAATTTTTTAAAGCCAAATTTTGCGAGAATTTTACTTTTGAAGCCCTATATCTAAAATTTGACATCACTGACCCCCATGTTATATTATGTCAAAATGATACTGAATACATATTTAGGCAAACTGAATTAATCTTATAAAATTCTTGATATTCAAAAAGTTTTTATTTCAAATCAAATTGTAACTATTATAAAAATTGTCTATTTTAAGTGCAAAAAGGTCACACAAAAATTCCTGCAGCTTTGTACAATTTTTTTTTCGTAATCCCTCTATTCAGTGTGACCATTGTGCATAATTAAAAACAATATTTGAAGAAATAAGTTTGCTTCATCAAAAATACTGACAACAAATCCTAATCAGGATGAAACTGCATTTTAGGTGCAAAAAGGTCAAATTAAATGGGCCATAACTCAGATCCCCCATTATCTTTGTATTTTTTAAGTTTGTTTTGTCTACAAATTTCAATGATATACTTCTCAAGAAAATCTTGATACAAACAACATTGAGGAGTGGGATACCTTAAAAGTAATTTCAAAGTAACAATGTTGTTTATTTAGTGTTTTAGGTGTCAAATTCGGAATGCCAAAATTTCAATATCATGGGTAAAACCTTTGTTCTAAACACGTTAAGTATTAATTCATATTGTTATCGGATTTGAAAGTTTTATCAATTTATGGAATGCGAAGTAAATATTTCTAATTCTGTGTTTAACTAGAAGAGATGATAGCGCTATAGTACATGTAACAATAGTTAAGTTAAAATATATTAGTCAATATAATTTTGACGATGTATTGTTGGTTTTAACTTACTTATCCTGCAGATAATTGTATGACATACTACAATGCAATACAAAACAAAAACGATAAAAAAAAATTTTTTTACAAACAAAAACAGATGTCTCTCCTTTATAGCTATATGGTTACATTGGTAAGATAGTTTTAGTAATGTTCAACTGTGTTTTATTTCATCTATATATGTTACAATTTGAAGAATTAGAATTCAGAGGTTAAATTTGTATCAAGTTTAATTTTTTATGCATTGTAACTCCTGTTGATGTCATTTTCCGGGGGGTTTAAAAGTCTATATGTCTAACGATTCAAAAGGTATGATTTGGTGCGTTTAAAAAAAATCATTGACTTCATATTATTTTAGTACCAGAAGAACAAGGACTTAAAGGTAAATACAAATTGTATGCATCAATAAATGTTTAATAACTGTTAACATCATTCAGATATTTGCAAAATGATATAAAAATAGTTGTGTTTAGAAAAAAAATAGAGGAAATTTGGACTAGTATATTTTTAAAACTGTTGCACAAAATCTATTTTTTGATATCTGTTTTGCAAAACTGTGTTTCCTCATTTCTATCTTATTTTATTTTTCAAAAAGATTTTTTAAAAGCATTTTTTTAAAATTAGAGATATTTCAATTTAAGAGCATAAATTTTTGTAGGTATTTTTAAATTAAAAAAAAAATTGTTTATTAGCTACTAGCTCAAAAAGACATGGTTTTATTTAAAGCGATTAATAAAACAACAATCGTAGTTTTATTATTATCATCAATTTCATAGAATATATTAAGTCAGAGAGCAGAGTATCTGGAATTAATAAATAACCTTATTTTTACATATTAATATCACAAACTGAAGCGCACTTGTCGTTGGATTGTTTTCATTATTTTTTTATTGCAAACTCGCACACATACGCACACACACTGCTCCTGTGACCCTTTGTGATTTATCAATGGAATTTTGTTTGGTTGTTAAGGTTACTTGCTTTTATTTATATTTTTTGCAAATTATATATTTTATATTTTTATACTCCCGCTTCAAAAGAGAGGGAGTAAATTGTTCTACGCTTGCGTGTCTGTCGCATTTTTTCAGCAATTATAAACTACAGACACACTTTTTAATGATGTCATATTTTGGGATGCAGTTTTCGAACAAATCAGACGTCAACTACCTGTTAAATGACGACTTTGTTTATTGTAAGCCTAAATGTTTGAATAACTTTTCGCCAAAGAACCCTCAACAACTATTCATTGTGGACGATTGAAATTGTAACACACTTTTGTTAAGGTATGTAGTGTCATATGTTGGGATTCATTTTTGTACCAATCAGTTTAACCATGATAAGGTTTTTGTTTTATTTTGACTCTATATTTTCCAACAAATTTTTGTCAAACATTTCTTAGCAACTTTTTAAACTATAATTTTTTATGCATGCCATAATGGTACTATTAATTGGTACGATCAAATCTGATGTTAACTTCCGGTCCTCTTTGCTTGTTTTTGTATATTCACATCGATATCAGAGCGGGGATACATGTATCACTAGTAAAATTGTCTCATTGATTTCTTGTTTTAATTAGGTTCAAAAGAATCATAATGGTTTTTTTCTTTAGAAATTCAATGATAAAAGAAAAGTTTCATTAAAGCAGTAGTTCTAACAATGTTTTGAATATAAATACGTAAATTTAACTTACCATGTTGAATTGCGAATGCTAAAGAACTAACCCCATTTTCATCTTCGAAATTGGTATCGGCTCTATGGGACATAAGTTCTTGTATTATTTCAGTCAGATTGTATTTGATAGCAGCGGTTAGAATTGACTTCTTATTTTTAGCCTCTTCGTCTGGATCAGCACCACGTTCAAGCAGTCGTTTTACAAGATGGGTTTTGTTCTCAGAATTCGAAACGTTTTCAATAACATTCAGCAAACATCTGTCTGGGCTAACTCCCCGTTCCAGAAGGTAAAGGACGCCGTCATATGCACCTAAATAAAACGTGGGTTTTATGTTTACTGTTTTGATAAAAATATACTTTTTTAATACAGGTTCACGTAAAAAATGTTTATGATTACATATGTATCATTTATTAATCAATTTTTTTAAAATCTGAAACATTACATTTTCTGTTTCTGCATATCAGTTGAAGTGCTGTTAACCCTGAACTGTCTGTTTGGTGAGGATCAGCACCATGTTCTACTAGAATCCTTACATCGTCCTGTTCCAGAAACATGCTTTGTACAGCTTGAATTAATAAAGAACCATCGCCATCCTTTACGTCCTTGTAAAAATGGACATTTGCTCCTCTTTCCAGGAAGAATTGTACATCTTCGGATTTATGAGGGGAATTCAAAACAAACTTTAAAGTAGAGAATTTGTATTTTTGCTCGATCTCCTCAACTGGAATGCCTGCATCTATGAAACCATACAGTTGGTCTAAAATAAGAAAATTAAGAAATATTAAATAAATGCTGTTTGTAGATATACAATCATAATTAAGTTACATTTCTGTATAAAGGGAAATCACGGTTATTAATAAGCTGCTACTTAGTTGAAAATGCATCATTTCTTTAAAATTTGATTGAGAGTATCGCTTGAAGTGGCACGATAGTGAAGACAATGCAGTAAGGTATGTTGCCAAAATTTCTTGATCATGATATTAAATAATCCATAAGCGATAGAAGGAGCAAAATACCGCAAAATAGAACAAATAGTTATTCTAATTTCAATGATCATAAAAACATGAAAGAAATAAAATGCATGATCAACAACAATTTAATTGCAAAACAAATATCACTAAGAGCAAATTTAATGAACTAAAGACAATGAACAACACCTTTTACGCAATAAACGATTCTAATCGTGTACAATAAACAGTGTTCCTTGCAAAGATAAATGAGGATAAAGTAAAAATCAACGGTTTAGCACGATACAAACGAACTAAATTCAACATACACAGCGCGAAATGAACAGGCACAAAATCAAATTAAACATACTGTTGCAAAAATTTCGTCGAGTGGCGTTCTTAATAATAAGCTTCATGTCACAATTTTGTTATGCTCTCGATCAAAACGCTGTTCTTTCTTGGGTGCGGGATTCAAGGAATAATTGTGTTTGCTGGGGGTGTCTTTTCTTGGTAATTTACTATATGTATGTGAAAGAACATGATAACACATAATTATAATTAGTATACCTACTTTGTGTTTTGGTCTATGTATATGCATATACGTATATATCAGGCGTCCTGATGAAGACCGCCTTTCTATAACGTGAGGGATTAATATCCGCGTAATATCGCGAAAACAACATCTCGTGATTTTAAAATCTCGCTTAAATTTTTCGATATATGTTACTTTTATTTTTCTATTTGCGTTATAATTTGATAACTCCAAAAATTTGTAACACTCTTTACATACATGTGGCTGTCGATTCATTATGTACTGGCATATGTAGCCACCAGTAAAGCAAGGTTTTGAAACTTTGAATTGGATATTACTTTTGTGTTCAACGTCATACTATATTGAAATTATAACTAAATAATAATTCAAACTATAAATATTTTTTTTAATTTCTTTATATAACCAATTTCCATCCCAAATTTTAGCAATAATATCTTTGAAAATACTCGCTTGTTATTGTACAACAGCCATTGTTCACGTTTTTGTGGGTTTTGCTAAACCGCGGAACGGAAACGGAACGGAACGGAAATAGAAAATGTGATAATATCAAGATAATTTTAAGAAAAGATAGAAATTGGTCTAAATAGTTTATTCAAATTGAATTTTTAAACCTACAGAATCATGCTGATACCATTTGTTTGTTTGATTTGTTTTTTAAACTGGATTATACACGAAACAAATAAAGTGAATTCTAAAGTTCACACTAGGAAAACGTTCGAAGACCAAGTGACCTACAGTCTCGAGAAGCAGCATTTAAAGAATTTGAGGTTTTCAAAACTCGAATATTTGTTGAGATGTTTGTTGAAATAATGATTTTAAATAATTTAAAATACACAAATCATACGTGGACAAAAGGGGGCTGCAAGGTCGACAATTTTTTCTTTAGATATGATAGGAATTTAAGCTGTACATTATTAATTTGATAAGAAAAATCAAGCTATCTTAAAATGAAAAATAAAATATTTTTATTATATTTTCATAAAGAACCCACGTATCACAGTTAGTTTGGAAGATCTAAACTGTAATCCATGTACAAATATATAATGTACTTTCTTCTCCAAGATGACTTTTTACACAATTAGCCCTAATGAACAATTAGGTGGGAGGCGGAGTGGGTTGATACTTTCGATAAGAGGACAGAAAACCAACACATTGACAAAATTCAACAAGATATCATTAAACAATTCCAAACCAATACCATGGATTCAAATTAATACATACCAACAGACGTCAAACTAATCATTGGCGTATTTCCAAAACTATCTTGAAGATTTATATCTGCTCCAGATCTGATAACCGATTCAATTGTTTTTCTATCTGCCTTTTCCTCAATTGCCAACTGTAACACAGATTTCCCTGATCTTTCGATTTCATCGTTTGCGTCTCCTTCTCTCTTTAAAAGGGGTTCACGAATGTTTCTACCTTCCTCCATACTAGAAGAGTTAAAGAGTTATGATCCGGGACAGTTAGCTCGTAATGTTTTGACATGAATTCAATCAATATGTAAACTCATGCATGCTCTATTACGTCAATAGTAAAATTGCGGTTTAAAAAGCAATTGATCGAGTTGAATACTTTTATACCCATGCCTGCTGAATAGAAGGTAAATATCAAACACCGATATTGAATGAGCTAATCTCTCGAAAATGAAAAGAGGTATAGCGCCCTATCCATTTATTTCTTGTGAACCTTTTTCCTAAAATTGGATACGGTACCTGTCCCTTCGATGCGTTCATACTCACAGTTATAAGAAAATGAAAGACCAGATGGATATATCTATAATTTTTTAATTCTAATTATTATTTTATTAAAAAAGGAAAACAAAAATATATTCAACATGTAGTAATCGACCGAAAAATCAAAACCACCAACACGTTTCCACTAGGCCAACCAATCAACAAATCTTTACAACGTCTTTTCAATATATGAGACTACATATGAGTAGTTTAAAAAAGTAACCAGTTGGAATATTTGCTTGTTTTTCATTACAAAGACCACATCACACTAGAACCAATGTAATGTAAACATAAATTATAATGACTGAAAAAACATAATTGTTTGGATTTTAACGAATCTTGTGGGCTTAAGTAGTTCAAATACTCACATCTGTAAATTTTTATTGCATACTCAATTGCATTTCACCATTTTTTTTCAGAAGATTTAATTGATGCGTTTACGATAAATAAGAATTTGAAAAGCTAATAAATGTAAAGTTTGTATTTATAAATATTGTATAATATTGAAAATGTATGTTGTTTGCAAAAGCGTTGTAATGGAGGCAAAATCGTATGCTATGTGTTCTCGATATACGTCTCTATTGATCGAAGCTTCTTGCGTTTTTAAAATCTTTTCTTTACTATCTAATATTGCAACTTGAAACTCATATGCGTTAAAAAAAGTAAGTTTCGCATTTAACCAAGTATTAAACGTCTTATAATGTATACAGACTTGTTTTGTGAAAAAAAAAATACCTAAAGGCGATATAAGTAAAACACTGCGCCGGATAGTTATGGGAATGCTAAGGAAGCGTTTTTGCACATTTTTGTACAACTACACTGCACTTTCGTTTTCAGTGTATCTCACACTGTGTTACTTATTATACTTTGATAGCTTAACGCACTTTCATATAGAATCCAGGGGAAACGCGTGACTGGTAGTGACTTTGCTGCTAATTTTTAGCTATACATAAAAATTTTATTTTTAATACCTCAGTTGCATATTACATAATTTAATATTTCGAGTTCATGGGAAAATTATCGCAGAACACTTTTATTTAAGGAATGAATTCAATATTAATTTTTTTATACGATATAAAATGGTTTGGGGCAGTTTACGCTTTATAAACCGCGAAGCGGTTTATTAAAAAGCGTAAACTGTTTCAAACCATTTTATATCGACGTATAAAACTAATGAATATTGAATTCATTGCTTATAATTTAATTTTTTTACTCTTCATTGTAGATAATGAAAGAGTAAAAAAATTAAATTATAAGCAATAAACGGTCTTTTGACCTTTAAGATGACGTAAAATTGTACAAAATTCAAACGTTACGTCAGGCGTATTGATATGTTTTTGACGTTAGTCTTACTATGACGTAGGCAACATTCTTTATACGATAAAATAATTGTTTAGCCAATCAGAAAGCGCGTTACAACCAGAATTAAATTATTTTGTTAGATTCCAAAATTAAATAGGGGAAGGTTACTCCATAAACATACGGATTTTACAAGTGCAGAAATTCATTACTTTTTTAGCGGGTATTATGTTCTTATTCGTTCCACTCAAACGAACATAAATAATTTATAAAATAAAACACAAACACGTATATTAGGATGTGAAGCGCTCTGAAGTGCAGTTTACTTATTACACAATTCTAAATACATGGTTTTCTTCTTTATCTTCATTTCTACAAAATAGAACAATATTTTAACATAATATTCCAATAAACATCAAAAGCATGGGCGGGTGGGTGGGAATTAAGTTATCTGCACTGAATAGAGCCTTCGAATGGCTAATTAACTTTCCGCGCTAACATCGGTCAGTTAAAACCCGTGCAATGAATATTTAAATGTCACCTGACAAGGTGACCAACAACTAACCAATAGATTACAGGTGTAAATAAACACAAACACGTGTTATTTGGACCTTTAATAAATACATTTATATCTCTTTAAAATCTGAAAAATGAACCCTAAATATATTTAATAGCAATATATCGGAAATGATTTACCAAATAAATCTCAAGAGTCTCTTTATGTTTTCATGTTGAATATCTAGAAAAATATAACAGCTTGAAGTGCAATAGGTCACCTGGATGTCGTTCGTAATCTTATCCGTTAATGGTCTACCCGAAAAAAAAATATTTGATTACGCTGAGTAAGAATATGAGAGGAGATGGTATTGCAGGGAACTACATATAACCCGTGGGCTCAGTCCAATGCATTATATCACTTTTAATTACACAGAGTTTAATTACATGCTAGGTATAACAAAATTGAGTTTGAATCAGGGAGAAATATAGTTTCCATAGTCGGGACATAAACAACAGCAATTTTTTAGATATCTTTCGATAACATTTTGCTTTAATAATATATTCAATGTTTACATAATTTATATAAACACCTTAGTGGCGTGCGACCAGTCCTCGCCGAGTACCATTTCTCGCCAGTGCATTGTTACGTCATTTTATCACGTCACTTTATCAACACATAAAATAATATACGAAAAACGACGTAACAATGCACTGGCGAGAAATGGTACTTGACGAGAACTGGTCGCACGCCAGTAGGGGTTAGATGTAATGTTCATAAAATAATATAAATACATCCCAAGATTAAGCCCTTTAAAACTCTCCCTCTAGCTTGTCGGGTTTTAAAACAAAGCAACAAGTAATTCAAAGTCAACAGAGATTTTGCAATGCAAAGACAATGAAAGTTGTTGAAAAAATGTGCAATATGTCCAGAGTACTGCAGAATAGAGAACAGATGTCAACATATCCTATTACATTCCCAGTTCACTTTATTTCCCTTATAAATGTATCATAAATTCCTCTAAAGCAGTACCTTATACAATGAATACGATCATATTTTTTATTTCGATTTTTATTTTTGATGTCGCTACCTTGATATCCGCATGAATCACTAAAGAAAGCATTTTATTGTTTAAATTTGTAAACAGAAAATGCACATAAAACGTGGAATAAAAGCGCAAAATTAACAACTAGGCCATGACCTCGTGTTTCCAGTGTGCAATCGGATGTATCAAATCGGAGGGTTTATAAACCTTTACCGGTGCATACTATGAGTAAAGTTCAGCTATCAGGTTTTGAAAGGTGACCGTGTAACGGCTACAATATTTTATCTCTTGTGTTTTACCTTTAAGATACCTTTCTGTTGACTGCATGACAAATTTTCATCCTGCTATATAATATAAAAATATATATAACCAGTTAAATATAAAATTTTGATTTACACAAATGTAAAATCATGATATAGATTTTATGGATACCTTTTACTTTTCCCAAATAATTTATACACACTGTATATATACAGTAAATCTTTGATTTATTGAAACAAATCTTACATTATTTATTAATATATCTAACTACTAATCTTGGATTACAGAGGGTTGTGTATATAGCTTTCGATGAATTAAATTACACATGGCGACCGGGCAAGCCTTTGGGTTTCTATTGTGTATAGTACATCCAGAATGTGGTATGAAGGACCCAAACTCAATACGTCAATTGTAAGCTAGCACCATAGGATTTAGCAAATCGGGTACACTACCTTATATGGATAGCAAAACATGTGACAATATTTACGTCAAACCGTTTCTCCAATCCAGTGAATGAGTTGCTGAGCATGACGGTCTACAACATGTTAACGATTCAACAAATGCACGTGGTTTCTGTCTGTTTTATACACAATTGCAATATTTAAATGCTTGTCGGAATATTTGTACATCTTGATTTTTACTTTAGAAGTAAAAAAGGAAAGACTACGTACCATTTACTTTGTTTCATGCTCCTATTGAAAAATACTGTTGTTTTAGTTGATCAACTGTTGCTTTAAAAAATGAACAGTATCAAAGGACTGGCAAACATACGCATACAAGTACAAACAGATTTTGATAAGAAAACACTGCATCATTGTTTATTGGTGACTTTATCATTGTGCACTAGAAGTAAATACAGGTATCTATACATTTTTAACTTACATAAATAGCCACGGTAATAGAGATGCACAAATATACAAATGCAGAAGCGCATGATATGCATCGTCGGATACCCATGGGTGATCAAAAGACGCGATCACCCGTGGGTATCCGACGATGAAGCTATGCAGCATATAGTATTTTGTACGTTAAGCATTCTGATGTCCCTGAAGAAAATATCAATACGCATCCTATTAATGTTGTCCCAAATCTAGGATATCACGCGAAAAAACGGTACCCACTGCTTCTTATTCAATAGGACGTACCTCTCTTTTGAAAATTGACAATTGGTTATTTAAATAGGTTAATTTAAGTCCTTTTATGTAATTTTTTTTTCAAATATGAGCAAAGAAAATTAAATTGAAGTTCAGACATGATTGTTCATATTAATTTCATACATTCTGAAAAATCATTCAAAATAAATTTCCAAAGGACAATTCAAAATGTTATATATTCTCAATACGCTTTGTATACATTGAAACTTGTAGTAGCCCACAATGCCTTGCAACTCATTTACTGATTGGTTTGTCGATAAAAGTAAACCGATGGCTAATGTAGTATGCAAATGTATGCCGACGTCACAAAATCTAGTGGCCTCGACCTGTTTAGAAACGGATGGGAATAACCAATCTAGCTTTACGTAATAAAAGCCAATCCTCCAATCCTTAGTTACATTGTATAATATAAAAATCCTGTTAAAATTGGGTATCAACATACTGTATAAACAGAGTTATTTTCGGCCTGTAGACAATTAAGTCTAAGGTTACCTAATAGTTGAAATATGACACATATAACTATGTTTAAAAAAGGTTAAAATCATTGTTTTTAGTGTATGGGATTAAAGCATTAATATTTTCTTGTATCTTTGTAAAGGTCGTGTTTTGTAGAATCGGAAGACGAAAAATGGTTGTTATCGCATCTACTGTTGAATTCCTCGGCAACATTATTATGCCATTCTCGTATAACGTGTACATGTTCATCGTCCTTCGTTTCCTGGACGGAGCAGCTGCATTGGTTTATAATCAGGGAGCATTCATTATAGTTATCTTATTATCAGGGAGCATTTATCATAGGTATCTTATTTAATCTAAAGATGTTAAAACAAAAACTTATCATTGCTTCTTCGAATAGTCAGATTACTTACGTAAAATATAATCAAATTGGGATTTTGTTCAATTTAAAAAAAATATATTTATTTGGTCACCAAAGTAGTGTGTTTATTATCATAATCATCGAATGATTCATTTTGACGTCGTCGTGTTAATAACTGCCGTTAAATGAGCAGATGAAATAACGCGCTATGTTTATTTCTCTGCTTAACAAATTTTCATAACGCGTTAACGCGCGTTACTTATTTTGTATGCACACATCGTTGCGGTTATGGGACTATAGGTTTTAAAAAATAATGATTGTTTAAATTAAATCCCAAATTCCAATTTCTGTTGAATTAAGTCAATTGGAAGAGCTCTTATGAGAATACTTTTATAGAAGCATTTGCTTGTACTTTGTCCTTTTTTGCCAAAATAGAAGAACGATAATTTCATCTTTATTAGTATTGAAAATCGGTATTTTGAAAAAGCTTCCTCGCACATTTTCATGTACATTTTTCACCCACTATAATTAGTATGATGTCAATATATATCTAACGTACAGATTTTACAATCGTAGCAGTAGAGGAACCATTCCCAACTATTACTTTTACATGTAGAACCTATTAGTATGTATGCCAATAACTTAACCTTGGATACATAGTTTTGTACATTATAAAATATAAATTTTATCAGGCATGGAGATGGTAGGGCCATCTAAACGCCTATTTTCGGGCACGCTGATTTTGGAGGTCTACGTCTTTCGAGAGTGTTTACTGGTGTTCTTTGCCTACTTTATACGAGACTGGCGGTGGCTTCAACTTGCCTTAGGCGTTCCTATGGTCTCTGCTGTTTGTTATTGGTGGTAAGTAATGGTGTACCTACATGTATATTATGTGAGATTCCTATTTATCGACTTTGGGTTTGTTTTACAATTCATAATGGTTGCATGTTTAATATCAAACTGCGATAGATTGATTTCAAGATATTTTGCTAAAATATTAGTTAAGTTTTATCATATTTTCCGGCTTTCTCTTTGTCAATTTTTATAATCTTTACAGGCCGCAAGTATTTCCCGAATCTCCTAGATGGCTTCTTTCTCGCGGGAAAAATGCGGAAGCTGTAAAAATACTAAAGAAAGCGGCAAAAACTAATAGAGTCCACTTTGAGGATCTGCCAAGCAACTTCAGGCTTTAAGAGGAGGACAGAGGATTGAAGGAAATCTTCAGAGAATTTTTTCATTCCAAAAAGCTTCTCTTTAGATGGATAATTATTGTCCTTAACTGGTTAGTCATATCGAGCATTGTCATTTATTTTATCAGTTTACTGCTAAATTACATTTAAGAAATATACCGCTGAATTAAACCCTTAAATCATATAAAATGTTATCCAAATATTCAGAATATTGTCAACATTATTATTTCAATTAGGTTTGTTATATCATCTATATGCTACGGATTGACTCTGAATATTGGAAAGCTAGGAGGCAATCTATACATCAATTTCACGGTAGCAGCAGTGATGGAATTTCTGGGCAACCTGCTCTGTTTGTTGATGGACAAATCAGGACGTAAAGCTATGCATCTGTCTTTGATATTCCTAACGGGAGCGGCGTGTCTTTCTTCTGCAATTCCTGTTCTATTCGGAAATAAATGTAAGAATTGCATTTTATTTATGTGTTTTCATGTGTCGTAAAAAAGTCTCAGGTTTATCTCTATGAAGTAGCATCTACTCAGTACGGTACTTTTTTTTCAATAACATATTAATCAAGAAAACAAAAACCAAGATGTGTGTTAATATAATGATATATTATTTCTTTGCGTGAATCTAACGAAATGAGTACTAAATTGACTAAATTGACGATATATTTTCCATGTTGAGGGGTGATCATTTTTCCCAACATAAACAATTTTTTAACCATTATACCAGACTTCAATTTTTATTTATTTTACTCCTCTACATGTATCACATCCTTTTGATATCTTTTAAATTTATCTATTTCTTTGTTTTAGCTCACAACTGGATAATGGTGGCATTGTCAATGGTTGGAAAGTTTGGGATTTCGGGAGTATATGGGGAAGTTTTTATTTACACTGGAGAACTTTTTCCCACTGTCGTTCGCAGCTTTGTGATAGCAGTATGTAGTTTTGGAGGAAGAATTGGATCCAATTCCTCACCATATATGTTCCGTCTGGTAAGATCAGAATATCACTTTTGTATTGCAAAAAAACGTTTATCAATCTGTCACGTTAGTATATAATAGCAGCATACAAAACATCTCTCATATTGATAACTTGTAACGTAAAAAAAATTATATACATATTCTCTCTCAATTATAATTGTCCATATGTTTTCACAAGTTCCAAGCCAGTATTATAACAGATAAAAACCTTTTTTTAGGCGGATGGCAAAATGAAAAGGGCATTGCCTTTGTTGATATACGGTGTTGTCACCATCTTTGTGGCATTCCTTTCAATATTACTCCCGGAAACCAAGAAACGGAAGCTGCTTGAGCAAGTGGAAGACGTAGATCACGAGGAGGATCTAACGGTCGACAGGTGCGTTTTATTGCATGGTAAACAAAAGAGACATATTAAAGCTCTTATATTGTAATTTGTTTTCGATTTTCTGAATTATAACTCAATAAGGATTAATATTGTAAATATATGAAAGATTATTGAACTGTTTGTTTAACATTTAAAAACGTAACAGAAATGATTAGCAAATTCAATACAAGTAAACAGGTAATGTAAACAAATTAGAAAGGACAAATATAATTTTTTTTGTCGGATCGAATATCTTTGGCTTTATATTTAAATGCATAAACGGGCATTTACATTTCCTTTTTATATCTATTTATTTTTTACAGCAGAGTGTGTTTGTTTTACATAAAACCATATTGTTTATCTACTTTCAGTGACAGTGATCTTCCTAAGACTTCAGAAGGATCAGAAGATTCAGATTGCGAAAGAGTACGGCTTACAGATATAAACGATAAGACTAAGAATGATAAAATACAATGAGCAACATACTGACCTCCGCAAAAACGTCTTAAATATATATATATGTTGAAGATTTTTAAGTATTTTAAGATAATATTGATGTGCTCTCAATTACAAAATCAAATATATATATAAAAAAAACTCTTTATATTCACCATAACGTTTCGCCAAATCCTCTATTTTGAATTTATGTATTGTTTATGGGTTGGTAGTTTTATTGTTTAAAAATATCACGTAATAATAAAAACGCATATTGACTCAGTGTTTAAATCGCCTTACCGTTAGCCATCCAATTCTTCTTTGGAAATTTCATGCCCCGATAGTTATATTTAAAATATGACCTGATCGATTTTTGCAACGACAATCATGTATATACAAAGTTAGGAAACATGTTGGTAATGATATTGTCGTACAATTTTTAAATGTGTCATTCACCGATGTGCCTTTTTAAAAATACAAACATGACTCAACATATCGTTCAATAAACTTTGAACTATTTTCTTTTTGAAACTTTAACAAACAACAAGTAGAAATTGAAACCAACTGCCACAAAATTTTTAAAAAACAACAATTAATATATAACATATTACAAGTCATACTCGACATCATCAACCAAAATTATAACCAGAGTCCTGTAGCGAATTCCTGGATCTCTGTATTGCCGAGTAATAATTTCTCTGTGTCAGTCTTCCAACTTCCGTTTGTCTTCCATTTCTATGGTTCATCAATCCTCGATTTCTTAAAGCGTGGACTGTATTTTCCCGCCAATCACGTACGTTTGCTTTAAGGTAAAGAAAGTATTATTAGATTAGTTAAATTTTAAACACAGTAATATAAAACGGGTAACCTTCAGTCAACAATAATACCGTATATCAGGGTTTTTTCTGTGTGTATTTAATTTTTAAAAAATATCAGGTTTTTTCTGTGTGTATTTAATTTCAAAAAATAAAGTAAACAGGTAAGTAAAAGTACGGTGAACTATGTTCATTTAGTTTAGTTAGAGGTACAAATTGCGGGATCGTCGGAGAAGCGCCAGATAATAGATTTGTAAGCCTCGTTGTTTTTTTAATAGTTCATTGAAAAGCTAATTAAAGCGGTCGCTTTCCTTGCGTAAACTGGGTCCGCCGCCATAAAACTTTGAGAATTCTCAAAAAAATTCTCAACTCAAGTCTTGAGAATTACTCAGCTAAGAATATTCTCAAGTAGCTTTATGGCGGTGGTTTTGAGAATATTCTTAGCTGAGTAATTCTCAAGACTTGAGTTGAGAATTTTCTCAAATTCATGTTCTCGCGAGACGGTTTTCGCGGATTTTTTTCAACGCATGAAGCGGCCCCATGGAACTCTCTAGTGTTGAAAGAGCAATAAAACGCATTGGACAACGTGTAAACAAAACGTAAGTATACCCTCTTATCGTCTGCTTTTTCATTTAAAAAGACAAAAATGGACGACAAAGCAATTACGGGTAAACGCCGATCTCAGAATTGGCAAGATGACGAGGAAGTGATGTTAATTGAGGAAGTTAAAACAAGATCGGGGGCCTTGTTCGGCTTGATGAAAGGGAGTGGGGCCAAAGGAAAGCTAAAAGTAACGCGAGAAAGGGAATGGCAACTGATTGCCGATAAATTGAATTCGTTAGTATGAAATTTTGCCGGAAAACTATACTCGTTTGTATAAAAATTAGAATATATAGTTGACAAATTCGTAAAGGTTTAAAACAGTTTAAGAACATCGTCGAAGTGATTCTTCTTTGCCCGTATACACACAATTAACTGAATAAATATATACAAGAAACGTTTTACGATATATACACTGAGGTGCTTAAAAGAAAGACAAACTAATTATGAGAAAAAAGGATAGATGCATTGGTTATCAGAAGAAAAAAACCCACCGCAACTGACTGATCTATTTTTATCTCTGCTTTGTGGACACTAATAAAGGGGTGGATCATGTATTTCTTGAATATTGTAGACTATACGACACCAAAAGGAGGACCTGGGAGGAGGTTAAGAAAAAATATTATAATGTCAAATCAAGAAGTAAGTATGAATTCATTATAATTTAAAAGAGTAGGATCTGTATGAATATGGATTCATAACAAATAATTAAATGATTATATGAAATATTGCCAAATTTTACTTTATATGATCTAATTTATTGAGAGCATAACTATTTTTTTTCAAACATTTGTTGTCACCAGGAACAGGAAATTCTTAACAATTAAGTGCATCACTTAATAAAACATGGTCAGAATACAATTTGATTGAAGCTAGACCTTTGTTTATATATAAGCAGGCATGGACACGATTACTTAAAAAAGTAATTGATTAATAATCGATCACTTCGGGGAATTTTGTGTAATCGATTATTTATCGATTACACTGAGACTCATTTTTGTCCAGTAATCGATTACTTTATAACATGTAATCGATTATTTAATAGAATACTTTAGAAAAAATTTCATTAAAATGCGCATGGTACCTGTTCTGAACATATCATATAAAAACTCTTCAAGTTAATTTGGTTTTAGAGTTAAAGGGGTATTTTCATTATGAATGATATGAAAATTTGAGACTTCATATTTCAATCTTCATAAAATAACATTTTATAATTTCTACTGCTTATTCAAATGTCAAATTATAAGCAATTATATAGAGCTCTGTCATGTAAACAAGTTTTTTTTCCTGGACGTTAACAAGTTAAGATGAAATCTTGACCTTGCACCTTTAGCCATATTTGGTTGTTATTGGTAATACGAGAATTGAATTTGATTGAAATTTTATAATTTTTAAAAATATCATCAGAAATATGCAAAGAACTTTTAGGCAGCCTTGCTTCATGATTTGAATGAATTGTGTTTGGAGCTTGTAATTGTTTTGATTTTTAAAATAGATCCTTGTTTGGGCTATTTTAATTGTTATCTAAACGTGATTAGGGGGGTCACACCTCATTAACTGCTTTGTGGATTCTTTACATGACAAGGACAAACACACTTACTGACAATTACACACCCTTTCGGGTTTGTTTCTTTCTCTGGCAAAATAGACACAAAATATAACTCACTCTCTCTCTCTCTCTCTCTCTCTCTCTCTCTCTCTAATAATTGTCAGTAGCTTAGTGGTTTTTCGGAGCCACACTATGTTAAATAATAAAAAAAAAATCTGCAAAGAAGTGTGAAACATGGAGTAAACTGATTATCTGATTATGTACTCAATGACATGTGAACCAATATTTATATTTTATGTGAAAGTGGAAAATCATAAAAATGAATATAAACAATTTTATTCAATGAATTGTATTATAAACAACACTTGATGAGTATTTTTTCATACAATAAGTGCTTCACAATATGTTTATGTAAAGAGTAATCGTAAGAAATAAAAAAAGTAATTATAATTACACTAAACTTTTTAGCTGTAATCGATTAAATTACGATTACAAGTAATCGAAAATCTCTTCGATTACAGATTACTGTCGATTACTTGAAAAAGAGTAATCATTACAATCGAATATGATTACTCGATTACCCCATGCATGTATATAAGGCAACATATAAATTACATATTATATATGAAGAGCAAGATGAAGGTCTAAATTTATAATTAAAATGCATGGAAAAGATAAATGAGTTAAAAATTGTTTTAAAAGAGGCATTTATGATTGGTATCAGATTGTTGGTTTATACTGATTATAGACAAATTATATTACATTCATATTTTTTAGTAGTTTTTACTTTATACTATATATTGTCATAGGCAAAGAAAAGCTGGATGGAGTTAAACGCCCAAAAACTGGTGGTGGTCCCCCTCTCCCCCCTCTCACACAAGGAGAGGAGACATTTCTGCGTCTTGCAGATGGAGAGCCACATCTCTCTGGTCTACAGGGGGGTATTGATACAGATGGTGATTTGCAATTTGATTATTATTTAAATTTTTTTAATTCCTCAAAAAAGAAGAAGTGGAAAACCAATCAACCTTGATTGTTATATCAGATGAAATCATTTTAAATGTTAAAAATTTATGACTCATTAACTTGCTATGGAAGTTTCCATTGACTACTGTACATTCTCTTATTGGAAGCATTTAATTATTTCTTAGCTCCAAGCATGTCTTCAGTTTCTCAGACAGTTGACCCTGCAGGTGACCACCTCGAACAAGGTACAATTTAATATCTTTAGTTAACTTTCTCAATTATAAAATTAACATCAAACCATTTAAAGTTTTTTATAAATGGTCAACAATGAGATAGATTTCATTTGAAAAAAAAAAAAACTTTTAAAAGATTACACTAGTCTTAGTTTGTAATATACGTGTGTATCGATTATAGCTGCAGAACTGTAGGCTAGCTCTGAGGAAAATTCGGTTTGATGGTCAGTCAACCCGAATTTTCTGTGGAGCTACAGTTCTGCAGCTAGTTATGTGCTCAATAATGTCAATATTAAGGAAAAAAGGATGTTACAACTTTTTAGCTCTTTCATTTTTTTAACTCACCTGAGCTGAAAGCTCAAGAGAGCTTTTCTGATCACTTTTTGTCCATCTGTCTGTGTGTCTGTCTGTCTGTTAACTTTTTAAATTTTCAACTTCTTCTCCAGAACCACTGGGCAAATTTTCAAAAAACTTGGCACAAAGCATCATTGGGTGAATGAGATTCAAGTTCGTTAAAATGAAGGGCCAGACCCTCTTTTAAGGGGAGATAATTAAAATTATTAAAAATTTGTTAGTATTTTTCAAAAAAATAAATCTTCTTCTACGAAACCATTTGGCCAAGAAAACTGAAATTTGTATGGAAGCTTTCTCAGGTAGGGTAGATTCAAGTTTGTTCAAATCATGATCTCGGGGGCAGGGTGGGGCCACAATGTGGGTCAAATTATTACAAAGGAATATTTAGAGTAAATCTTTTAAAATCCTCTTCTCAGAAACTTGTACTTCTCAAATGGTATGTACATGTAGGTCATTGGCCCCAGGGGAGGTCCTGATCCCCCTCGAACAGGAAGTGCCCAAATATCTTGAAAATGGTCAAGATCCCCACCCCACCATATTTATTCTTTTTCCATGGGTCATGTTTGTTCACCTGATATATAGTAAATGACCCCTGGGGAACATCATGAAATTTCAGAAAAAGAAATAATCAAGTTTTAATTAAAGCAATATTTACATTTGCAAATATGTTTCTTAATATAAACCTATAGAATAGCGAAAACGTTCAATTCTGTATGAACTTTTTGTGACGTCACAATGATCATATCACGCGCTTATCGCTTATTCAAAACGTTCTTGATGATTTGTTTTTTTCAAGCGTAAATATAAGTAATAAACAGCAATATTAAAAAGTTCACCAGGATATGAATTTGGTTGGTACGTGATCAAATCTACTGAGAAGCCCTTCGGGCTTCAGAGTATTTGATCACGTGACAGGCCAACTTCATATCCCAGTGAACTTTTTAATATTGCTGTTTATTTCATAATTGAATCATTATTTTTTTAAAGATACAGTACTTCTCATAACTGCACCAGTGTGTGCATACAAATTGGGTAATGTTTTCTGTAACGTTTAGCCCATGTGGGTCATCCCTACCACCAGTGATGGCCTCATTCGTTTGGGAGACTGTATAATCGCCCTGATTATAATTACATCTTGTTTGTATGTGGATCCATAAAGCTGATTTTATCATACCTATTGTTGCTCAGGTGAGCGATGTGGCCCATGGGCCTCTTATTAAATAAAGTATTTCTTGTCTTCAAGCTACCATTTACTGGTTTAATGAACATATCTTTGTCTGTAGTTGGAGAATGAAAAACTGATGGATTTTGTTATTTCAGGTTCAGAAGAACAGTGTTTGACAGATACGCCTACCATTAGTACGGTTACCTCAGTTGAGAAAGGTACATGATGTTTATTTAATTTTTAATTACATTCAAATTAAATATCAGAGCTACATGCACATGTAGTTCATTAAATTCATAAATAATCTGCCTGATGTTACGTTTGAATTTTGTACATGTTGATTTCATTTTAAACATCAAATGACCGTTTTTATCTACAATTAATAGCAAAAAATTAAATTATAAGCAATGAAATGAATATCTATTAGTTTTATATGATATAAAATGGTTTGGAACACATAAAGGTTTTATAAACCGCTTCGTGGTTTATTACCGGTAAGTGTAAACTGCCCCAAACCATTTTATATCGCATAAAACTAATAAATATTAAATTCATTCCTTAAATAGATTTTGATCATTTTTAATTTTTTTTACTTAAAGTTCCAACAGTTCAAGTGAATCATGGAGTGAAACGAAAAGGAAAGACAGATGCAGGTTTATAATAAACTTACATGTATTTATTACTAATCAGTGTCTTTTTCTTTTTGAAAACTGTCAAAACATTGCAACTCAAAATTGGAATTCAATTACAGGAGAAGGCAAAAGAAGATATGAGGACCTAGAGGAGAAGAACTTGTTATTAGACAACAAAAGACTGGAGGAGGAATTACACAGGGTTCAAGAGGAGAGAGAAGTTCTGGCATTAAAGAAAGAGGTCTTGTTGTTAAAGAAACAGAAACTTTTAGGAGAGATCCAAACTCTATATCCCAGTTTTCTAGCCGAGTTGTAATTATCTTTGTATTTGTTAGCTTATTTGTATACTGTTAGAGAGAGAGAGAGAGAGAGAGAGAGAGAGAGAGAGAGAGAGAGAGAGAGAGAGAGAGAGAGATTGGGAATGATAATAATGATACACAATGTCATGTTTAAATACAGATAAAATAAACAAAAATGTTTCGTTATCAACAATTGATTCATTAATGACAGGCATTTAATGACAAGTCCACAATGATGTCACCCTGAGTAGCTAGGATTTCAAAAAAATGATTGTGTAATGGAGGCTCTCTTTGCCACCCCATCAGCTCTTGGATGTGCGTTTATAACTGCTTGTTGGCAATCTGCTACATTCAGTTCCCTGCAGTCACCACTGATAATTGTATCCCCCCTCTCAATGCCTATGTTATGTAGGATACAGCATGCGGTAATGTATGACACTGCCTGGTCTGGAGACGTGCGGAGGCCAAAATGTAGAGCCTGAAATTTTCTTTTCATTATCCCGAAAGTCTGCTCAATGAGCACTCGTGTTCGGCAGAGACTTGAGTTGAACCTCTCTTCAGACTGGGTCCGAGGGGTTAGATACGGAGTCATAAGGTACCTGGATAGGGGATACCCAGAGTCTCCCAATAAAATGCCATCGTAGTCACCTGCATTAAAATAAATGTTCATGATGGTACATGTACATAAGTATGCATCATAATCCATTGCTTATTATACAGTTTTAGTTATACATGTATTTAGTTTTACAAAAGAATTGTCAACATAGGTATGTACAATTAAGTTATTACATGTAGTATGATTGAAGGGATAGTTACCGTTTTCAAATTTTTGATAGAGACCAGAGGTTCTCCAAATCCTTGCATCATGGCAGGAACCAGGCCAACGGGCACACAATGATGTGATTCGAAAATTTGGATCACATACCATCTGAAATTTCCAAAAAAGCTGTGATCATTTCATTATTTATTATTGTCATAGAAACCCATAAGTTTGCTTTTAATTGTATTTAAACAATATCTTTTTTAAAGAGAATTTTAGAGATGTGAGATTAGGTATGCATATGTATGTATCTGCATGTTTTAATGGGTACCTGAACATTAAGACTATGGAAACCTTTCCTATTCACATAGTCTGCCTCATTAGCTTTTGGTGTTGAAATGCGAATTTGGGTACCATCAACGCATCCTATAACTTTAGGGAATCCTGTCAAAAATAAATGATTTAAGTTAAAATAACATCTTCCCTGTTATTAGAATACATTTTTCTGTCATCCATCTGTCATTATAAACTTTTCACATTCTCAACTTATTATTTTGAACTACTGGGTATATTTTGATCAAACTTAGCACATTTATATGCATCATTTGGTGAAGGTGATACAATTTCATTTTCATTGAATGGCAATTTTTAAAAACATTGTTAAAAATTAGGAAAATTTAGAATTGTGTGTGGGAGCATCCTCATGAAGTATATTTCTAAGTTTTTTCAAATCATGACCCCCTCCCCCCAAGCCCCCCCCCCCCCCCCCCCCCGTAAGGAAGAGGCCATAAGGGGGTGTTATATAAATAATGCCAATGTATATGCCTTATAACTCTAACTGTACTGTAGATCAAAGCCTAATAATCTTATATATATATATTTGCATTTCCATTGTTCTTTCCCACTGTAAGCCCATACGGAGGAGCTGCAATTATTTCTCTATAATCGCAATTGCTCTGTCAGTATACTATGACGTCATAAAGGTGTAACGTTAAATATACTTTTCCATGACGTTATAGATTAAACCACTATACGATACATCATGTGTTTTTCTCCAACTCCATTAAAATTGACGTATTTACATGTAATATTAAAACATGTTTTTGATAACATTTTAAAGGAATTAGTTATAACATATCATTGATTCTGTTAACAAATCTATGTGAATTAAAAAGATACATTACAGTCTGAATGTTTACTTTTGACGTAATAGCTAAAAGTCAAGGTCTAGGCTAATACAGGATATTTGCTACTGGTAAAATGCAAATATAAGTAATAAACAACGATTATTTAGTGAACATGGCGTTATGAATAGCAACTGCTCTGCTGGCATATTTTCCATGATGCGCTAGCGCGCATCATGGAATATGCCAACAGAGCAATTGCTATTCATAACGCCATGTTCACTAAATAACGTTGTTTATTTCTTAAATATATATATATCTTAATAAAATAAAGTAAACCAATTGTACTATCAATCCTTTTTTCCACTGCTCTTCATATATTTTATCAACAATTGTTCTATTTCATTGTGCATAAAATTATGTTAAATTTTGAAAATATTATAATAAAATAACATTTTTGGGAAGTCTGCATAATAGTGAGCATTATAATTTGAGAAAAAAATTTAAAAAAAAAAATGTAAATACTTTCTTTATTTTAAATAAAGTTAGTTGAAATTGAATATTGAATATGAATTCTGTTTTTTTTAAATTAGTTCTATTTTTTTTACTCAGATTTGAAAGTTTAAAGTTAAATGATACCTATAGTTTTATATTTCTACAACAATTTCATGTTAGCAATGAGGAAGATGGAACATTTGTTAATTAAAATGCAACTGTATATATATGGATTATTGCATTACCTCAATTATCATTATCTTTTAATCTATAGACTGATAAATGTGTGTGAATTTTAATGTTGATATGAACTAGTATAAATATATAAGTCACGTGATATGTATGGAGGTGGACGTGTTTTTACCGGAGTACGACCTACCGGAATTTCATACCATATATAGCGAAGTTTAGTTAAAGGTTGCGGTAAATGTGATACACCATTGATACGTGAGTATTATACTCTGTTCCTATGAGTTTGAGTTAACCGTCGCCATCAAAACCACCGAAGAAAAAGAAACAAAGGACAAAATCGTCACCTCAGGGCAAGATGGCGACTACACAACAAGGGGCCTGCACAAATTCAGTATATCCCAATGATAACCTGCCCCAGTCCGTACAGCCCATACAGCAAGTAGGTAACCTCACCTATCACCAACTACAGCCAATGCAATATATACAATCTGCACATGCACCGATGCAAACTCATATGCAGCACCAACCCCAGAATGTACAGTCGAACACTCCCCAGGTTACCCCCCAATGGGTTAGTGATATAGTTACCCAGCTGAAAAACATGAACCAGAAATTAGACACTATTGACACTACACTCTCAAGCATGAAAAGAGAAATAAAGGGTTTAAGTAACCGTGTAGTGGAAGTCGAAAAAAGTCAGGAATTCATCTCGAAATCATTGGAGGATAACGAAAAAAATACTTCCAAAGCTCTAACTGAGCTTTCGGATCTGAAAATGGCTCTAGATCAGTCCCTTCAAGAAAATGTGCGTATAACGGAAAGTGTCCTAGATATGCAATGTAGGTCAATGCGGGACAACTTATTGTTCTTTGGTATCGAAGAGGCCCAATCAGGAGAACAGGAAAATTGTGAAGACATTATTACGTCCTTGTGTGCTTCAAAATTAGAAATCAGATCCGAAATCCTAATTGAAAGGGCTCACAGGCTTGGGTCAAAAAAGAATAACAAACCACGTCCAATCGTTGTAAAATTTAATAGATTTCCACACCGGGAAATGGTCCGCAAATGTTCCTACAAGCTCAAAGACACGCATATATCCACTGGGGAACAGTTTCCGAAAGAAATCCATGAGCGTAGGAAAAAATTGCTGCCAATTTATAAAAGGGCCAAGGAAAATAACCGAAAGGCTGTCTTAGCGAGGGACAAATTATTCATCGACGGAAAACTTTACTCCGATGATGGTCCTGTCCAGATGAAGGCAACGCCAACCCAACCGAAGGCATCGGGAAGAAGAGGTCAAAAACACGGCAGAGGGAAATAGAGGGGTCAGGAGAACCAAACTGGACTGCGCATAATAGCATGGAACATACATGGAGGTCTCGAAAACAAATGGAGTGAGAGAAATTTCAAATCATTTTTGTGTACATACGACATTATCTGTCTTTCTGAATGTTGGATTGGAAAGGATTTCAACATCAGTGACCAAAATTTTCAATCATTTGTGTTTCCAAGGAAATCAGGAAAATCACAGGGCGGGGGAACAGTAGTGCTTATAAGAAATGTTTATACTCCGTTTATATCCTTTGTGGAGTCTTTACATGATACTATTGTTTGGCTTAAGATAGAAAAGAGTTTTTGTAATCATACAAAAGATATTTATATTGCATTTACTTATTTTCCACCTAGTAATTCAACTTTCTTAAAAGAAAGGGATATAGATTTGTTTATGGAATTAGAAAATCAGTTAAGTTACTACATGTCTATTGGTGATATCTTTTTATTTGGCGATTTTAATAGCAGAACAAAAACTTTGCCTGACTATATTGTGAATGATCAGGTGCATGAGTCTGTACTGGACAACAACTTACAATATAGCTCCGACAATCAGCTGACTGAAAGGGTCAACCCAGATCTAGGTCACAATGAGTACGGACAGCGTCTATTGTCATTGTGTAGATCTACGGGCGTGCGCATTGTTAACGGTCGGCACAGTGGAGGACATTCCAATGACTACACTTTCAACGGCGCTCGCGGACTCAGCACAATTGATTATCTATTAACTACATATGATATGTTTGATTTTATTAGTAAATTCATTGTCTGCAATTTTACCACTTTCTCAGACCACGCACCGCTACATATTGAATTTAAATGTACTACACTGCTAGACCCTTGTGATACGTCTAGCTACTATAGAACTCGAAATGTTTTCAGATGGGATTCTTCTTATGTTGATTCATGTAACGATTTTTTTAACTCTATAGAGGGCACATGTAACTTTGTGGATTTCGAAAAAGTTACTTCCCAAAGTGACTTAGATGAATGTATGTTAAAAATTACAGACATGTTGAGTAAAGATATTGGCAATTTTTTTTATGTAAGTTCTAAAAATAGTAACCAGTCCAAACCAGCTAATTCAAGGTCAAGGTATTCTACTTATCTGTCTACGAACGATAAACCCCGGTTTAATGAAAACCTAAAGTCTTTATAAAGAGATTATATTTTTTCCTAAAAGCTGGTCTTCTTCCATCATTGTACCTGTTTACAAAAAGGGTGATTGTACTAATCCTGACAATTATAGAGGTATAAGTCTGGTTAGCAATATGGCTAAATTGTTTACATCTATATTGAACAACAGACTGTTAGATTGGTCGAAAACAAACGATGTAATTACGGATGCCCAGTTTGGATTCAAACCTAATTAAAGGTACACGAGATGCAATATTTGCTCTCCATTCTATTATAACAAATACTTTGTGCAAACGGAAACGATTGTACTGTGCATTTATCGACTTCAAGAAAGCTTTTGACTCAATTGATAGATCTAAATTATGGTTAAAGTTATCTAAAGTGGGCATCCAGGGTAAATTGTTAAATGTTATTAAAGCTTTATATAATGATGTTAAATCTTGTGTTGTCGTGAATGGGCACTTAAGCGATTATTTTTGTAACAATGTTGGTCTTATGCAAGGTGAAGTGTTATCTCCAATTTTGTTTAATCTATATGTAAATGATTTTGAAATGAATTTTTTGAAATTTGGATGCATACCGCACAAATCATTATCGTTAAATCTGTTTCTACTAATGTATGCAGATGACATGGTACTTTTCTCTGAATCTGTTGAAGGTCTACAACTACTTTTAAATGAACTGTCACACTATTGCAACACTTGGAACTTGTGTATAAATGTTGAAAAATCAAAAATTGTAGTTTTTAGAAATAAGGGCAAAATCAAGTGTAATGAAAAATGGTGTATTGGAAATGACGTATTAGAAATCGTGGAACAATTTACTTATTTGTGAATAATATTCCAGTACAATACTAAATTTACAAAAGCTGAAAAGGAATTATCTGACCAGGGTAGAAAGGCAATGTTTGCGTTTAGGAAAAATATTAGAGGCATGATACTTAATCATGAAACATTATTACCGCTTTTTGATTGTTATGTTGGTGGCATTATTAATTATACTTCAGAAATTTGGGGCTCTCATAAAGGTAACAATGTTGAAAAACTGCACCTTGATTTTTGTAAGCAAACCCTGGGTGTGAAAAGGTCTTCATTTAATGCTGCTGTGTATGCAGAGTTAGGTAGAATACCTCTTATTACAAAAAGGTTTTGTTCAATTTTAAAATTTTGGAAGGATGTGTTGTATAGTAGATAATAATTGTATTATACAAAAGTGTTACGAAGAAATGTACATTAACTGCGAATTACATGGACATAAAAATTGGGCTTCTGATGTAAAGAAAATTTTAAATGAAATTGGGTTCAATGAAGTTTGGAATAAACAAACAATTGATTCACTAACTCTAAAAGTCATAAATCAACGAATCGTAGACCTGGCTAAACAAGATATTTTTGGTAAAATAGAAAATTCGCAGAAATGTCATTTTTATAAATATTTAGTGGATGGATTTTATCTTCAATATTACCTTAGAAAGTCAATTCCTGTAAAATTTCAACAGTGTATATCAAAATTAAGATTGTCCTCTCATCGTTCAGCTATCGAAACTGGAAGGTACAATAATACACAAAGAGCCCAAAGGAACTGCTTTTCCATGTAAAAATTATGTTGAAGATGAATTCCATTTTATTTTAGTGTGTCCAGTATATATTGAATACCGTCAAAAATACATTAAAAAGTATTTTTATGAGAAACCATCGATGTTCAAGCTGTTGCAATTGTTTAATAACGAAAATTTTAAAGATATGTGTAACCTCGGCAAATACATTTATTATAGTATGAAATTAAGAAACGATATATGTAATTAAGGGTAGATGTTGTTCTTTTGATTTTTTCGCCTTTACTTATGTCAATTTTTCATATTTATGTATGTACAATGTAATAGGGTCTCCTGTAAAATACCCACTTCTGTACTTTAATATGTTTAATTTGTAAAATCTGATGAGCTGCAAAGCTTAAAGAAATAAAGAAGAAAAAAGAATGAAAATAATTTAAATGAAATAGTGTTAATGAAAATAAGTGGTAGTAGAGGACAATTATGTAGGTGCAGTTGTGTTCAACAAATTGATGTTAATTGACTTGTGGTTATGAGGTATTTAATTTTAATTGCACATGTATAAAATATAGAAACTTCTTAAAACCTTATCACACTGCCCCCCCCCCCCCTTACTCACACACACACACACACACACAATTTGCAAATTGTTCAATCTATCATTTTATTTGATTGACAGAAGTTTTTGTTCACTCAGAAAGTTTAAATAGGATAAGAATATATTTTCATTTTGCGAAATAGGAAAGTGTTTGTATTTTTGTTCCATATGTATTTAATGCTACTCCGGTGTATTTTTATTCATTTACTAAAAGGTGGATCCGCCCTTATATTTTTTCTTATCAAGTACTCCCCCCTTGCATCTAAACTCTCGTTACGAAGGAAAACACTAAGGTGCTATTTTTGCACACGGCTTTTTCATCGAGTCAGTATGAGTTTGGTCTTCGGAAAAATTGCATGTAACATGTGGCGGTACAGTGTAAGAGACAAGGAATTTTATTTGAAAAAGTAAGATATTAGTGTTTGCAATGTTTGTGCTTTCACCTGCAACTCGTCTGAAGCCCTCCTTCACTTTCGTTGCAATTTCTCCAACAGGGAAGACGAGTGTAGCTTGCGCAAAAACAGCAATGATGGCAGCAGCGACAGCCTTGACCGATCTTCCTACTGAGGATTCGGAAATCCCGAGGCTGTCTCCAATCAGCCGAAGATGGGCCCCAGTTGCTACAAACCGTAGAAACAGCAACACTTGCAACAGTGGAGGCACTGGACTGTTCCTTTTGGTCGCTGTTACGAGTTGGTCGGAAACACCATTCACAAGGAAGTGAATGGTGTCGGGGCGAAATCTATAGCGCTGGTAGATTTCAAAGTCATCCAACGACTCCAAGGGATTACTACGATCTCTAAAAACCCTTGGTCGGACTAAAACATGACGTCGTCTGCGATTTCTTGCCAATCGTCTGTGTACGGCAGCCATTTTGTTTGCTTGAGAAAATTCTTAAGTCTACTTTTTTGTATACTCAAATATTTGAGAATAAAACAGAATTTGAGAATTTTTATTTTGCTCAACTTTTTTATGGCGGCGGCTGAGTCTGAGAATTGAGGAGTTGAGAATATTCTCAGACTTGAGAACATTCTCAGACTTAAGAATGTTTTATGGCGGCGGACCCTGATGTCTAATTATACCTGAGCTACTTGTATATGTAACGGTACATGATCTATTTATTTATGACTGTTTGCGTCTCTGAAAATAATCATCGCTAATTATTTCATATTAAGGAAATCGTGTAAATGGTTTCATTGTCCGAATTTTTCATTACAAAGAGCGACAATTTAAATACTTCCCCGGTTTAAACAATCGTGAATTGAATTATATTTTCAATGTGCCTTTGAAATAGTGAAAATTTGATTCGCGTAAATTTTATATACCGTTCTAGGCTCTGATTCGCGGAAAAAACCTGATACACGGTATATTGTAAAAGGTTTGTTGTTTGTTTAATAAAGTACAATTGACAATATACTTACGGGAAAAAAGACTCTATATACCAATATACATCAGGAACTTAAAAAAGATCTACATACCTTTGTTTCTATATGGAAATGCCAGCAAACTCGATGCAAGAAGAAAAACCAAAATTCCACATTTCTGCCAAATCTTCAAAATAAAACCAATTCAATTTTCACATTAAAAAGTTCTGAACAAATGATCGATGTTCTGAAGTAAATGATTGGAATTACCATTACAAACCATTTTCGACGGCATTTGTAAGAAGCACACGATTCCAACTTCAATACTCTTGGAATTGATATAAATTTCTCAGTTTTATTGAATGGTTTGTAATTATTATACAAGGTGTTCAAATCAATTAACATTTTGCACTGAATTGCAAATGATAATTAAACATTTAAAGAGTGATTTACTTACCTGTTACGAGGTCAAAATGGACAATTCAATTCAACTATTATTCACGAATAGCAGGAAATCAATATACAAATGAACTATAATGCATTCAGATCGAGATTTAATTGAATTTAATATTTTGCTCATGTTCGTTTCTATGCATGCTGTTTAACTCCTTCATAATCATTATACCTCGTTGATTACATTTATGGTACTTGTTTAGAATGAATTTTTTTTTAAAAAAAATGTGAGATTTTTGAAAATGAAGAAATGATTGTCAATCAAATTGACAGGTGTGACAACCTTAAAGTACATTTAGCATTTTAAAGTTTGAACTATTTAGCTCAAGTGAGCTGAAAGCTCAAGTGAGCTTTTTTGATCACATTTTGTCTGTCGTCCGTCTGTCTGTCTGTCCTTAAACTTTTCACATTTTCAACATATTTCCAAGAACTACTGGGCCAATTTCAATCGAAGTTGGCACAAATCATCCTTAGGCAAAGGGAATTCAAAGTTGTGAAAATTAAGGGCCAAACCCTTTTTCAAAGGGGGGATAATTAGAAATTAATGAAAAAATTTTGAGACATTTTCAAAAATCTTCTTCTCAAAAACCATGAAGCCAGGAAAGCTGAAACTTGTGTGGAAGCATCCTCAGGTAGTGTAGATTCAAGGTTGTGAAAATCATGACCCCCGGGAGTAGGTAGGGGCAACAATGGGGGGGGTCGAAGTTTTACATAGGAATATAAAGAGTAAATCATTAAAAATCTTCTCAAAAACTAATCAGCCAAATACTAACACTAATACTTGCGTGGAAGTATCCTCAGGTAGTGTAGATTCAAAGTTGTGAAAACCATAATCCCTGGGGGTAGGGTGGGGCCACCATGGGGGGGGGGTTAAAGTTTTACATAGGAATATATAGAGTAAATCTTTAAAAATCGTTTTCTCAGAAACTAATCAGCCAAAAAAGTTGAAACTTGTGTGAAAGCATCCTCAGGTAGTGTAAATTCCAATTTGTGAAAAGCATGACCCCGGGGGTTGGGTAGGGCCACATGGGGGGATGTTAACGTTTTACATAGGAATATATTTAGTAAATCTTTAGATATCTTCTTCTCAGAAACTAATCAGCCAGGAAAGCTGAAACGTGTGTGGAAGCATCCTCAGGTAGTGTAGATTCAAAGTTGTGAAACCATGACCCCCCGGGGTAGGTAGGGGCAACAATGGGGGGGGGGGGGTCGAAGTTTTACATAGGAATATAAAGAGTAAATCATTAAAAATCTTCTTCTCAAAAACTAATCAGCCAAATACTTATACTAATACTTGCGTGGAAGCATCCTCAGGTAGTGTAGATTGAAAGTTGTGAAAATCATGACCCCCCGGGGTAGGTAGGGGCAACAATGGGGGGGGGTCGAAGTTTTACATAGGAATATAAAGAGTAAATCATTAAAAATCTTCTTCTCAAAAACTAATCAGCCAAATACTTATACTAATACTTGCGTGGAAGTATCCTCAGGTAGTGTTGATTCAAAGGTGTGAAAACCATAATCCCTGGGGGTAGGGTGGGGCCACCATGGGGGGGGGGGGGGTTAAAGTTTTACATAGGAATATATAGAGTAAATCTTTAAAAATCGTTTTCTCAGAAACTAATCAGCCAAAAAAGTTGAAACTTGTGTGAAAGCATCCTCAGGTAGTGTAAATTCCAATTTGTGAAAAGCATAACCCCGGGGGTTGGGTGGGGCCACATGGGGGGATGTTAACGCTTTACATAGGAATATATTGAGTAAATCTTTAGATATCTTCTTCTCAGAAACTAATCAGCCAGGAAAGTTGAAACTTGTGTGGAAGCATTCTCAGGTAGTGTAAATTTACAATTGTGAAAATCATGATCCCTGGGGGTTGGGTGGGGCCACATTGGGGGGGGGGGAGGGGGTCGAAGTTTTTAATAGGAATATATAGAGTAAATCTTTAAAAATCGTCTTCTCAGAAACTAATCAGCAAGGAAAGCTGAAAATTGTGTGGAAGTTATTATAGGTAGTGTAGATTCAAAGTTGTGAAAATCATGATCCCCAGGGGTAGGGTGGGGCCGCAATGGGGGGGGGGTCAAAGTTTAACAGGAGTTTAAAGAGTAAATTTTTAAAAATCTTCTGATCAGAAACTAATCAACCAGGAAAGCTGGAACTTGTGTGGAGGCATCCTCAGGTAGTGTAGATTCAAAGTTGTGAAAATCATAATCCCTGGAGTAGGTAGGGGCAACAAGGGGGGGGGGGTCGAAGTTTTACATAGGAATATAAAGAGTAAATCATTAAAAAACTTCTTCTCAAAAACTAATCAGCCAAATACTAATACTAATACTTGCGTGGAAGTATCCTCAGGTAGTGTAGATTCAAAGTTGTGAAAACCATAATCCCTGGGGATAGGGTGGGGCCACAATGGGAGGGGGGGGGGGTTAAAGTTTTACATAGGAATATATAAAGTTAATTTTTAAAAATCGTTTTCTCAGAAACTAATCAGCCAAAAAAGTTGAAACTTGTGTGAAAGCATCCTCAGGTAGAGTAAATTCCAATTTGTGAAAAGCATGACCCCGGGGGTTGGGTGGGGCCACATGGGGGGATGTTAACGTTTTACATAGGAATATATTGAGTAAATCTTTAGATATCTTCTTCTCAGAAACTAATCAGCCAGGAAAGCTGAAACGTGTGTGGAAGCATCCTCAGGTAGTGTAGATTCAAAGTTGTGAAACCATGACCCCCCGGGGTAGGTAGGGGCAACAATGGGGGGGGGGGGGGGGGTCGAAGTTTTACATAGGAATATAAAGAGTAAATCATTAAAAATCTTCTTCTCAAAAACTAATCAGCCAAATACTTATACTAATACTTGCGTGGAAGCATCCTCAGGTAGTGTAGATTGAAAGTTGTGAAAATCATGACCCCCCGGGGTAGGTAGGGGCAACAATGGGGGGGGGGGTCGAAGTTTTACATAGGAATATAAAGAGTAAATCATTAAAAATCTTCTTCTCAAAAACTAATCAGCCAAATACTTATACTAATACTTGCGTGGAAGTATCCTCAGGTAGTGTTGATTCAAAGGTGTGAAAACCATAATCCCTGGGGGTAGGGTGGGGCCACCATGGGGGGGGGGGGGGGTTAAAGTATTACATAGGAATATATAGAGTAAATCTTTAAAAATCGTTTTCTCAGAAACTAATCAGCCAAAAAAGTTGAAACTTGTGTGAAAGCATCCTCAGGTAGTGTAAATTCCAATTTGTGAAAAGCATAACCCCGGGGGTTGGGTGGGGCCACATGGGGGGATGTTAACGTTTTACATAGGAATATATTGAGTAAATCTTTAGATATCTTCTTCTCAGAAACTAATCAGCCAGGAAAGTTGAAACTTGTGTGGAAGCATTCTCAGGTAGTGTAGATTTACAATTGTGAAAATCATGATCCCTGGGGGTCGGGTGGGGCCACATTGGGGGGGGGGGGGAGGGGGTCGAAGTTTTTAATAGGAATATATAGAGTAAATCTTTAAAAATCGTCTTCTCAGAAACTAATCAGCAAGGAAAGCTGAAAATTGTGTGGAAGTTATTATAGGTAGTGTAGATTCAAAGTTGTGAAAATCATGATCCCCAGGGGTAGGGTGGGGCCGTAATGGGCGGGGGGGGGGTCAAAGTTTAACAGGAGTTTAAAGAGTAAATTTTTAAAAATCTTCTGATCAGAAACTAATCAACCAGGAAAGCTGGAACTTGTGTGGAGGCATCCTCAGGTAGTGTAGATTCAAAGTTGTGAAAATCATAATCCCTGGAGTAGGTAGGGGCAACAAAGGGGGGGGGGGGTCGAAGTTTTACATAGGAATATAAAGAGTAAATCATTAAAAATCTTCTCAAAAACTAATCAGCCAAATACTAATACTAATACTTGCGTGGAAGTATCCTCAGGTAGTGAAGATTCAAAGTTGTGAAAACCATAATCCCTGGGGATAGGGTGGGGCCACAATGGGAGGGGGGGTTAAAGTTTTACATAGGAATTATAAAGTTAATTTTTAAAAATCGTTTTCTCAGAAACTAATCAGCCAAAAAAGTTGAAACTTGTGTGAAAGCATCCTCAGGTAGAGTAAATTCCAATTTGTGAAAAGCATGACCCCGGGGGTTGGGTGGGGCCACATGGGGGGATGTTAACGTTTTACATAGGAATATATTGAGTAAATCTTAAGATATCTTCTTCTCAGAAACTAATCAGCCAGGAAAGCTGAAACGTGTGTGGAAGCATCCTCAGGTAGTGTAGATTCAAAGTTGTGAAACCATGACCCCCGGGGTAGGTAGGGGCAACAATGGGGGGGGGGGTCGAAGTTTTATTTAGGAATATAAAGAGTAAATCATTAAAAATCTTCTTCTCAAAAACTAATCAGCCAAATACTTATACTAATACTTGCGTGGAAGCATCCTCAGGTAGTGTAGATTGAAAGTTGTGAAAATCATGACCCCCCGGGGTAGGTAGGGGCAACAATGGGGGGGGGGTCGAAGTTTTACATAGGAATATAAAGAGTAAATCATTAAAAATCTTCTTCTCAAAAACTAATCAGCCAAATACTTATACTAATACTTGCGTGGAAGTATCCTCAGGTAGTGTTGATTCAAAGGTGTGAAAACCATAATCCCTGGGGGTAGGGTGGGGCCACCATGGGAGGGGTGTTAAAGTTTTACATAGGAATATATAGAGTAAATCTTTAAAAATCGTTTTCTCAGAAACTAATCAGCCAAAAAAGTTGAAACTTGTGTAGAAGCATCCTCAGGTAGTGTAAATTCCAATTTGTGAAAAGCATAACCCCGGGGGTTGGGTGGGGCCACATGGGGGGATGTTAACGTTTTACATAGGAATATATTGAGTAAATCTTTAGATATCTTCTTCTCAGAAACTAATGAGCCAGGAAAGTTGAAACTTGTGTGGAAGCATTCTCAGGTAGTGTAGATTTACAATTGTGAAAATCATGATCCCTGGGGGTCGGGTGGGGCCACATTGGGGGGGGGGGAGGGGGTCGAAGTTTTTAATAGGAATATATAGAGTAAATCTTTAAAAATCGTCTTCTCAGAAACTAATCAGCAAGGAAAGCTGAAAATTGTGTGGGAGTTATTATAGGTAGTGTAGATTTAAAGTTGTGAAAATCATGATCCCCAGGGGTAGGGTGGGGCCGTAATGGGGGGGGGGGTCAAAGTTTAACAGGAGTTTAAAGAGTAAATTTTTAAAAATCTTCTGATCAGAAACTAATCAACCAGGAAAGCTGGAACTTGTGTGGAAGCATCCTCAGGTAGTGTAGATTCAAAGTTGTGAAAATCATTATCCCTGGGGGTAGGTAGGGGCAACAATGGGGGGGGGGGGGTGGGGGGGTCGAAGTTTTACATAGGAATATAAAGAGTAAATCATTAAAAATCTTCTTCTCAAAAACTAATCAGCCAAATACTAATACTAATACTTGCGTGGAAGTATCCTCAGGTAGTGTAGATTCAAAGTTGTGAAAACCATAATCCCTGGGGGTAGGGTGGGGCCACAATGGGAGGGGGGGTTAAAGTTTTACATAGGAATATATAGAGTTAATTTTTAAAAATCGTTTTCTCAGAAACTAATCAGCCAAAAAAGTTGAAACTTGTGTGAAAGCATCCTCATGTAGTGTAAATTCCAATTTGTGAAAAGCATGACCCCGGGGGTTGGGTGGGGCCACATGGGGGGATGTTAACGTTTTACATAGGAATATATTGAGTAAATCTTTAGATATCTTCTTTTCAGAAACTAATCAGCCAGGAAAGTTGAAACTTGTGTGAAAGCATCCTCAGGTAGTGTAAATTCCAATTTGTGAAAAGCATGACCCCGGGGGTTGGGTAAGGCCACATTTGGGGGAGGGTCGAAGTTTTTAATAGGAATATATAGAGTAAATCTTTAAAAATCGTCTTCTCAGAAACTAATCAGCAAGGAAAGCTGAAAATTGTGTGGAAGTATTTATAGGTAGTGTAGATTCAAAGTTGTGAAAATCATGATCCCCAGGGGTAGGGTGGGGCCGCAATGGGGGGGTCAAAGTTTAACAGGAATATAAAAAGTAAATTTTTAAAATTCTTCTGATCAAAAACTAATCAACCAGGAAAGCTGGAACTTGTGTGGAAGTATCTTCAGGTAGTGAAGATTCAAAGTTGTAAAAATCATAATCCCTGGGGGTAGGGTGGGGCCACAATGGAGGGAGGTTAAAGTTTTATTTAGGAATATGTAGTGTAAATCTTTAAAAATCGTCTTCTCATAAACTTATCAGCCAATAAAGCTGAAACTTGTGTAGAAGCATCCTCAGGTAGTGTAGATTCAAAGTTGTAAAAAGCATGACCCCGGGGGTTGGGTGGGGCCACATGGGGGGATGTTAACGTTTTACATAGGAATATATTGAGTAAATCTTTAGATATCTTCTTCTCAGAAACTAATCAGCCAGGAAAGTTGAAACTTGTGTGGAAGCATTCTCAGGTAGTGTAGATTTACAACTGTGAAAATCATGACCCCCAGGGGTAGGTAGGGGCAACAATGGGGGGGGGGGGTCGAAGTTTAACATAAGAATATATAGAGTAAATATTTAAATATCTTCTTCTCAAAAACTAATCAGCCAGGAAAGCTATAACTTGTGTTGAAGCATCCTCAGGTAATGTAGATTCAAAGTTGTGAAAATCATGATCCTTGGGGGTAGGGTGGGGCCACATTGGGGGGTCGAAGTTTTTAATAGGTATATATAGAGTAAATCTTTAAAATCTTCTTCTCAGAAAATAATTAGCAAGGAAAGCTGAAACTTGTGCAGCAAGTGCAGCACAATGGAGTGTCGAAATTTTACATAGGAATATGTAGAGTAAATCTTTAAAAATCTTCTCAGTAACTTATCAGCCAGATGATTCTTTACAATTGTAAAGACTTGGCCCCAGGACAATTCTTCGGCCTCACAAGAAGGTTCAGAGTTTGATGTACCGGTAGGTTTATATCCCATATATAAACAATTGTCAAGGATCTTTTTGAGAACGGCAACTCAACATGTGATATGAAAATAAAATCACCCTGTTAAAAGACTAATGATTATAAACATAAGAATATCCAGGGGGGTATAAATTTTATTTATACAGGATCTACATGACTGTATTATTGTACATTGTCTAGATAGTTAGTATTATGACCCATTAAGCTGATTTAATCATACCTTTTGTTCCTCAGGTGAGCGATGTTTAATTTACTATCACTAACAACCACTTATATATGTCTCAAATCGAAAAAAAAACACCCCAGAAATATCACGACTCGGTAGCATTTTATATTCACACTCGTTTCCCCTATAAATATAAAGAGAGAAGATAAGCAACTACCGTTTGTGTGCAATGTTGTACCATCTTGTGAATTGAAACTATTTTTACATTAAAAATCGCTATACATTGGTGTCATCTATTTTTCTTATTTCAACACATAACCTTCTATCTGAAAACTTATGTAAATTTTGCTGAATCGTAAAATACAAAAATAAATATTTGTCACTCGCGACCACGATATTTTGAAACATTCCGAGTAAACGGAAGTTAGTTGCACAGTAACATCTATACTTAAAACGATAAATCTTTCGTGTTCCGAATGTCATTGACTAAACGGCAATGTACGATAGTTCCGAAAAAAAAGTTCGGGAAAAGATTTGGTGCAAAATACAAATCTGCGAAAATTCAATCCAGAAGATTTAGGCGAAAATTTGGTAAGCAATTTTGTTTCAGTGGTTTGATGATAAATAAAATGAAGTGGCTGGCGGAAATTTGTGTGCATTTCATACAGGTAAAGGAGTTAAAAGGTAAAGTAAAAGAAAATTGACCCAGTTATTTTGGGCTTACAAAATACGTTATGTTCAGACATAATCAACATTTGATTTAGTTAGACAATTCCCATTTGTTCATTTTGCGACTGACACAGCATCTTGCCATGGGCTATATTTATTAATGATAATATGTTATTAAATTTCGGCATCAAAATTCAGTATTCTCTTTTGAGAAGTGGACAGGCATAAGCCTACATCCACTTCTCTTCGCAAGCCCTCATATTTTGATTCTGGAAAACGTGTAAATGTCGGAACCAAAAACGGTTTACGCTTCGACCCATGTTTCGACTCAAATTTCCCTGAAGTTTCGTAACAGACCTACTATTTCTACATTTTAAACATTAATACATTCATATATCACAAAAAATCATCACTAACCCGCTGTCAAATCATTTTCTCTACTTCTTCTTTTTTCAAAGCACATTGAATACATTTTTTAAGCATGATTGAAGCGGGGATTTCAGTGAATGTTTTTAATGCAATATTCACAAATTCACACACTGATTGCGAAAGTTACACAGTAGTGACACCATGTATTTATAAAGCAACATGTGCAAAAGAAAGAAATTTAAACATAACAGCTGATCGATTTATATAGTTTTGAATTTAAATTTTTACATATAATTACGCAATATCTGGACTAAAATTCAGGATTTGGAAAAGGACAGCAGATTTTCATCAGCAGCCTCGATCAAACGTTATATCAACAGAAAAGGAAAGAGCGACAGCGGGAATAAAATGTATGATTCTTACTTCAAGAAATGACAAAACCAGACGGGCGTTAAAGCATTGCGTTTCTCATTTGCCGGCTATAGTGAGTACTGAAGCCTTTTTTCTTAGCAGTTTTGTGCAGGAGTCTGTGTCTGATTCAGTGTTATCGGTATAATTTTACAGTATCAAGTAGTATTATGATCTAAATGTAATATGTGTTTCTAATCCGTGTGATTCTAAGCTTTAACATATGGTTATGGAAGGAGATTCTTAACAAGCCGATCCAAAAGAAGGAACCGAAGTTTTTTTTAGAACAGATCATACAGTGGTACATGTAACAAGTGAACGTTATTGTTGACAAGCCAATCGTGTTAAATAGCTCGTGTGTCGTCATTTCATTTTCATTTTGTAAATCTTAAAGCGTTATAAGTGCTTCTTCAAGTACTATAAATAGCGGACAAGAGTTGCCACGTGAATGTTACCTTAGTGCTATATGGTAAACAGTTGCAAGTGTATGTCGCAGTATTTGTGCATTTTAGTCTAATAGTGTCATGTTGTGTTTAGATATTAAGTATATACTATGAAACCCATTGAAGTATTGAAAGTTGTCGTCTGAATGGAATGTTCTAAACTTTGTACCGAACGTCAATTGTTCCATAAGACTCGTCAATTTTTTGAACGATAAGGACAGTTATCGTAACAATGCTTTCGGAGCCGCTCCTCTTTAAAACAACAGAAAACGGCACTGCGACTGAGGTCCATGTGAAAGTCCAAAGACGTAGAGACTTTGACAAATACGAAAACGAGAAAAAGCTTTTACCGTGGCTACTTAAAATGTGAAAGCGATCAAAAGAGAATCAGAAAAACTCAAAAGTTCTTCTTCATTTTTCAATAGAGTTCTGGCCACTTGGTGAATACTAATACAAGTATTATCCAAATGGAATGAATGACCTCCAATCATTGCAAATTGGTAATTTTATTATATTAATTGCAAACTGACCTAGCGCAGAAGACTCATTACGGTGGACGAGTGCCTCAAAATATTGAAAAGGCTATTAAGAATTTCAGAATTTGAATAAAAAAATTGGCTTTGAAATCGACATAAAAAATGATCCGATGGTTGTACATATGGAGAAAAAGGGTGCGACATTTCCAAATTATAATGTTTGTAATTACATGTTAGAAAATCTTATTGTGTCCTTGACCCTGGAAATGTGAACACAATCTGCATCCCGATTTTTTTCCTCCGTTTATGTTTTCCATGCCCTCCGCTCATCCTAAATCCCCTCAATATGCTGCAAACACAGCAACAAAGACAGAAAAAGATCGAAGCTTACCAATGCAGTACATTTAACAGGAAGTACAAAACACAAATAAATGTGCCACTAAAATATTCATGACTGTTTATTTAGAGCAATACCACAATTTCTGAACTTAGTTGAAAAGAAAAAGAAAGAGAGAATAAAAGCGTGTGTGCTAAAACGCGGAACGGAAAGCAGAACCGGAAAACGGAAAAATACTACGACGTTGATCGCTTTAATATTGTATAGACAGGACTCAAACTATTTACTTTGCATCATTTATTCATACTTTATGAATGATTATTATAAAAGGTTGCCTAATTTTTTGATATCATTATGACGAATGTCTATCAACTAAATTATTGCATTCAATTTGTTTAATAAAGTACGAAACGGAAAAATAAAATGTACACACAAATAAGTTTTTAAAATTATTTTTTAATTATTTTTCTTTGTAATATTGTTGAAATAGTAGTGTTGTGTTTTTCATGACTTCGAGATTTTAGCCTTATTTTAAGGAAATCAAATATGATTTACTCTCATCAACATTGAATTTTTAGTGATCTATACTATTATTATAAAATTTATCAATAGCATTATTGATATAAAAAAAAACCGTGACCGACGAACAACATCCACTATCATTGTTACGAGTTTTTGCTGCAACATCTGTTTGCTAACCTTTCGTCTCGCTATTTTAAAGATGATATAATCGAAAACAGAATCAATTTATTTGATCACTCACCTCTAGATGTCCAAAGTCTCCTTTCTTTTGACTAAAATCCGGCGTTCGTTGTCAACATCTTTTACCATTTTAGATTACTTATTCCTGGTATTTTATGCATGACAGTTTCTTTATGTTTAGCTACGTGTTTGTACCTTTCTACAACTTAAAGCTGCTTGGTCCGATTTTTTGTTATTACAGTATCAAATATTTTCCCATACAAACCGTTTGTCTGAGAAAGTTATGGACTTTCTCCTATTTACACCAGCAGAATCGGCCTCCTTTCAAAGTTACAAATATTCAAAATAAATAAAAATAATTTCTTTTTTTGGCAAACGAAAAAAACAAACCAAAATGCATCATGGGATGTTTAGAAAAGGGAACCGTTTGGTTTCGTCCCCCAAATGATAGGAGTTGTACAACCCGCATGCTATGCATCGATTGTAAACCAAGCAAACCTTTTTAACAAATTTTGTACATAATTTTTTTTCATTGAAATTTGGCTTAATTGACTGGGAAAACTACTGCAATGTCTATTATTATACATATAATTAGCATAACCATCTTTTAAACACGTGCAGAAAAATTTGATATAAAATCGGACCAAGCAGCTTAAATAAGAATAGAGAGCTGGATATGTTGTTTAGTTTTATTAACTGGGACTAGTGATCAAAGCATGTAATGTTAATTTTGAGAAAATTATACATTTTCTAAATAAATACACTTAAATATGGATAACAGATTTAACAATAGTTTTATAAAAAACAGAAGGTATATCGTTTTTAGCTTGTTTAACACATCTAAATAACATTATATAACATTTTCCGTATTCCATTCCATTCCGCTTTCCGTTCCATTTTCTTTTCCGCGTTTTAGCAACATCCATATAACAACTGATGTTCGATACAAAGTTTAAAACATTCCATTCAAGCGAAAACTTTTACTACTTCAATGTGCTTCGATGATCGTAGTTTAGCATTGGCCTGAGAGTTGGATATGGTGACTGACGGCCAATGGTGGACGTACGGAAGAGTTTCCCGGAATCTGAGGATTACCTGGAGCAGGAGGTTGACTGGTGGACACAGTGGACAGTGGTTAAGGATATCGTGGTGTTGGCGGAGACGAGATGATTGGAGCATAAGGCGATGGACCGTCTCGCGTCGTATATTGCTGGCATTTTGTATATTTATATATATTTAATCATATGTGGAATTGTTGTTATCACTGATCAGAGAGCCTGGTCATGGTGACAGTCACCAAGCAGAAAAAAGGCATAAGGTGGTTTTCAAGTTTATTGCAATACTAATTATAAATAAAGCATTCCCCTAAAATAAGAAAGTCAAAGCATAGATGTAAAGATATTGCGTTAGTTTACCCTTAGATTCGGTTTAAGTATGTATGCATTCATCAACATTAATTAATAAATATATCAGTTTTATATTCAAATACAAATAAGATCCTACAGACTCAAAGTATAATGGTAACAACTTTCGCTGCAAAAATACAATAAAGAACACAACTAGCAATCAAAATGAATACATAAAAGATGCCGATTCGGGTGCATAAAAACTACAACATCAAAATTAACATAAAATGTACAGAATTGAAAACGTAATAATAAAATAAAAGAGTTTATTTAAAGTTACCACAACCATGCCATTTCTACATATATTTCTTTCCATGAAAAATAAGATAGTGCCCCAAACGGGTTGAATGGTCATCACACCCTATTCAGTCTTAGGAAGTTGTTTTTTGGCATATCAATTGTACATATATCAGACATATGTGCATATTACTTCGTTTTTAATTTTTTTATACTTGTAAAAATACCAGCTGTAACCTAAATCATTTTGGCAGAATATTGCGTATAGGGTACCCATATTATACGGATCCTAACTCCTCCTCGGTTTTTAAGATCAGAAGTTTTTATTTCGCATATCAATTGTACATATATTAGAGATGTGCAGATTACTTGGATTTCGATTTTTGATGATTAATGAAAAAATTCCAGCTGTTGAATTTAGTCATTTTCTCGCGGAATATTGCATATTGGGTACCCCCTTTCCGTCGATGAGATGATCAACCCAATATATTTCTGTAGTCATTCAGTAAGACTTAATTAGTGTTTTGTTTTCCTGAGGACTATCAAGTGTCATAATTATGCACAAATACGATGATCTGCGCGAATGAATGTACAAGATGCCAAACATCTTGTCCAATTTAAAACATTTAAACTCTTCAAAGTTATCAATCTCACATTTTAAATACTCTTTGAAAATCTTCGCTTCACCCATGCTTACTTACAATGTTTTTTGATATTCAAATTTTAACGTTTTTTCCCTTTCCTCTGCAGAGATTAGAGCAAATTTTTACGCTGACATATTTTGTTTTTCTCACGACACAACAATGTGATGTCAATATTCAAAAGGCAACTACTCTAATTTTAAAGATTTTCAAAGGGCAACTACTTTACATATTTTTGAGAACCTACGGCATACGGTTTCTGTATTGAATAATATGAAATGTCAAAATGAGTATGCGAAGCGTCGGCCAATGACAGCCATATTGCCTAATATTAATTCTCACCGAACTAACACAGATATATATATATATATATATATATATATATATATATATATATATATATATATATATATATATATATATATATGAGGCAGTCACGTGCTATGATTAAACAAATGAAAGTGTGACATTTTAGTCCAAGGAAAAACAAGTGTGGAGGGTGGGAATTCAGCTAAGAACATTTTTTTCCATTTACTTTAAAACGCATAGTGAATCAAACATTCAAAACATAAAATCAATCACTGCGCTCCTTCGTAGTCATACTTATAAAACGTGTTCATACTTTGTTCTTTGAATAATTGTGTCTTGTGCTGTGATTAATAGCGGTCGAAAATACAGATAATGACCTTACATACGCTCTATAATTACCATTTTATACCTATATTAAGAAAGTATACGGGGTGGGGAGTGAAAACCGTCCAACCAACGGAAGGGAATTTTTTCTAGTATGTTCTTTTAATACCTACTGAGTCTAACAGAAAAATCTTTTGAAGAAAAAGGATAGTAGAAAGAGCATGGCTAACTTTATTATCCCTCGTTTCAAATTCTGTTCCTGTAACTCTATCAATCTGTGCATATATACACATGTTAAATGTAGTACCTTATCAAAAAAAGTCGATTACTGAATAGGGACGATTGACAACAAGTGAATGTAAAGGACCATTTGATCAAAGTGATTTAGAGGACAATATGAAAAGCATTTTCTTAGCATTTTGTAAATGTTACTCCAGTTAGTAAAAGTAAAGAATGATTTCATTTTATTTTACCACCCTATTGGCTCAATATCTTCGTCACTAAAATGGAAAAACTGTTCATAGTTATCGCTGTCAATGTAGTCATTATAATCATCGTAATCATTATCATCGAACCAGTCGTCGTCGTCATCAACATCATCATTGGATCTGTTGTAAAATAGAAAAATTTACTTACTATGAAAAACAACATGTATTCTAAAATCTGGACAATGTCCAAAAATACCCGATTTCTGAATGTGTACTATACTATACTACACTACCATATTAAATGTTTAGTCACACAAGAACCTTTTTTAATACGGAGAGACATAACACACACGTTATCGTATTCCACTTAACAAGGTTTATCATTTGAAACGAATTACGGCACCAATCAATTAACACTCTTGGACATGTCTTTCACACTTGTATCAATAAATGCGTCCATACACAAGAAACAATTCTGAAAATTTTTCATTTCTGATTCCAGGATTCAAAAACGCGTGCCGTTGAAATATATTATATTATAGGTATTACATTTTTGGAGTTTTCATTTACGTTCGGGAACATCCCTGCCTTATTAAAGTAAAACAACGGCAAAAGTAAAGCATTAAAAGATTAATGATTACATGTAATTGTACTTAGGGTGTTATAAAAGAATATGTGTTGTCGTGACGTTGTAAACTATTTACAGACATGTCAACAATGATTGAGGGCACTATTGAGAACAACTATATTTTATAACAGGAAAGTAAATTTAAACAGATTTAGTTCGTAAATCATTTAAGAACAGTATCAAAAAACAATTTAATTATTTCAAACTTTTTGTCTTCAAATTAAACACATCTATGAACTACCACGGGTGCAAAATCTATTGTTATGTATATATTTTCTGTAACCAATATCATGTTTTATCTTAACGGAATCAAAACGCGGTCTTAACCATGCACAGTTGTTATACAATTGTAGCAATATACTTATTTCTTACGTGTCACACAATTTACCTATAAGAGACAACAGTTTCTTCTTCCAAAGGTGTATGGATATCTTCGAACTTCATAAAAGATTTCAGTTTGTTTGGAATTGGCAGATCTTCAATTAATGGCAAAATACTATGACCACGAACTGCTAGATCTCTTCGAATTTTGGATCTGCATAGGTGTTGCAAAGACTTCGGTTCTCTCTCGATTTTGTTTACAACAGCAAACAAATTCTTTTTTTTCTCCTCGGGCACGATTGCATAGTAGCTTATATAATAAAATTGAAAAGTTGGAATTCCACTGTCAAAGTTTTCGATTGTAAGGTTTGAACAACAATTTACGTTTAATCCACTTTGCATGATCTGTGATGCAATTTCATACAATCCATACCGTAGAAAACAGGTGAGATCGAAGCATCTGCAAACAGATATATATATATTAGCACAAACATTGCAATAACTCTCAAATTGACATATATATGCCCGTAGTGAATGATAAAAATATAAATAAAGCACAGAGAAATTCATTTTTTGGAGCTCCACCTCCGCCCTGGCCGGGGCTTGAACTCACGACCTCTGAAACCCGTTCTCTTAGCAGTGAGCGGTCACCGCGCTAACCACTGGGCCATCTAAGAAAGACAAATATTCTTGCTTTCGATGACGAAGGGAAACTAGCGCGCTGGTCGCTCACTACACGGTTGTTTGAGATACATGTGGAATGCAGTTAAACGACAATATGAGAGGATCGGGACGATACACATTGCATAGATATATACATATAATTGCAATAACTCTCAAATTGACATATACCTGCCCGTAGTGAATGATAAAGATATACATAAAGCACAGAGAAATTAACTTTTTTGGAGCTAGATGGCCCAGTGGTTAGCGCGGTGGCCGCTCACTGCTAGCAGAATGAGTTCCAGATGACGTGACTTCAAGCCCCGGCCGGGGCGGAGGTGGAGCTCCAAAAAAGTGAATTTCTCTGTGCTTATGTATAATTGTCTTATTGCCATAAGTATAATACTCTGTTATTTACCTAGGTGGAAGGAGCACGTCAGCTCCAGCGACAAGCAGCAGAAAGATTTCTGTTGCATTGAATATGAAGTGTTCCGGAGTTGTTGCTGAAATACGAGTAGTTGTTGAAATACGAGTGCTCCTGTAAGCCATCTTTTTTACTAGGTCAGTTAAATAAGATTCCGGGATTTTTACGGGACATTTCAGCAGTAACTGCAGAAATCTTAACCATTTGTCCTCTTTATCTAAAACAAAAAAATACGAAAAGTATTGAAAAACATTTGATGACAGAGGTTGAGAATAAAAATGATAAAAAATAATGAAAACTAGATGCTGTCATTAGACAGTAATACCCGCACCATGTGTTTGCCCCTAAATAACACTGTTTTATACCAGTTTAATTAAAAATGAAGGCTACATGCAAACTCCGGTAATACATTTAAAAATTATAATTTTCATAACTGAAGGATGAGATCCCTGCCCATATGATAATACACATCGTGACATGAGCAGCACTTTATGTGCAATTTGGGGTAGAACTGTTTGCAGTGAATTTTCAGTTAATCAATAATCTTAACATTTTATGTCATAGGAAGTATAATGGTCTATATAATTATTACAAACAAAATTAAAAATTAAATTATGCCCCCTCCCCGTGGCGGTTGCCGGTTTTAGATTTGCTTCTGTGTGCCTACATGAACATCATCGTGTGCACAGATTTAGAGAAGGGGTGGGAGTGAGGGGTCCAGACCCCCCCTCCCCATGAAAATTCGTAAATTACCAAAAATACATCTTGGACCCCAATGCTCTTACAGACATGTAAACGCTCTAACCCATTGCGCTTCAATGTTAGGTAACATTATTTGGGGGGGTAAATATTTAATCAATAGTCAACATACTTTATTGTTTATCTCAATAGGAAGTATACATGTACATCACAATATGCAGGTGTCCTGCACCACCTTAAAGCTGTTATTTACCTAATAAAATAGTGCAAGTGGATTTGAAGAATAGGTCATAAAAATACATGCATGTTACAAATGACTGATCTTTGTCTGAAGTTACGTACACAACACAGGTTTGCATGTCTCATTAGCGGGTACTAGTTTTACCCAGCTCTTCGATTAGATGGGTTCACGTGTATACATACATGGGTGTTGCTAAAACGCGGAACGGAAAACGGAACGGAAGGAAAACGGAAAATCTTATCTAATGTTATTTACCTCATAGATTTGTTAAGTATGCTAAAACGATATACTTTATGTACCTTTTTAATTTTTTTTGAAAGATAAGCAATATTAGATTATTTATTCAAGAATATTTATTTCCTCAAAATTAACAGTACATGCATTGACCACTATATATTCTGTCCCAAAATATCCTCGATTCACTTTTTGCTGTATATTTATATATACCTCAGGGTTCAAGCGATTCTCTTTTAGAAGCATTAAACATTCTCATTATTCTTTCTTTAAAACGTCCTCTCTAGCTTATCAGCTGGTATAAATACACGGCTAAAAATAAAGAAGTCTACGGGGTTTTGCATTTTAACAGACCCGGATGATGGTGTTGAAAAATTGTGCAAGGTCTTCTGAGTGACTTCCAAATGGAGAAAAGATGTCAACATTTTCCATTATAAATCGTCCAAATGTGCTGCATGAATATTTTGGGATCGACAGACTATAGTCCCAATATATAATCGGAAAATCAAACCAGGCAACGTCTAGAGCTCTCTATTCGGATCATATGTAGGGGCTGCTGGAATAAACAACTGGATGCTTTGTAATGCAAACGTAAACAAAATTGCATTGCTAAAAATACTAGTTTCACAAATTACTAGTTTCACAAATTACCGGGTATTTTAATGTTTACTGTATTTTAATTTTTTAATGTCGTCAGTCCTACAGTTTTTTCTTCCATCTCAATGATACTGTATCGTCTGTATGATAAAAGATCGTCTAGAACACCGAAAATTCAATTTTGATGTAAGTATATACATGTACATCATATTTGAAAATAATATAAAAATACTCAAAACACGCATAAAACGCGTTCACTAACTGCGTACGTTACGCTAATATGCCAGCAATACCATATAAGAGAAATAAGTAAAAAGTTATAGCTAATTTGCTCGTTTAATCATGTTAATGTTTCACAATTCGTATACATTTGATTTTTCCGTTTCGTACTCAACTAAAGCCGAATGAATACAACGCTATAATTGATAGACATTCATATGAATATTAATAAGATAGCAACATGTTGATAATCATTCATTAGATATAAATAAAAGATACAAAGTAAATCGTTTCTGGCCAGTCTATACCCTTTTTAAGGGATAAACGTGATGATATTTTCCATTCCGTTCCGTTTTCCGTTCCGCGTTTTAGCAACACCCATACATACATGTCTGTGTTTTCCGTATGCAGAAAAGGATTACGGTAGTTAAGATCAGCTAAAGGAATTCATTATTGTGTTTTAATTGGATTATCATTATGATGTTGACCAATTTAGGTAAGCATAATACATGTAGTAGCAATAGCACAATATAATAAGATGCCAGCATGGGATTCCTGCCAGCATACATACACATGTATATAAGTTCTACTTTCACTTTCTAAATGTAATCTCCCTTTGACAGCATACTGTATCATCATCTTTTAATATTTAAATAAGCTTATCATCGTTACCTATCCTATCACATTTGTAAAGTTTCTGTCATTTTAGTTGCAAAAGTTATTTTTTTCATTTGTCAGACTGCATGCACTGTTGAGTTGACCCCATATTGACCCTGTATAAACAATTTCTTATTAAATTTGTGTATTTCATATGTAAGTAAGTGTAGACACTTATATTTTTTATATGAGTAATAATAGGAAGGAAGGAGTATTTCTTTCTTAATGTATTATAATGCATCAAATACAATGTAGGTCATGACCTTATGGGACTGTTCTGACCCCAGGAAACAGGAAAATACAAAATATCTTCTAAAGTCATTATGATGCATCAACTGGTGTAAAGTACATTAATGACCCCCAGGTATTGTCTTTAACCCCCCCCCCCCCCCCCCCCCCCCCCCCCCCGCCTTTATGAAATAGGAAATGATATGATACACTGTATATTTTGTTAACTTCTGAGATCTGAGATCCTCATCCCTAAACCGTTTAATTTATTTTTGCTCTTTGTGTCATTGCGCGTAAAATTGTATTGTAAGATTATGCCCCCTTGGAGACACCCTGACATTTTAGAACTAGAAATAATAATGTATTTTATCTTATTCATATGTTATACAGTAGTGTTTGATCCATGTGGGTAATTCCTAGCCTAATGATGTCACTGCTTTGTTTAGGAGACTTTACAATTGCCCCAAATAGGTGAATACACATGGCAGTGATGCATATAACATTTTGTTTATAAATCTTAAAAATTGAATTAAGCAATTTCCAAAATGTTAATGTGAATCACGAGAGAAAAAGCAATCAAGAAATGATTTAAAATTTGCTACTGTACACATGTAAGAATGTATTAAGAAGACTGAATCTTTATAAGCAGGTTAGATTGGGGGGTGGGGGATGAATGTGGAGTATAAACATTTATAATTTGAATCATTTATTGTTATTAATTAATTTTAACTTGTCAATGAATACTACTTATTGATCCCAAGGTAGAAATATGACCTCTGATCGTATCTCAATAGATCATTTGTCAATTATGCAAGGTGTAATGTAATTTTTTTTAAGAATAACATTTTTTACCAGTTTATAAAAGTTTTTAGACACCCAAATTATATTTTGATTTTAATAGATTATTCGACAAGGAAGGGGGGGGGGGGGGGGGGGGGGGGGTAGAGAGAGAACAGTTTATATTTGAGTTTGTTTGGGAGTGGGGGTTCCAAGTCATATATTTGACAATTTTTTAATGTAATTTAAAATATGACTAAGCCATACTACAGCCATGAACATGAATAGTATAGAACAAAACACAAACTAATACATGTACATGTATATATACATAGGAAGTATTACAAAACAGATGATTGATCTATATCTGGGTTCTTAAATTGAATCATATATCATGTACATATTATATTATTGTTTCTTTGTTCAAGGCATTTAAGATGGTATGTAGGTCATGATCCCAAGTGCTCTTCCTGAAATTATCAAATATCATAAAAACCATTGAGATTCCCACCTTAATCCAAAGATATTATTCCTCCTTAGGTCATGCAGGCGCATCAGATCATTATGGCATGTAAGTCATGACCCTAAGGGGTCATCCTGACCCCCTTAGAATCAGAAATTGTCAATTATCTTTAAATTATTGATGTTTGATGATCCTATCTCTATTTAATCTTTATTAATTATTGAGTCTCCTGAATGAAGTTTGGAGACTTATTGTTTTTGTACGGTTCTTAATACATGTATATATTCTTCATCTTCTTTTTCTTCTTTCCCGCTCTGAACTTGTTTCTCAGAGATGGCTGAACATAATTGTACAAAACTCTAGGATATGATAGGCCTGCAAATCTAGTTGTGCACCCTGGTTTGATTTTTCTCATTTTGGGTTAGACAACCACTTTTCGGGGGAGGGGGGGGGGGGGGGGGGAGGGGGGTGTCAAAAGGGTGTGGGGTCTAACATTGAACCTTGTAGAAAGAATCATAGACTCTATTATAAATGGTAACTTGAAAACGGACAAAGATAATAATATAGGGTTTTCATAATCATATATTGGCTGTTACTGGCAATATATAGGGTTTATTAGATCTGACCCCTGGGGTCATCCCCACCCCCCAGGAATTTGAAATTACCATATATCTCAGAAACTGTTATAATTATGACCCCTAAACCATATATATTCATGTTTCTGATGTCAAGGGGCATCAAATGTTATGTAGGTCATGGGCCCTGTGGGTGGTCCTGACGCCCTCAAACAGCAAGTCCCTTAATATCTTCAAAACAGTTGAGATCCCCACCCTTAAACCATATATATTCTTGTACCTTGTGTCAAGGGGCATCAAACGGTATGTAGGTCATGGGCCCCGGGGGTTGTCATGACCCCCCTTGAACAGGAAGTGCACGAATATCTCGAAAACGGTTGAGATCCCCACCCCTTAACCATATATATTCTTGATCCTTAAAGGGCATCAAAAGGTATGTACCGGTAGGTAATGGGCCTCAGGGTTAAATTTAATTTTTCAAAACCGTAATGCACATCTATGGAACAGTTCCTTTCATATCCCAAGATATGATGTGTCTATCCATTAAATCATAAAAGGAGTTCTAGGATCTATGTTTTTTTTTAAGTGATAAACATCAATTTTCTGCTACATTTTGACTCCCTGGATGAAATTTAAATTTTGAAAACCTTACTGCACATCTATAGAACAGTCCCTATCATATCCCAAGATATGATTGTCTATCCATTAAATCATAAGAGGAGCTCTTGGATCAATGTTTGATTTTTTAGTGATAAACGTCAATTTTCTGCTACTATTTGACTCCCAGGATGAAATTTAAATTTTTAAAACCTTATTGCACATCTATAGGACAGCCCCAATTATATCCCAAGAGATGATGTAGCTACTCCAAAAGTTGTAAGAGGAGTTCTGGGAACCATATTTTTTTTGCCAAAAAACGTCATTTTTTGTTGCCCACTGATCCCCTTATTTAAAAAAAAAATTCTGGAACCTGATCATGCCTCAATATGACACCCCCAATCATATTCTAGAAGATCATTTGGCTACTGCTTTAAGAAAAAGACGTTTTTTAAACCAGTTTTTTTGTAAAAAAACGTCATTTTTTAGCCATTAAATGACCCCCAGGACAAAATTGAAAATTCCGAAACCTTATTGCGCATCTATAGGATACCCTAAAACATATTCCAAAAGATGATTTGTCTACTTTTGAAAATGTAGGAGGAGTTCGAGGAAGAAGGTTTTTTGTGAAAAAACGTCATTTTTTACCAATTATTTGACCCCCAGGACTAACTGAGAATTTTTGAAACTTTTTTACAAAACAACATGATACCCCAAATCAAACTCCAAGAGTTCAGTTTGCTGGTTTATAAGATGTAAGAGCAGTTTGAGAAAGTAAAACGTGACAGACGGACGGACGGACGGACGGACAGACGGACGGACGGACGGACGGACGGAACAGGGTAACAACAATATACCCGAACTTTCTTTAGAAAGTGCGGGTATAATCATACTCCGATTAAGTGCAAAGACTCTACAAATTCTCTTGCCGGTTCATCTTTGCTAGGAACCCAAATGTGACATTTCTCATTCGTTGTACCATTTACCTTTAACGTGTACTAAAGAGAACCACAAATAATTCTTTTTTAAGCAGTAGGCGTATATGCTTAACGCTTTATTCCAGGTTACCAAAACTATTAAACAACCCGGAAGCTTTGCGAAAACGCTACCTATGATGAATCAAAGTATTGAGAGTATTAAAAGCTGGGCCAATTTGATTTGCCATATTTTGAATGAAATGACAAATTATCTTTTATTTTAACTAATAAGACTATTGTTTTTTTTTACAAACATTATCCACAGTTGAGCAATGAAACTGCATATTTGATGAAAACAATAACGCATTTACTTGATCTGCAGAACTTTGAAAGAAAAAAACATTTCTAGAAAAGGAATATTGTAGTACATGTACATGTATATTGTGCAATAAAAAAAATCGACATCTGGCTCTCAATGCATTTTAAATATATTTAGTTTGCAAATATCGGCGATGTTGTGATGGAAAAATGCATACCTGATGTTACATACTACATTTCTTGATAAAAATTCTAAATTTCTTAACATTTGACATTTTGTCTTAGTTCTGTTATTCTTTTGACAGCATATGACGTATTTCGCCAAATAAGATGCATACTGTACTTTATTTTCTATACTATTTCTGTGTGAAAAAGGGGTGCGTTATATATACCACAATGGGTTTTGGCACAATATCTAAACTTTATGTAATCTTTGTTGCTTTGTTATTTTCTGTACTATTTCTGTCTGAGAAAGGGGTGTGTGATATATACCACAATAGGTTTTTGGCACAATTACCTTCCAGCTGAAGCACGGGCGGTCAAACTGGAAAAACCTTTTAGAGTTTAAAAATACGTACACTTCTGTTCGTTCAACGCAATATTTAAACCTAATGTAATCTTTGTTAAAAAGCGGAAATTGCAGAAACCGATTTTTTTTTTCATAATTTATTGATAGATAACTGGCAATTTATACTCAATTTGATATATTTATTTATTCCTCATTACATTATTTATTTACCATCTTCGTGAATGCCGCCATGTCATATGTTATAAATTGATATGCATACTCAGGGCATCATTAAGTCAGTGCACTCTCTTATCGTAATCATAGAGGTTTTAAAAGTATTTCAAGAATTATTAGATTTTTGTTTGAATAATAGTAATTTTAAAAAACTCACTGAAGATTTGATAGCTTATCTTTTTAACACCTCTACGGCCCTATTGAAGCTATTGTTTGGAACACGTGCGTCTGTCTCTTATTATTTCGGACATCGCCTTTGGGCAATGAAATTATCAACACATCCATAATTAATAATTAGGCCGCGTACCTAAAGAAATCGAACGCCATTGTGGTGTTTGAACTTGTTCAGAAAGCGTCTGTCCAGCTGTCCCTTTTTATTTAAAAGCTAAGGGGCCCACTGAGAAAATTACAAGGAGAGCAGGACCACAGCAAGAAATTCACATTTGAGTTTAAGTGTGAATATGAAAAGTAATAAAATGTTAAAACTCAATTCCAGGGCCATATTTAGGGGTTTTTTAAATAAAATATCCATAACATTTTTGACTTGACCATACTCTATCTAGGTTGATATCCGAAAAGTCTATTTACAACTGTAATTGATGAACGGTCAGGTCCAAGATGGATATTTCGGTGTTACAGACGGTATTCATTATGGTAATGTTGATGTGTAGCATTCACGTTTTAGCCACGATTATCTAACAGGGCACTACTACTTCGAAATGGCTTCGATTGGGATTAAATTGTCTATAATGATTGTGAACTTGTGAGATGGCAACACTGATGCCGTGTGTTCGTTTCATAATTAAACGATAAATAAACTTTACATTAAAAATCATAATCATATATTTAAAGACTTGTAACTAATTGTAATGAAAAATGGACTTACTAAACTGAAACGTGTATCCTAAAGGACTTGCGCCTTTGCTATCTATAAATTTGATATCAGCTTCAGGTGTAATGAGTTGACCTGGGATCAGATATCGTGAAATGACTGCAGATAAAACTGACTTGTTTTTCTTTGACTCTTCATTTGGATAAGCACCACATTCCAGCAATCGTTTGACAAGATGAAATTCTTTCTCAGTGTTATGGTAGATTTCAGTAACATTCAGCAAACAACCGTCTGTGTTAACTCCAAATTCAAGGAGATAACAGGGGTTTTCATATAAAACTAATTAAAATTAAAAATTAATTTTAATGAATTTCAATTATGATAAAAAAAATAAAATAAAAAGATAATTTGTAATAGCTGATGATTTATATTATTTTTATAAATATTACTTTTCCTGTTCCGAAATATACGTTGAAGCGTCGTTAACCATGCGGTGTCTGTTTGATGAGGATCAGCACCATGTTCTACAAGAAGCCTTACATCTTCCTCAATCGCATAATAACTACTTATTGCTCGAATTAGTACAGAGTAATCTCCATCATTTTCATCCTCGTAAAAATTGATATTTGCCCCTCTTTCCAGAGAAATTTTTACATCTTTGGATTTATGACGGGATTTCAAAACAAAATTCAAAATGGGAAATTTGTAATTTTGTTTGATATCCTCAACTTCAACGCCTGCATCTATGAAACCATACAGTTGGTCTGAAATGAGAAAAAACATTGCTCGATCAACTATATTTGGCACGGGACAGTTTTTTTTATACAATTCATTGTAACCAAGGGATGCATGTGTTCGGAACTCTGTAACTAGAATTTCCTCAGTTCCTTTTCAGCACAAATACCTTTAATTCACCCTTTATAAGGCCAATCACTAATTTCTGAAGAAAATTACTAGTCAAAACCTGTAAAATTCTCTACATACTGGTTTTTATGAGATTTTAACCCTTACATATTTTCCTAATTTTTCATGATTTTTCAGCTTTTTAGACCTCTCCCAGCTAATTCCCTGCAGAGAGTTGACCTTCCGTACAGCGTGCATGTTGCACTATCACATGTCAGAAACTTACCGGTGTATAGTTTACAATGTCCCATTCACCTACTTTTCGTGTTATTTTACCTCCCGTCTGTAACTTGCAATTTCAATGTGTAAAGTCAACACAACAGTCATATCCGCAGTTTCGCATTTTACTTCTGATTCTCATGTACCTAACACATGGGGCCTACATATTGCATATCAATTTCAACAAGAGAAACCCCTCTAACAAATGATAATCATTAACAAGAGGCCCATGGGCCACATCGCTCACCTGAGGAACAATAGGTATGATAAAATCAGCTTAATGGAGTCATAATACAAACAATCTGGACTATGTACAATAATACATGTAGATCCTGTATAAATAAAATCCATTTTTCCCCCTGGATATTCTTATGTTTATAATCATTAGTCCCTTTTCTAACAGGATGATTTTATAGTCATTTCACATGTTGAGTATTGCAGTTCTCAAAAAGATCCTTAACAATTTTTTATGTATGGTATAAAGCTACATCAAACTCTGAACCTTCTTGTGAGGCCGAAGAATTGTCCTGGAGCCAAAGTCTTAACAATTATAAAGAATCATCTGGCTGATTAGTTTCTGAGAAGATTTTTAAAGATTTACTCTATATATTCCTATGTAAAACTTTAACACCCTCCCCCAATGTGGCCCCACCCTACCCCAAGGGATCATGATTTTTACAACCTTGAATCTACACTACCTGAGGATACTTCCACACAAGTTTCAGCTTTCCTGGCTGATTAGTTTTTGAGAAAAAGATTTTTAAAGATTTACTCTATATATTCCTATGTAAAACTTTGACCCCCATTGTGGCCCCACCCTACCCCCGGGGGTCATGATTTACACATCTTGGAATTTAAACTACCACAGGATGCTTCCACACAAGTTTCAGCTTTCATAGCTAATTAGTTTCCGAGAAGAGGATTTAAAAAAAATTATTCTATATATTCTTATGTAAAACTTCGACCCCTAATTGTGGCCCACCCTACCCCCAGGGGTCATGATTTTCACAACTTTGAATCTACACTACCTGAGGATACTTCCACACAAGTTTCAGCTTTCCTGGCTGATTAGTTTTTTAGAAGATTTTTATAGATTTACTCTATATATTCCTATGTAAAACTTTGACCCCCATTGTGGCCCCACCCTACCCCCGGGGGTCATGATTTTCACATCTTGGAATTTAAACTACCTGAGGATGCTTCCACATAAGTTTCAGCTTTCCTAGCTAATTAGTTTCTGAGAAGAGGATTTTTAAAGAATTTATTCTATATATTCCTATGTAAAACTTCGACCCCTAATTGTGGCCCACCCTACCCCCAGGGGTCATGATTTTCACAACTTTGAATTCTATACTACCTGAGGATGCTTCCACACAAGTTTCAGCTTTCCTGGCTGATTAGTTTTTGAGAAAAAGATTTTTAAAGATTTACTCTATATATTCCTATGTAAAACTTCGAGCCCCCATTGTGGCCCCACCCTACCCCTGGGGGTCATGAATTTCACAACTTTAAATCTACGCTACCTGAGGATGCTTCCACAGAAGTTTCAGCTTTCCTGGCTCTATGGTTCTTGAGAAGAAAATTTTTGAAAATTTCTCGAAAGTTTTCATTAATTTCTAATTATTCCCCTTGAAAATGGGTGTGGCCCTTAATTTTCACAACTATAAATCCCCTTTGCCTAAGGATAATTTGTGCCAAGTTTGGTTGAAATTGGCCCAGTAGTTCTTGAGAAGATGTTGAAAATGTGAAAATTTACGGACAGACGGACGACAGACAAAATGTGATCAGAATAGCTCACTTGAGCTTTGAGCTCAGGGTGCAAAACACAGTTTTATATGTAACGTTATAAGGACTTTTTCAGATGAGGGGCAAGCAAAACTGACCCCTATAAAAAATAAATTGTTAAAACGTGTTACATATATATCTATATATCAATAGAAAGATAAAATCGTGAATTTTTTAAATATTTAAAAATAATGCACATGTAACTTAATGCTAGAATTTATTTGGCACTCAAAACATGCGGAAAATAGACAAAAGGGTGCCTCTAAATGCAATACACCCATGTATTTTAGGCTCTCCCTAAAAGCAGAATGCAACCAAATCAGCCATTTTTATTTCTGTACATTTTCAAGAACAAGTCCTTAGTCATCATTTCATAGTATTTTCTGGGTACATTCGCCAGCTTTTTAAAGAGCTATGTCGCCCGCTAAAAAATCCATGAAATTCTGCATGTGTAAAATCCGGATGTTTTTGGAGTTACCGCCCTTTATTTTAGAGTCTCACAGAATTAATTTTTAAAGATTTTCTACATACTTTTTTCATGTATTCGAAAGATAATTCATTATATTATGCAACTGAGAGTTTAAAAATTTGATTTTCATGTATACCGCATAAAAATAGCAGGAAAATCCCTACCCATCATGCTTTTCCCCTGAGAAAAACCCCCTGGATTTTATACGAAACTGTGGTTAGCTACCTCAGGTGAGCTAAAAATCATTTCATGAATTTTAGCAACACTCATAAGCCTTCAAGTACAGCAACTCTCAATTTTACCAAAATATAGACGGGTACTTAATCCGAAACTGTCCCTTGCTACCTAAGTTAAATGGTCTTGTCATAGCTAGCAGTAGGTGATTAAGCTCCCGATCTGAAAAAAACCAACAAAGGCATCTCCTCGTGATATGACTTGTTGTAGAGGAAACTGCATTTATTAGGAAAAATTCATATATTTTTTTTCATAATTCATAATATTTATTTTATCCTAATCCCCAAGCTTTGTGGTGTATAAATGGGGGGGGGGGGGGGGGGTACATGTACGTGGCTGCACAGTTTTCCTATACCTAGCAGAAACTCAACACATATGCTTTAAAGTTTAATAATTTAGATTCATTCACTTAGTGACATTCATTTATATAAGCATACATAAACGATCCGTATACATTATGAAATGTAGCTGAAGATTTAGCGATCAGTATTCTGCTCTGATGGTCAATTCTAGATGGTTGTCGTATGTCAACCTTTAGTAGTAGACATGCAGCTATTATTAATATGAAAGAATTTCGCGTGATAAATGTGCAATATCTGACAAAGTCTCTTCTTAATTTTGGGCTAGTTTTATTGTTAGTTATACGGGGAAATTTGTCCAAAAGTCGACTGCTTGTTTCGATGTAAATCGGATGACTTTAATCTCTTGCCCGCTTCAACTTTTGACTATGGGCAATCTTCTAACCCTCCAAAACTATAAAACGTTTAGTTTTTTATCTTTACTTTATTTAAATCCAAAATATGTCAAGTTGTTGATTTGAACTGCATACGGTAGCAATTTACTTAATTCCAGCCATCTCTGAGAAATGTTGTGGACAAAAAAAGGGGGAAAAAGAATAAAAACTATTGGAAACGGAAGCCCTCAAATTCTGTGCTGGATAATTATGCAAGAGTAAAAAACTCAAATATGCCATTTAAAAGACCATTGCTTAGAGAGTTTATAACCATCTTTGTTAATAATGTCTTTCACCTGTCAGGTGAGATATTTACCTCTAAAAAAATTCCACTGGGAAAATTCATTTTCCTGTCAGATTTGGAATAAAAAAACAATTCCTATAGGAATTTAAATTCCGATAGGATTTGACCAAAACCCAATATGATTTTAAAAGCCGACAGGAATAGGAAAACTTATTTTCCATATTTCCTGTAGGAAATAGTATCTACACAATGGTCTATCGATTGGTATATATGAATTTTAACAATCTGCATCTTAAGCGGGTGCAAAAATACCAACTTGACACTGACATAACAACATATCTGTGAGCAAATGCTCACTAATGATACCCCCGTTCTGATCTGAATATGCAAAATAAGCAGAGTCGATATTAAACATGAAGTTGACGTCCGATTTACACAAAAATAAATCCCACGACATGGTATGTGTTAAAATTTCAAGCAGTTGCTGAGAAATCTTTGACAAAAATTGGTTGACAATTTTGATTAAAAATAAACAAAGTCGCCATTTAACAGGAAGTTGACGTCCGATTGATACAAAAATATATCCCACGATACGGCATGCCTAAACAAATAGTCTGTTAAAATTTCAAGCAGCTGTGGTAAATAGTTGCTGAGAAATCTTTGACGAAAATTTGTTTGACAATGTCGGCTAAAAATAAAGTCGTCATTTAACAAGTTGACGTCCGATTGGTAGAAAAATATATCCAACAATATGGCATGCCTAAACAAATAGTGTGTTAAAATTTCAAGCATCTGTGATAAATAGTTGCTGAGAAAAATGCGAGAGAAATTTTTGTTACAGACAGACAGAAGGACAGACGGACACACAATAGTAAAACAGTATACCATTTTCTCCTTCGGAGCGGGAGTATAATTATCCAGCACAATATCATGGTTATATCTTGAAAATTTAAAAATCACCCTTTCGTGGTCCATCTTTTTCTTTAAAGATGGTTTGATCAAACTCTGATCTTCACAACCTGTGCCTCTACACAAGTTTCAGTATTTCTGGCTGAATGCTTTTGAAGAAGATTTTTATCTTCTTTTGTAAAAATTGGGCTCCCCCTATTCTGGCCATAATGGGCTCCTCCAATTGTGGACCTGTATACCGCAAGCATTATGATTTTAACGACCTTGGATCTACCCTAAGGATGCTTCCACATAAGTTTCGCTTTTCTGCCCCATCGTGTCTGTGAAAAAGATTTTTAACCGGGTTTTCCAACGGAAAAATCCGGTTATTGAATGGTGAAAATGGCGGGCGGGCGGCTGCCAAAAGGGTACCCTCATTTGTACGGATAACTCCTCCTACAGTTTTCGTGATAGGAAGTTGTTCTTTTGGCGATCAATTGTACATATAACAGTGGTGTGCATATTGCTAGGATTTTGATTTCTGATTATGAAAAACTTACCAGCTTTAAAACTTGGTCATTTTTGGGCAAAATACTGTGGTTTCATTAATATTCAAGGGTATCAATTTTCGTGGATATAGTAGAAAATCACAGTTTCAAGGATACGTAAATTCGTGGTCAATGACCCTATCAATAAAAATTTTAATAGAAATTGCACTTCAATGAACATTCAATTTAGTGGATCATCTTAACAACGAAAACCACGAAAATTGGTATTCAACGAATATTGATGAAACCACAGTATTGCGTATAGGGTACCCTTATTGTACGGATAACATCTCCTACAGTTTTCAAGATTTGAAGTTGTTCTATTGCATATCAATTGTAAATATATTAGAGGTGTGCATATTGCTTGGATTTGGATTTTTGATAAAAGAAAATTTAAAAATCCACCTTTTGAACTTCGTTATTTTTTGGCAAAATGTTGCATATAGGGTACTCAATTTCACTTGATACGGTACAATGTAGGTAGTGTTTATCAATTCAGGGTTGACATGGATTATGGATACAGTTCACATAAAATAAAACCCGGTTTGCTGTCACATTGACAGCTTTTCACTTTTCTTTATATAATCTTATATAAAAATAAGTCCCTCCATTATGGCCCTACATTGCCCTTTGGATTATGATTTGAGAAAAAAAAAACTTACATCTACCATACCTGAGGATGCTTAAACATAAGTTTCAGATGAGAAGGAGATTTTAAAAGATTTCTTTGGTATATTTCTATGTAAAAATTTCAACCCCTTATTGTGGCTCCATCCTACCGTCGGGGATTATGACTTGAACAAACTTAAATCTACCCTAATTGGGGATGATTCCACACAAGTTTCAGTAATTCTGGTCAAATACTGTAAACGTACTATATTTAGCATGTACGATATTTCGCGGAATATGAATTTTCAACAAGTAAGCGTGGATTTGATTTCTGAATGTACCTATTTATCTACTTAAATATATTTTACATTTGGCGATGTACTTGATTTAGCGGCCAAAAACGCCAAATAAAATACACAGCCAAATGTAAAACGTTTACAGTCGATCTTGAAAATATTTTTTATATAAAATATCTCTATAAATTCTAATGTAAAAATTAGACCACCGACCCCCTCCTCAAATTGTGGCCCCAACCAACCCATGGGTATCATGATTTGAACAAACTTGAATTGAACCTACTTGAGGATGCTTAACTCAAGTATTGACTTTCCTGGTCAAATTGTTTTTGAAAATAAGATTTTTAAAGAGTTTTCTTTATAAATCCCTATGTGAAAGCTGACCCCCATTGTGGCCCCACCCTTCCTCTTGGGATCGTGATTTTAAACACATTCAATCTACCCTACATGAGGATGTTTTCACACAAGTGTCATTTTAAGGTCACCCGAGTCACTTAGAAAAACTGATTTCATAACTATGTTAACCATGCAGAATGTCCTCTACTTAAATTTTAAATTTCATGTCCCCTGAAGAATTGGTTTTGAGGGGCTCAAAATGGATGTAAAGTATTAATGCTTATAATGTTTAAACATTACCTGCTCTACTCCTACACACTTGTAAGGAAAGTTGAATTCATAGTTTTGTAAATCAGGTAGCCCTTTACCAAAATTATAATTTTTTTTCCCCAGAGGTTTGACTTTAGGAGAGGATTAACAGATATTGATAATGCGTTTAATATTGTTAATCAAAGTACTGAAAGCCGGACTCTTTTGGTGTGTCTTTATGCATATTGTGTAGTAAAGACTGAAAATCTCTCTCTCTCTCTCTCTCTCTCTCTCTCTCTCTCTCTCTCTCTCTCTCTCTCTCTCTCTCTCTCTCTCATGCTTTTGATGTCGGCAAAGCGTCAGAGAGCGACCAAATTTTGTAAGCGGCTATAAACAAAAATATGTCTGCCTAGTAGAAAAAGTTCAACAGTTGCTGCCTTGAATTATATTTATCAATCCCCATTTCTACAACGCGCAGCAAAGTAGTTCATGGAAATTCATGCGCATTGTATACTGGTATGTCCAACATATATAAGTCTTGTTTTTAAAACACGTTATTAATAAGAAAACTAAAAAAGATAGACAATTCTCTCGAAATTAAAAATAACAGAAACACAATGCCAACTCTTTTGACAAAACGTGGCTCTTTGTGTAACTATTTGGTCTAGCGGAAGCTTTTATTTTGACGCTGTTTGTTTTGTTTTGTTTTTTTTTTACTTTTGAAGTTGTGCTATTTATAGTAACATTGGCGATTTGCCTGCCTACAGCCAGAAGAGCCCGGCTAAAAATCGTCTTCTTTACTTCTGATATTTAATAAAACCTGAAGAAAGAAAAAAAAACCATCTATCAAAGAACAAGGGGCAGTAAGCATATATATTTTGCCCAATAATTTTTAACCGGGTTTTCCAACGGAAAAATCCGGTTATTAAAATGGTGAAAATGGCGGGCGGGCGGGCGGCTGCCAAAAGGGTACCCTCATTGTACGGATAACTCCTCCTACAGTTTTCAAGATAGGAAGTTGTTCTTTTGCAGATCAATTGTACATATATCAGAGGTGTGCATATTGCTAGGATTTTGATTTCTGATAATTTATCGAAAAAATACCAGCTTTTGAACTTAGTCATTTTTTGGCAAAATATTGCATATAGGGTACCCTCATTGTACGGATGACTCCTCCTTCAGTTCTCAAGATAGGAAGTTGTTCTTTTGCAGATCAATTGTACATATATCAGAGGTGTGCATATTGCTAGGATTTTGATTTCCGATAATTTATGAAAAAAATACTAGCTTTTGAACTTAGTCATTTTTTGGCAAAATGTTGCATATACATGTAGGGTACTCCATTTCACTGGATAAGGGTTGACATGGATTATGGATACAGTTTACATAAAAGAAAACCCGGTTTGCTGTCACATTGACAGCTTTTCACTTGTTAAAATTTTCAAACAAGCTCAGTCATTGACATGATTTAATTTTTTTGTTGATGGGATGTTTATTTCAATATATGGTCGCAAAATTGTCACCGATGTTTTTTTTAGTAGAGTTATCCCTCTTTTGATCGGAGTAATTTTCCGGATATCGCGTATTTCCTATGAAATGGTCACATTCACAACAAGAATTAGATATGGTCGCATGCAAACAACACGGTAAAATTTTAACAGATTAATCAAAATAACGAAAGAATTTTATTCTCAAAATATTTTGTTGTTTGCATGCGGCCACTGTTAAAAAAATAAATTATGTTGTTTACGATGGGCGAATTTTTCGGTTCCGGTTTCGGTTTTTATACACAGCAGACGTAAACAAAAGTGAAAGTGAGACGACAGCAATAGGCTATATATGAAGGCAAAATCATTTCATTAACTGGTAAGAATGTGTGAAAATAGTATAAGACTTAAAGATACAGCTATGCATTATGAATTTAGATGGGGTATTGTAATTGATCTGCATTCTTAACCATGTTTACGAGATCGACAGCTGACCGAGCGATCGATAACTTGCATGATTGACAGTAATCGCTAACTACACCATGTGGAATACATTAGGCTATAGTCTTATTTCTAGTAAGTAGTTTGAAAATGTAATAAAATTTTAAAGGAAAGAGATATCGATATCGTTCATGAAACCGCTACCGTTTACAATGAAAACTAAGATTAGTAAAAACACGGCTACATTTTAAATTGCTTTTGATCAACTGTTGATTGAATGTCAGCTATAGCTGATTGAGTATAGCATTACGACAATAGGTTGACATTTCACAACACATGGAATATTCATTTAACAATCAAAAAATCATGTTTTCAGTCTATTTATCAAATTGCCCTCTAATACCAAGGCTATGTTAATTTGTGTTTTGAGTAAATTATACCCTAGCACACAACTGCTATTTGTGTATTTTATAAGAAATCTGTTATTTTTATGTTTTAAAAAAGATCTCCATTTTATACTTTATTGTATCTATATTATTCAGATAATCGCTTAAATAAAAATTAGGTAATGTAGTGACTACATGTATGTAATGGTTATGTATTATATATAGAATACATGTATGTTCTAAAAACCCATGGTAATATTAGTTTTATACAAGTAATATCCTGTAACATGTTTATTGAAATATTTTCTTTACATTAAAAAAAAAATCAATATCCAATTACCTATATAGTATTTACCTTTTCTACTATTGCCCTAGCATTTCGGCCTCTAGAGGAATCCGAAACACACACACAAATGATTAAAATAAATAAACGTACATGTATATATTGTTTACCCTATCGTATCGTATATAGTGATTGTCATTTCACATCATTAAGTAACACATTTATAATTGAACATATATAAGAATATAAAATGAACATGATATTTTTAAAAATTGATTTTTTTTTTCAATTCAGTATTTAGCATCTTTGACAAATGGTGAGCTTCTGGAGAGCTATGGGAATTCTGAAAACATACAAAGGTGACATAGATCCCATGAAGTAATGCTGCAGAATAAAATCTCAGTGATCTGATTGTTGCTGTTTTTCTTACTAAAGCCTGCAAAGGAATAAACAGTGCCAAGCATACGAATTATGAAAGTGATTGATATCATCTGACATGGTAAATTATGACAAACTTGATGATCTGCCGATATGGATAGTCACTACATTTCAGGAACACAATATCTTATATGGATTGAACATTTTTTCTGGAGCCATTACTTCATTAATGCATGTGTGGTACAGCCAATGTCGCACTGGTGTGAAAGTTGATGGGGTCAGTTCTTTGATACCTTGATTACTAAAGACACACACTCTCTATGGAAGAGCTACTCAGGACTGTGTTTTCAGCAATTATGGGTAGTTCAAAAAGTTAACAAAGTGAAACATAAAAGTGACAGCGATTTTAACTCAATGAAATTCATTGTTCATCTTTTTAGCTCACCTGAGCTGAAAGCTTAAGTGATCTCAGCTATTCTGATCACTTTTTGTTTGACGTCCGTCTGTCTGTCTGCTTTTACATTTTCGACTTCTTTTCCCGAACTACTGGGCCAATATCAACCTAACTTTGCACAAATCATTCTTATTTAGGTGAAGGGATTTAAGTTTATTAAAATGAAGGACCACACCTTCCCTCAAAGGGAGATATTTAAGAATTTTTAAAATTTGTTGGTACATGTTTCTTTAAAAAATCCTCGTCTCAAAAACCATTTGGCTAGAAAAGGTGATACTTGTGTGAAAGCATCCTCAGGTAGTGTAGATTCAAGTTTGTTCAAATCATGGTCCCCAGGGGTAGGGTGGGGCCACAACTTTTTGTGCAAGATCTACTGTACTTATTTGTCAATATATTTTAAATTTGATATTGTACACTAAGTGCTTATTTGATAAGCTTTTGTCGCTCAGGTGAGGGATGTGGCCTCTGGACCTCTTGTTTAATGATTTAGAAATCTGTGATATTTTCATTAGAACTATTATACTATTTCACCCAACTGTATAAACTTTATAGAAATAAAGTTGTTTTAGATTATGAAATATTTAATCAATTATCTGATGTGTAATTTACTAATGCATGCATTATAAAATTATAACAATGAGAAAAATATGCAAAAATTTAAGATTTTTTCTGATGAACATTAGTCAGTGGTGGTTATGTTTGTTAATTATGTAATGTGTGAATGTTAGAATTAACCTTCATTGAAATGAAGTATCAATTGTTTTATTAATAAAAAACCATTTTATTATGAATTTGAGTTTTATTCATGTTAAGAAAAGAGGTTAACGTTGTGATTAATATGTGGTAATGAATGATGAACTACGTCATGATAAATTATTAAACAAATATTGTCCCATTAAATCCCCTAAATCCTTAATCTACATTGTCTCACTCCGCCCAGCTGAACTTGGGTACTGGCAAATGCTGGGGTGGACTGGTGTTCCATTCAGGGGAAGTTTATGACTCCCATCCATTTAGCACCATGCACAGATACTAGGGATAAGCACCGGCTCTTTAGCCTTCATGGCTCGGATAAGGATATAACTAACAAACCATCCACCCCCACCCCACCCCATCCAACCCCCAAAACTGCTTGTTAATTTTGTTAATTAATTTTTTTTATTTTCATGTAAATTGTATGGTTGATATTTTAAAAATATCACAGGATTTCTTTTCTTTTCGGAGCAATAACTGTTAAAAACAAATTATCACTGAAATTCATGAGCTTTTGTGCAAAAATTAATATTTGATTTTAATTTTTTACTGCAAATTCAGATTTTGGTCATTTAATTTCTATCTGCAGTTTTTTCTTTGACTTCATTGTGTTGTATTCTACACTCATTTTAATACCATATAAAAGAAGCAAACATATGCATACAGTACATAAATATTCTATTCAAAAGGTACTGGTATATAGCATTTCCTTAATTTTTAATTTTTTTTTTTATATATAAAAACCTTTTTATCTCAAAATTGAAGTTTTAGTTGTTTTTTTTTGGTAAAGATTATGTTTTTCTATGACTTGTTTTGTTTTATTGTAGTAGGAATCACTAGATATTATCTGATATAATTTTGAAGAGACAAGATACTTAAAAAATCCAGAAATTAGTGATTTTTTGGCTTTTTTCCTGTTTTTGCCCTCAAAATGACAAAAATGTAATTTTTCATTAAAAGTATGGCTGAAATAGGGTTAACAGATCATAATTTACTAAAAAAATAACCATGAAATGTTTTCAATGCATTTGGGCAAATTTTAGGTCTTAATGCCCCTTGTTCTTTATGAATTTCATGTCTGCCTATGTAAGGATATGATTCTAGGGCGGGGTCAGAACACTAATATAGTATATATGTTAGGGGTTCTTCATGCAGGATGAGGCCAAAATTGCCATTTAGTGTTAATATCTATAAAATGTTTAAAAAACTGACACAGAATAAAATAAAATGTTGTATATTTAGAAAAAACATTAAGCTGTCATCTTAAATAATATTTCTTGTTACATTCATGTAAGGCAAGGGTTATGGCTGTGAGGGAGTAGGGGGTATATATTGAACCGTTTCAATAAGTTTCATTAAGTTTCATTTTTAGAAGATATTTAAATGTTTACACTATATCTTCCTATGTTAGAGTTGGACCCCAGTTGTGACCCACCCTTTCCCCGGGGAACAGAAATTGAACAAACTTTAATCCATCCTACCTGAGGATGCTCCCACACAAGTTTCATCTTTTCTATTCAAATGGTTTTTGAGAAGATTTTCAAATATTTACTCTTTATTTTAAGTTCTGTGTAAAAATTGGACTCCAAAAGGGGTTCAGCTCTCAGCTATTGTAGTCAAATGGTTTACGGGAAGATTTTTCAAAAATACAAATTTCAATAATTTTTCATTATCTTCCCTTAAAAACAGGTTAGCTAAAAACCTTAAAAAATAAATAACAGAGAAACGCAGGATGGTGTCTGCTTATGGTGACGGAGTTTGGGTACTCGGGGATATATACTTTTGATAGGACTAGTATACACGTATATACTATTTCTGACGTGGCCTGAAACCTGATTATACATCAACATGGCACCAATCATATTCTTGTAGATCATCTGTCTATTGCAAAAAAATATTGACGTTTTTGAAACCAGACCTTCAGTAAACAAAAGGCCAATAGGCCTTTACGGTCACCTGAGTACCATTGCCCACACAAAAACTAGTCGAGGAGTCTTATATATGTATTTAACTTATAATATAATGATTTACTTATATGCAAGGATTTTGACATATTTTTGATTCTTTAAAATTGTTTACACTTTGGAGTTTTATTCTCGAGTAGAAAAATTATAATATTGTAATGATGACCACCTCCCTGTCTGAAATCATTTAAATAAGGACTATGAAACGTATAAATTTGGCAAAAAGCTAAAAAGATCATAATATTGTGCATGACTTACTATTAAAAAGGTGCAAGACTCTGATAGAATTTTCCCATATTTGTCAACTTTCAAGATAGGTTTTATGTGTATATGTTTTGATAGATAAACGCGAACAAGGTGGTTAATATACATGTTTTATTTAAACCACCTTCCACCCCCCCCCCCCCTCCCTGTGGGCATTTAAACAAAAACAAAGCTATTTATGATATTAAGTGTTACCAACTTCTCCTGTTCCAGCTGTTTAATAATAAATACCATCTGGCATTCGAATTCATACCAAAATACTTTCACGTGCATTGCTTATTAGTGATATTGGTTAGCCAATTATAACTTTACTAATAACAAGTTTTTTTATTTAGAAAGTTCAATAACTGTTTTTTTTTCAAATAGTTAAAATACTTGCTTAACTCTTTTGATCATGCAACTTCTTATTAACATTACATCTACTTAATATGAACACGCAAATGAAGATAACTCCATTATGAAGAGGCAAGGGAAAATAACTCCATTAACTCCCCCTGAAATCTTTCCAAATGGCTTCACAAAATCTTAACATTAATAAATATTTTCTTTACTTATATGCAGTCGGTTTTAATTCAATATCAGCAGAAGTAAAGAAGACAATTTTTTAAACATTTAATGCATTAACAATATATGATTATTTGTCCCGCCCTAGAGTCAGAGCATGAAATTATGTAGAGGGCTTCCTTGTTTACAAAATTATGATTTCAATTTTTCTTGCAGTTGTGTAGGAATAGAGGAGATAGAGTCAAAATCACTATTATAGGGGGCATGACACATATAATTTTAGTAGAGGACTTCCTTGTTAACATAATAATAAGGTCAGTTTTTCTTATAAATGTGTGAGAGTAAAGAAGACAAATTTTTAAATTATATTCCATAAATTTCACAACTTAGGTAGGTAATTTAATAGGCATCTTAGCCATGCATTAAGTTTTTAGCTCATCTGAGCTGAAAACTCAAGTGAGCCGTTCTGATCACATTTTTTCTGTCGTCCGTCTGTCCGTAAACTTTTCACATTTTCAAAATCTTCTCCAGAACTGCTGAAAATTATGATCCCCAGGGGTAGGGTGGGGCCACAATTGGGGGTCGAAATTTGCTTAGGAATATATATATAAAGTAAATCTTTAAAAATCTTCTTCTCAAGAACCATTTGGCCAGGAAAGCTGAAACTTGTGTGGAAGCATCCTCAGGTAGTGTAAATTCAAAGTTGTGAAAATCTTGACCCCCGGGGTAAGGGTAGGGCCACCATGGGGTATCGAATTTTTATTTAGGAATATATAGAGTAAATCTTTTAAAAATCTTCCCAGAAACCAATCAGCAAGGAAAACTGATACTTGTGTGGAAGCATCGTCAGGTTGTGTAGATTCAAGTTCGTTCAAATCATGATCCCTGGGGGTAGGATGGGGTCACAACGCGGGAGGGGGGAGGCATATTTTTACGCAGGAATATATAAAGAAAAATCTTACAATCTTCTAAAAAATTTGCCTAGAAAAGCTGTAACTTAAGTGAAAGCAACTTTAGTGTTGATTCAAATCCGATAAAATCAAAATTTGAAGGAGTAAGGTTGGGCCATTTTTGGGGATCTAGTTGTACAAAGAAAAACATTTTATTTATTCACAAAAACTGAAATGTTATAATGTATGGTTTTACTTATATGCAAGCATTTTGAAATATTGCTGATTCTTTAAAATTGTTTAGACTTTAGCCCTTGGACGATTCTTGAGCCTCACAAGGGGTTCAGAGTGTGATGTAGGTTTATATCCCGTATATAAACAATTTTTAAAGATCGTTTTGAGAACTGCAATGCTCAACATGATATGACTATATAAACACCTGGGACTAGATCATAAACAAAAGAATATCGGGAGAGGGGGCGGAATGGACTTTTATTTATACAGGATTTACATGTAATATAAGACATTGTCCACACATTATTATGACTCCATTAAGCTGATTTTATCATACCTATTGTTGCTCAGGTGAGCGATGTGGCCCATGGGCCTCTTGGTTGTTTTATTTCAAATAACTATGGGATTCGACAAGTAGATTTTCTTTAAGTTAATACATTTATACCATATGGCCATATTGGTCCCACCCTAGAGCCTCAACCCCAGGCCCAGGGGTCATGAATTTCACAATTTAGGTAAAAGCCTTCATGGACTTCAGACCAATGTATTTAGTTTATCTCAGTTTAATAAACATGGAAGGGGAGAAGATGATTTTTTAAGCGTCAATACTTTTTTACTATATAGCCATATTGGCCCCACCCTAGAGCCTGAACCCCAGACCAATGGGCCATGAATTTCACAATTTTGGTAAAGGGCTTCATAGACATCATAACCTACATTCTTTCATAACATTAATAATTTTCACATTTTTTTAAAAATCTACTAGATTTTAACTAAACTTGGCAAAAAAGCACTCTTGGGCTAAGGGGATTAAAAGTTGTAAACAAGGGTCCACGCCCCTTTTCAACGGGGAGATAATGAGGAATTATTAAACTTTTTTTTTTAAATATTCAAAAATCTTCTCACGAACCATTTGGCCAGGAAAGCTGAAACTTTGTTCATATTGGCTAACTCTAGGGCCTGAACCATGACCCAGGGATCATGAATTCCACAATTTTGGTAGAGGCTACCCTGCTCATCATCGAAATGCGTTTAGTTTCTCTGTTAATTGTCCAGTAGAAGAGAAGAATTAAATATTTGCAGCAACTTTAAAGATTTTACCCAAATTTTAAGGCCCCTGTACAAGGTTATGGATTTCATATGTGTTCTCCTTCGCTAGCTGTAAATGCTGGGTTGCAAATTTGGTCAAGATAACCCTATAGTAGTTTTAAAATGGAGCTGAAAATGTTCAAATGTCAACGCACGACGACGGACGAAAACAGATCGCAATACGTCACCTGAGTGAGTCAGGTTACTAATAAATCAGAACGTCCATTAAATAATTTAAAGACAAAACATACCTAAAGAAGTCAAACCAAAAACAGGGAGTTTTCCGAATTTGTCCTTCCGGTTTAAATTAGCACCAGCTCTAATGATCGCTTTAACTGTTTTTCTATCTGCTTTTGCTTCAAGCGCCAACTGTAACACAGATTTTCCTGTTTGTTCGTGTTCATCGTTTGGGTTTCCTCCTCTTTTTAAAATTTCGCCCAGAAGACTAGAAACTCTCAACGCCGAGAGACATACACAACTTATCGTTCCAAGAGACTCGTTATGACCAACAAGTGTAACATCAGCCCCGTGTGTAATGAGAAAATGTGCCATCTCCTTTTTCTGATTGCTTAATGCTTCAAAGAGTCGGGATGAACTAGAACAAGGATTTTTGTCGATGTGGAATTGTCCATTGCTCAGTAAAATTTCACACAGTTTTTTATTTTCTTTTTCGATTGCAATTGAAAGCCCATCCTGTTTTCTGAAATTAATGGCCGTTACCACTTTGTCACAGTCTTTCACACTAAGTAAATATTTTACGATTTCTATTTGTCCATACGTACAAGCAACGTGAAAGGCATTCCCAGATCTGCTGTGAAATAGATCTAGACAACCGACGCCATTTTCTTTAACTAGCATTTGAACTCCATCAACAAAGCCTTCTCTTACCGTATATTCCACAATTTTAAAATACCTATGTCTATCAATCGGCCGGCACAATAAATTGTACCATTTCTGAAAAGAAGCAAAATCTTTCTTACTTATACTTTGACGAATTTCCTGTATCTTTTTTTGTTCCTCCATATTCGTAATATTTCGGGGCCTATATACGGGACATTTACACTTTATGTATTCCACTCAATAAACTCAGATCATTTAAATGCTTAAAAGAAAATCAATTTTTATAATAACGTAGACTTGCAAACACTGCTTGTGAACGCATTGCATGTCAAATATTTAAAGTTATTGATCGGGGCTACTTTCATATTTTCTCTCTTGGATATGCTTTTTAATTTGTAGATGCACAAAATTTGCACCAGGTGCGTAAGAATGACCCCCCCTCCCCCCCCCCCCCCCCCCCCCCCCCCGACCTCTTTAACTCGATTCAGACCACAGGAATACTTAACTAAACTCTTGATAGAACTAAAGTCATTTATACATCATACCCCATTTTAAAATGTGAGGGATATTTTGCAAGAGTATGTCGTTCTAAATGAAATTTTTGAATGTTCCATTCTCCTACACAGTGCAAACAATGGGAGCAAATAAAACCTGAACTTCACATTACCTTTCTGAGTTTTTAATAAATAAAATATGAGACATTTTTACACCAGACGCACGCACTCGGATCTTCCGGTACAACGAAGTAAATAAATATTATACTGGCCTGGTGCCAGTAGATTTACAAACAGTGACATAGAAGCACAACTTATCTCTTAAATACCAGACATTGAAAAAAAGCCAAAACACGACAGGCCAAAACATTACTCTGTGTGTTCCAATAAAATTTGAAATTTTTGTATTCTACTTCTTCTTTAAAAACCGTGTTATTAGTGGTCGTAAAAATCGATTTCCTACGCTTAGAATATCGCTTGACCTCATCAGTGAACTCAGTTGACCCTTCCGCCCCCCCCCCCCCCGGTTGGGGATTATCTACTGTAATTTTTGACTATTTGTAGCTTACAACACTGATATTGAAGAAAACGCTAAATACTGTTTATTTAATGCACATATATGGCATAGTTCGATAAAGATTGCTACATGTATACATGTATGATTAAAAAGAGTGCTAGATACATAATCTTAGAACCCCAGCCTATAACATATAAAGTTTTACAGAATTGAGAATCTGATTCAGAAGTCAGGACTAAATTTAGGGCATGTCTCTTATGAAAGGGACGATTGAAGTAATTGTAAATGGATTATAAACAAGTATATACATTAGAATAGTAATTGACAAACGGAGATATCTGTAACTATTGGTTTTGAACAAATTTGGCAATTTTGCCGATGAAAATAAATTCAAAACAAAGACGTCGATACTCTTGTTTTTACCACAGCTCAGGGAATTATCCAATTGTAAAAAAAAATATTTTAAACGTCAGATGCCTCTGCTTTAAACCCGTCTATAGTATAAAGTAAAAATGTATCAAATCTTAGAAAATCTTCTTCTTAACTCCCATATATATTTGTTAAAACCTAAATGCATGATTATGATGTCCATGAAGCCCTCTACCAAAATTATGAAATTCATGACCCCTGTGCCAGGGGTTCTGGCTCTAGGGTGGGGCCAATATGGCCATATAGTAAAAATGTATCAAATCTTAAAATGTCTTCTTCTTTACTCCCACACATGTGGGCAAAAAACGGAGTATATGGTTATGTCCACTAACTCCTCTACCTAAATTGTGAAATTCATGGCCCCTGGGTCAGGGGTTCAGGACATGGGGGAGGGCAATATAGTGTTAATGCATATAAGTTTTTTAACATCTTCTTTATTCTCACACATCTGTATGAAAAACTGACTTCATAATTATGTTTACCAGGAAGTCCTCTACTAAAATTTTAAATTTCATGTACCCTGGAATATGGGTTTTGACTCTAGGGCATGGCAAAAATGGATGTATAGATGTTAATCCATATAAAGTTTAAAAAATTATCTTCTTTACTCCCACACACTTGAAAGGAAAACTGAATTCATGATTTTGTAGACCAGATCTTTAAGTTTTTGGCCAAAATTATAGGTTTCATAGTTCTTTTTGAAAGATTTCAGGAAGGGAGGTGGTCGTCATTACAAATTTATACTTTTTCTTCTCCAGAATGAAACCCAATAAAATGAATATATGAGACTCCTCGACAAGTTTGTGTATGGGTTATATGCTACTCAGGTGACCTTAAGGCCTATGGGCCTCTTGTTTAATGTTCGGGTGCGTTATCTGGTTCGGTATGTATTGAATAAACGAGACCAAGATGTGGCCAGTAATAATTTTGTGCGTTACTTGTACCATTACGTCTATCATTTCTATTAAACAAATAAGTTCTGTATAAAAATATGAAGTATTGTTCTGTAAATTTATTCGGCAGTTTTTTGTATCATAACAATCGGGTTCGTCATCGAGTTGGGCTGTTTAACTGATTAGTTCGATTTGGGGTACAGAAGACGGTAAGAAATGATATTGTGCATAACAGTGCATTGTTTTCCCAAATTTCTACCGAATATTTAATGGACTTGGCGAAAATAAACGAGATAAAATAAAGAGTATTATTTCACCTATTTAGTATTTAATATTAATATACAGTATATGGCCATAAGTGAGTCATCAAAATAGCCGCCGTTATAAGCCACCGGTGCACGCTTACCTAACTTCCAGGTAAAATATCTCAAAAAGTAACAAAGTAACTTACCTCAAATTTAATATTTAGTTGCATGACCTTTTGACCAAATGACCCCACCTGTCGTACATGTTTTGGAATGGGTGTATATATATATGGAGGGTAATCGTGTTCAAAAATCCAGACATGTAAACTTGTAAATCCGAATATGTAATCGTGTTGGTGTGTGAGTCTGAGTAGGAATATGTGTAATTCTGATCGTGTAACCTATAAAACTCGGGCTTAAACACGTGAAATATTTGACTCAGTTCCTTCGCATGATGCACAATTTGCAGCTTTATTGCTTTCATCAGTTAATTAAACATTCAACTATGCACACTTTCAATCCGTAGTTTCTGCATTTGTATCTTCAGGCTCGGCAAAAGCACATCTGACATGATACACATTAACAAATGTAAAGTCTACAAGTTTGTCGAATTTTGACATGACCTTATATGGCAACTGCCTTGCTGCGGGGAAACGACATGCCGTAATCGCCGGAATGGATGAAAAATAAACATAATATTCAGCTTATAACTGTTGCAATGAGCTTTTAACGAACGACACTTTTTCTGTCGAAAATACCGGTATTATTTTTGGAAAAACATTTGAGGTATGATTGAAACTGGACCAAACAGGAAGAGGGTCATGCATATAAAAATTGTCGCCGATGTGGCGAATGCGCTAATTTCTGTAATATACAGGTAATTCTAATGGTATTATACGATAATGGTTAAAAAGAAATGCCTAATATCTTATTTCTCTAAAATAATGTGACATGTAATTTAAACTGGAATATAAGTGAATGCGTACTCTTTTCTAAAAATGAGACGGATCAAGAAATTTCCTAAGGGGATAAATATATTTTGAGCGGCATGAGATTCTGAGACCGCCGTGAGGTCCCATGTAGCTCCATTGCATCTGAATTTTGAGAATTTTGAGAGAGAATTATTAACCGAGTTTTTCGATTATTGAAAAAGTGAAAATGGCGGGCGGGCGAGTCGCTGCCAAAAAGGTACCCTTATTGTACCGATAACTCCTCGTACAGTTTTCGAGATATGAAATTGTTCTTTTGCATATCAATTATACATATTTTAGAAGTATGCAAATTGCTAGGATTTTGATTTCTGATAATTTATCAAAAAATATCAGCTGTAGTATTTATCAATTCAGAATTGACAAATGGATTATGAATACTGTTCACAAAAAAGAAAACCCGGTTTGCTGTCACATTGACAACTTTGTTCTTGTTATTTTTCTGAATAAGTGATAATAAAATTCCAATCTGATTAAAATAAGATCTTTGATCCGCTCTGACAAATTCGATGTCGCTACACAAAGATCTGAAGACATCCCGTACAGGGTCACGTCAGAATGAACTTTGTATTAACCAATGAAATCTACGCTGGCAAAGTCGTTAGAGGCTACGCCAATTTGATAAGTCTCGAGGGTCTCCGAACGATAAAGCTTAAAATTTACTTCCGAAAGAAAAAAATGGCGGCGCCCACGAATAAACAAGACATTGGTAGTACCCCTAAAAAAAGTGTACCCGCTAGGGAATTCCTGTCTTGTATGCGGCTTTTCATTTATACAGAAGTTAGTTGATAGTGATGGCAACACCACTATCAAAAAGTATTTAGACAAGAAGCTTCGCCTTTCCGTAGAACGACTGAAAATCGTGAAGGATGTGTGTAACATTACAAACGACGTCATATTCACTAGTGATACCGGTGTGTGCCAAATACGAATTGCCTCTGTACAACAAGACACACAAAGTGAAATACCTAATAGGCTCTATTCATCTGACAGCCTTAACTTATCAAAAAGTATTAAGACAAGAAGCTTCGCCTTTCCGTAGAACGACTGAAAATCGTGAAGGATGTCTGTAACATTACAAACGACGTCATATTCACTAGTGATACCGGTGTGTGCCAAATACGAATTGCCTCTTTACAACAAGACAAACAAAGTGAAATACCTAATAGGCTCCATTCATCTGACAGCCTTAACTTCATGTACTGGGATACTTCCTGAAGATCTTAGGCAAAGACTTGTTGCAAACAGATTCGTCAATCTTCAAGATGGACAAAATAACAACATCGCACTCGATGAATACCTTGAAATGGTTAACCGTGACAGTAAAGTGGCATGCACTGGAAATCAGACAAAGGAGAGCATCATTCTTCATTCCAAGGAATATCCGCTCTTGGTAAATTTTGTTAAACATTTCGATGAAATTGCAAGTGTACGTCAGAAGAAAGGTTTCCATCATCTACCTTCATATCAAAATGATGTCCAAAAAGTTCTACAGGATCTAATGCAGAACGATATTCTCGTGTATGACCCTAACAGAACATTTCGCTGTCAAAAACTTATCATTGATAGGAATCCATATGTGAACTGTTTTACAAAACTTCCTATAATGATTCATCGACATAAACCAAATCTGCCATATTGTCGACTTAGGAATATGCAATATTAAATCTGGACTTTGTGTATGTTAGATTATACATGTACATGTACCAGCTTGGTACTTGCACATGTATGTTTATGTACATGTATGTTATAAAACTTTGTATGATGTTCTAAGAATCAGTTGTTAAGAACTACAAGCAAGTTTGTGTACATCCTGCCTTATGTGCATGGCAATTTTTTTAAATTGTGTAGTACATATGTGTATCAAAATATGTTAAATGATTACCAGTAAGTCCTAGGATTGCAGGATTTTGTGCATGGCAATTTTTTTAAAATTGTGTAGTACAGATGTTATTGTATCAAAATATGTTAGATGATTAAGTCCTAGGATTGTAGGATTTGTTGTTGTATTCTCAGTTCCTACTATTGTTAATGCTATTTTACCAAAACATGTCCAATGGAAAATTATTGAAGTAGTGAAAATGGTGGGTGAGCAGACAGGCAACTGAATTTAAAATATGCATATTCAAAACATCTGCATGCATTTTTGTAATTAAGATATATTTTGTAACAAATATTTTCAAGTCAACAAATTTATTCTGTATGTCACATAAGAATTTTTACAGCTATAGTTCGCATTCCTACAAAGAATGCCATATCTGCACTAATTATGGTACCTGTAATTTTATGTTGAACTATAAAAAAAAGAACAAATGTTTGTATCGTACATTGAGTTGGATTTAATATTTCTAATTCTTAATAAAATATCACAATACCAACTGATTTATCAGATTTCAAGGTTAAAGTTCAATTCTGAGGCAAATGTACTTTCCCAACAGTCCTCTGTATTTTCTGAATTATCACTACAAGTACTGCCCGTGTCAGTTAGAACTTCATTCTCTAAAAGTCTCTCTAAAAGAAGTAGTTCACAATTGTCACATTTACAACCTTTTTGGCAAATATCACAACAAGTATGTACCCCTGTGTCTTTTTCTAGTTCTTTTAAATCCGAGTCCATCAAAAAATGCCTCATAATATTCAATCTTCTGCAGTCACTTGAACAAAGAATCTCTTTCATATCTTTATTTAAACGCCGCAGATGATAGGAATTAAACAGTATCATTGCTATTGACTGTTCACCATTTCTTCCTATTCTACCTATTTCTTGAACTAAATCTACAAATATTGTGAGGCATTCCAAACAAAATAACAGAACAACAATTTGACACATCAATACCCATTCCCAATGCATTTGTACATATAACTAACCTTTTTTTACTACTGTTTGTTTTATCTCCCAAAAACTTAACTATTTCTTCCTTTTTGGATGGGGGAGTTTCTGAATGAAACATATCAATTAAGGAGCCAAATGTCTCCTCATCCAGCTCTTTATAAAAATAAGAGTTAAGTTTTCACACATCATTAATACTGTAACAATACAACAGGGTTTTTGGAAAATCACCAGCCAATTGTTTCAAACCATCTACAAGCCATGACATTGCAATTCCCAGTTCATTTGAAACTTTACACACTGAAAGTTAAATGTTGGCTTTGTTTGGAGACTTGAAAATTTCCACAGTGTTTGGTCCAAAACACAACTGCTTCGTTACTCGTTTCTAAATTTTTTGTGTGCAGGTTGCACTCAATGCCACAACATTGGCTTGTGGAAATAAAGAACGCAGTTCTCCAACAGAAGCAAACCACTTTCTGAAAGCTTGTTTATTTAGTCCACTTATGTCTTCACCCCTGAAAAATAAAGGACCACATGATCATGATGTTTTACTCTTAATTACTGTGGAATCATTTTTATTCGTGGGGGTCAATGTTCATGGACAGCCAAAATTTTCCTGGTTCATGGGGACGTTATTTAGTTGGTAGTAATCGGGACAACTTTAATGAATATTAAACAATGCTTGTATATATGTTTGTGGGAATGTAAATTCGTGGGCTAGGATTACCCACGAAAGCCATCAACATTGGTCCTCCACGAACAACAATGATTCCACAGTATTAGTCTAAACTTAAAATACTGGTTCAGTGTTTTAGCTATAATATTTCAGTAGATTGAAAAAAAGCTTTTTTGATTAACTCTGCCAATTGAGAAATATGCATATGTGTGACATTTATTTCAGCAGATTGAAAAGAAACTGTTGCTTATAGCAGTTACCAATACTCAACAAAACATTACAAATATAAACATTCTAACGACAGCATCAATTTTAATATCTGTAAACCATTATTCAGAGAAAGTTATGGAAGCCTGGAATATAATAACCATGTTGCAATGGTGTGGAACTCGTCTATAACGATGGAACAAACTTTCAACTTTGTTATGCCCTCTCTCCACCCAGCATCATTTATAACTCGTTCTGGGGATGCATATATGATATCTATTTCCCCATTCAGGATACGGGCATCGCTTTCTACACTTGATCCTGTAAACAATGTACATGTAGTTAATCTTCAGTTGACTTCAACTTCAAGTATGGCGAGGGGAAGTCCAGGAGAGGGTGTTATTATTTCAACAGTTCAGACACGTTTACTCATTAATATTTTTACATTGTAATAGTAGTGGGTCATTGAAATAATTCAGAAAAATACCATACCTATGTATGCTGCCGAAACACTTTTTATTGTTGCTAACTTCGCCACCTAGTCCTGCATCAATGCAGCTAAAGGACAGCACACTAACATGACACTTTGGATAAAATCTGCTCTTATTTCGCGAATAACCGGCAAGAATACGTGAAAAGGAAGCGATTTTCCAAATCCTGTTGGCAATATAACTAAACAGTCTTTCCTTTCCACTAATATATCCAATATTTGTCTCTGTTCCGGCTTTAAAGAGTCAATACTAAAACTTGACAGCGATTTCTTCAATGCTTCATCTGTGTCCGCCATTTTTAAAGCTATACCGAACATGAAATGAAAAGCGTACAGTGATTGGTTTATATAAAAGAGTTTCATTGGCTGACCCTTGGTCATGAAAGTTCATTCTGACGTGACCCTGTACGGGATGTCTTCAGATCTTTGTGTAGCGACATTGAATTTGTCAGAGCGAATCAAAGATCTAATTTTAATCAGATTGATAAACTTCCTGCAAAGATTTGGTAATTTTTTGCGGAAAAATGTATGTAACTATACATGTATTCATACTTTTTTTAAAATATCAAAATGATTTTGTTGTGCAAGTGAAAGATAAATATCAAAACAATCTAAAACTGTTATAAATAAAAAGAAGTTTTAAAATAATTTATTGAAGCACCAAGTTTTGTTAAAAATTGAAAGGTTTGAAGTAATAGTAATGGTATACTAGTATGTTTATGTTTTTGCAATTATGATTTTTCTTCGGAAATTGGATTTCTAAAAGTAAGGAACGGGGTGGGTCAGATGATTTTTGATCGTATACGAACTGGTAGAGTTTAAATCATAAAATATTTTAAAATGCATGTAACAGTGCGACATTTAAGTCCGGACATGACAAGGTCCGGGCTTTTCGCTACCATTTCCGTTGGACATAGCTTACTTTTGTTTATATATCTTGGTGGGACATTTTACTTTGACCCTATCATGTCAGCATGAATGTACACATTGCTCTAGTTTCCTTATAATTGTCTCTCAAATATAAAAATCCCATGGGATTTTGGTGGGATTTTTCATCCCATCTCAAACCCCACCAAAATCCCATGGGAGAAAAAAATCTTTGTGGGATATAAACTCCCGTGGGATTTTTTCTCCCATCTTTGGTGTTGATAGGATAATTAATCCTATAAAAGGCTTTTATAGGATTTAAAATCCTATGAATGACCATGTTGGGATATTTTATCCCAGAGGATAAAAAGTCCTCTAAATACATCATCTTGATTGATTGTATGTTGGGGTTAACTAAACACTTATGATTCAATTGTCTGATCATATAGTCTAGTAAAACCAATATTCAAACAACCAATGTATTAATTTATTAGATAATGTCATTATATCCATCTAATGAATTACACATGCTAAATTATATGTACCATCAATAACATATTCTTCTTGATATGACTTAATAGAGCTTATAACAATAAGATTTAACAAATTCTGAGAAAATAAATACCAAAAATTACCAATTCTATTGAATATTAATGAAAATATTTCTGTTTATGTAAACCTATAAACTCTTACTTTTCACTGCTGCAAGGAGACTCATTTTTGTTTTCAATTTTGATTTGATACTGTACATCAGGTGAACCGGCATGACCCAAGGAACAAGAATATATATGATTTATGGGCGGGGATCTCAACTGTTTTCAAGATATTTGGGCACTTCCTGTTCAAAAGGGGGGGGGGAGGTGTCATGACCACCCTTGGGGCCCATGACCTATATACTATTTGATGCTCCTTGACACAAGGAACAAGAATTTATTTGGTTTAGGGGTGGGGATCTCAACCGTTTTCGAGATATTTGGACACTTCCTGTTCAATGGGGGCCAGGACAACCCCAAGGGCCCATAACCTACATACCATTTGATGCCCCTTAACACAAAGAACAAGAATATAAGTAGTTTGAGGTTGAGGATCTCATAGGAATTTAATGAGATATTTAAATTAGGGCACTTCCTGTTTCAGGGGTAGACGGAACCACCCCCATATGGCCATAACCTATATACCATATGATGCCCCATTGCACAAGGAACAAGAATTTATATGGTTTAGGGGTGAGGAGTCACGGTTTTTTAAATATTAAGTAATTTCCCAAACCTCGGGGTTGGGGAATATATATAGTCCCCAGAGATCATATCTATAATGTACCATGTATTGACCATAATTAACACTCAATATATTTAGCATTTGAAAAATCCATGTCAATATCTTTAACGGTTTTCAAGTGATAACCATTTACAATATAGTGTATAATTTTCCCCTACGGATTCAGTGTTAGACCCCACCCCTATTTGACCCCCAAAACTATGGTTGCCCAACCCCAATTTAAAAACAAAAAATTTAAATTTTAAAACAGGGTATGCAGGCCTATCATATTCTAGATCTAGAGTTGTGTACAACTCTGTTCATGCAGCCATCTCTGAGAAAAGTGATGGACAAGTTCAGAGGCAAGAAAGAAGAAAAAGAAGAAACCGCTAGCTGTCAAAAACAATGTCTCCAAACTTCTTTTGGGAGACTTGATTACAAAAGGTACAATGTAAACAATTATTTTTATATACATACAGAAGGAGAGTTTATTAATACTCCCTCTTCGGTTACATGTGTAGAATGGCCACCACTTGAGTAAAATTTGGCCTACCCAGAAAGTTGGAATTTCCTATTCTGATGACAATTTATAGGCTTAAGTTAATTACTGAGATAAAAATAAATTAATACTTTTAAAACAGTTTTTATCAATTTAATCATTAAATTTATAGATCTGCAGTGAAGTTGCTCTCTGGTTTTATGAAATACCAATAAGAAACCTGACAAATTATAAACCCATTTTTTTTTTTAAAGAATATGTTTCTTTCAAATGTAATACAAATGTAATTACATGTAAACAAATGTAGTTATTATAGTATCAACCTTAAAAACCCAAGTGTATGTATCCTGTGCAAAAGTGATATTTAAGATGTTTTTACATTAGTTAAAAAATCATCTCCCTTCTTTCATTACGTATACATGTATGATATGTAAAGGTACACTTGACCTTCAAATAACATCTAGCTACTATAATTACGGTACTACTATTGAAACGAACAAGAATCAACATATTTTTACCCTTTTATTGTATATATATATGCGTCAAAAATGTAGAAATACATGTAAAAATTGAACATTTTTCATGAAATTCTTATATATATATCCATCTCCAGCGTAACCCTGGTGTGTTTTAATTTTATTTAAATTAAAGGTAGGTATATCATACTTGCAGGTCCTACTGTTTATCAAAAGGAGACTAGAAACCAGAATAGATAAGATATTCACTAAATATGATTGTTAACTTCCATTTTCATGGAAACAAAAAAAAACACATGCAGGATGGCATGTCTAGTTGTGAATAAAAATGCTACAAATCATCCAATTTACCAAAAAAGAGCAATTTCTTAGCATCAGTGATGATTATTTCAAATATGTGTAAGAAATGACCCAAGAAAATTGCAACAAGTTTCATAATATTAGGTAAAATATTTCAAACTATAAATGCTTTTTCTGACAATCAAAATACGGGGAGTGTAATACATGTAAGAGTATTTCTAAGTGATTTGATGCTTTTATCATGGTAATATTATGTAGATGTATGTAGTACTGAATAAGGTTTCTTATTCAAGGAGGTTGAACAACAATTGATGTTTAAAAGATTAAGTTAATATGTTTTACTAAAGGAGAGCCCCATGAATCTGTGTTAAATAGAGGAGTGGGGAAATGGTAGGTTCACTTAAATGGCTATATTTTTCTTAAACCTCAATGGAATTGGCAATATGATGCATATTTTTTCTCAGAATTGCATAAGCTTTCTAATTTCATCTTTTCATAGAATTTTAGTGTAAATTAAAGAGAGCAAGTCAGACAGTTTTGAATAATAATGGGAGTAACTCCCTCCTAAATTATTATTTTTTTTTAAATAAAATATGTTTAAAGATATTAATTGTTCCTCTTGAGTTGGGAATTGTAACTTATTTTAAAAAAGTGTTCATCCCACAGGTACTTAATTAATACTAAGGAAGTTTTTGTCCCATGCTTTTCCTTTATGAAAAAAGTCATTGCCCCATGCCTGTTAAATGAACTGGGTCCCATCATTGTGATAAATTTAAGGTTCTCAAAAATTATAGCTAATACAGCCTCAAAATATTAGATTTGCTCATCTGACTTATATTGGAATCATTATTATATGATTGACATTTATTAGTCAAGATTGTTTTAAAATATTTACTGAATGGCGGATCAGAGGCTAGAACCCATTAATTTCTTAAATAACATTTATTTATCATGCAGTTGTATTATGTTGGTCTCAGTGGTACTTTTATGGATATTGTGAGGTTATACTACAAACACTTAAATGTTTATTCAATAGTTATGTTACATATTAAATTTTTCCTAATACTCTACTCAACAATGCTCAATGAGCTTAAATAAAGCTCTGAATACATACCAGGTACATGTATTTTTAACCAGTGAACCCTAATGTTCAACAACTCTCTCTCTCTCTCTCTCTCTCTCTCTCTCTCTCTCTCTCTCTCTCTCCTAATGAATGATTTTGGTTTGTTTCAAAGTTAATTATGAACATAATTATATATACCGGGTATGTTCTAGCTCTTTCTCTCTCTCTCTCTCTCTCTGAAAGTTTTTGGCCATAGGTTTTAAAGGATTAATTCTGATTTTTAACTTGCAGTTACCTATATGTAGTACTTAATTATTTCTGATCGACTTCTTCTATTCATTGACAAGATGTTTTAGTAACTAAAAGCCTTGTATTTATGTTACTCATTATTTACTGAAGTTGTTGTCTTTCTGGGCAGTCATATGGTATATCATGTACATAAATTGTTGTTTGACAATACACGTATTAAAATGTACATGTAGTAGTGTGACAAGGACTATTCATAAAAGCACAATGTCTATTCTAGATGATGTAGATATACTAGCTGGCAACCTATGAAAATATGCCCCCATGTACTTCATGTATATATTAACTCATTTTATTAGCAAACAGCCGTTAGAACATGAACTAAGATGGCAAATGGATATATCCACATTAAATACTCCTAAATTAAGAACATACAAACTATCAAAGGAAAATGTTTGCCTAGAAAATAACATCTCAATGAACATTCCTAAACATATTGTTAGCTAGATCAACAATGGCACAGTTTCGGTGTGGGGTATATAGTCCTAATACTACCCCTGAAAATAGAGACTGCACAATTTCAGGGTGAACTTGTCTAGACTCAGAGTGCACATGAAAACTCTGTAGACAAAATACATGTAGAGGACACATTCCAATTTCTTCTAAAATGAACTTAGATTACAATCTCAGAAAAAAACTATATCAAATTGTTATTTTTCCAAATAATCTCTCTAATTTCTCTAGTTTCTAAATTCAAACTCTCATTTGTAATTTTCCAAGACAAGCTGCAAATTTTATTCATTCTGCATTTTAATTAAGACAAATTAAGTTCTTGCCCATGCATAAAATCATAACTTAGTGTTAACAGTGACTTATCATAGGTCCAATGGGCAGGTGTTTGATTTATGTAATTGTATACTACTCAGTTGTAAAAGATACACATGTCACAATAATAAATGATTTACTTACTTACATATAACTTAAATCATTCAACGGACTTATATAAAAATTGGTAAGACTATCTTAGATGACCAGCTCATTCAATTAAGTTATTCAAGTTTTTACAATCATCATATGGTATATGATATATATTACATCAAATTAATAATTTTTGGTAAAAATATGCTTTGCATAAAGACATTAATAATTGATAATTTTATACACATGTATAATATTTTTGGAAGAATATAAGTTGACATATTAGTTTACTTTGTAATAGGAGTAGTAAAATAATTTGACTATAACGACAGAAACGGGTCCTGAAAAAAGTCTCCACCCCCCCCCCCCCCCCCCCCCCCCAATGAGAGAATGCAACAGTGCACAGTCTATAATAGACATGATGCCAGACTATATAATGTTTTTTAAAATGTTGCCAATTGTACTAATGACAAAATTGAAATATGGATCTGTTCATATTACTTATAAATATTTCCTTAAAATGAAAACAATACAAGTGTAGTTACAAAACTGTATTTAAACTTTATCAATATAGATCAATGCATATATAGTTTTGTGAATGCAATGATTTGTATTACATTGACTATATATGATAATCTACTCTTTCAACATTTTATTACTTGCACATTCATTTTATTTATAATATCATTTTAATAACTTTTAAATATTGTGTTGAAGTCAATTACAAATAAGCTTTACATGTGCCAGCTGTGTACATGTAGCATTAAAAGTCTTTGTTGTGTTCATTATGAATTTCTCATAGATAAGTCAACTGACCAAGGAGACACATTCTGTGTATACCTAATTACTATCCCATTGTCCTAAAGCATCTACCAATTCACATGGCAGTATCTACAGGTGTCAGTCTGTGTATATTAATTAGCACCCTATTGTTCTACAAAGAATGGAGATATACACGTGTAAGACACGTGCGAGCAGATACCAGATTGAACAGAAACACGTGACACAGGTGAACTCGCTGTAGGCTAAAATTGGATGAAGAAAATAATTAAGAACATACATGTACTTACTGCTCATGATAGCAAAATTATTCCCCTCGTTTGTCTTCACTCCACTTCCGAGTTTTGGAAACTGGCTGTGAACCAGTTTATCAAGTTGCATGATAAAATGGAAATTTGGCACATACAAGGAGTGAATTGTGAATCTTTATATTAATTTTGGATTGTTTTTCATCCATTTTTAAGGTTCTGCGTTCTTATTTTTTTTTTTTTACTGGAAGTTCAGAAGCGAGAAATTTTTACCGAACACTTATCATTAAGGTCTTCCGTCTCTACGAAATCAAACACGGTTTTTATTACGTGAATGTAAACATTATTAACCAACTTTTATTCGTTACTATCAATATTAATGAATTTTTGAATTAATTAATCAGATAGCTTTTGGCATAAGATATTTATGTGGATCAATGCGACATATATCATTTTAAGTAAATTGGTAGTTTTCTTGCCAGTGAGACACCAGCGTCCCTGGTTTTGCTAAGCCCGTTACAATGCCATCCCGAAACGAAGATTATTATATTCACATTTTGCCAATCAATACAAATGTGCGTAAGTTTTAAAACACTGTTAATTATCGGGCTTCTTAACATGTATTAAACGGGATGCCACAAATTTGGGCTGATCATTCAATTAAATTATTTCGTGTAAAACCAAGTTAAATGCAATACATGCATGATTTTGAGAATCATTTTCAAGAATGAACAAGCGCTTCGGCTATAATAAAAAAAAATATAATTGGTTTCTAATTAGAACATATAAATGATAACGAATTTCAAAGCTAATGCTAAGCTGAGTATCAAACCGGCAGTGACAAAACGCGTATCATTGACCGGACGGACCCCCTTGAAAATTTAAATTTACATAAAAAAATATCGAAAATATGCCTCTGACCTCCTGGCAAACTAAAATGTCACTCCGAACCCCCCCCCCCCCCCCCACCTCCCCAAGGAAAAAAGCTGGATCGGTGCATTCCATGTCAGGCGGTGATATACATAAATGTCCCTGGTAGTACTATAAAACATCAAAAAGTAATTATTCAAATTTTGAATAAAGAACCATAACAAGGGGTGAAATACTCTATATTTTTAAGAATATATTATTCCGAAGAAAAAATTAGCTTTACTTTTATTGATTTTCAGTTTTTTTCCTTTTTAAAAAGATAGCCTTACCTTATATTTAAAAAAAAATGCTCGTACAATTAAAGCGCGAGTGGCGCAGTGGCTGCGCGGAGGGCGATGTTAGTAGCACTATTGTACTAACGTGGGATCAAATCACGCTCGCGGCACTGATTTTTCTACAAAATTTCTTCATGACTAATACAAGTTTATAATTAATCACAACTTGAGAGAAAACAAAAATCTAGACAAAAACACTGACTTGTGTGCTGTGTACACAATGACCTTCTCGATATACATGTACATGCATAACGACATGAATATTAAATATACACAGATAAACAAAGCAAATATATAGGAATTGGTGAATAATATATTTACTTATTCAGCATCACAAATAAAGCTCTATGAAATGGAGTATTTATGGCATGAATGCTAGCAGTTTGATATTATAGAAAATTATTTGTTGTACTTACATAATATAACTATAATTAAGGCGACATATTTAACATTATTTTATTAATTTGCTTATTCAACATGCGGAAGAGAGGTTATGAGATCAACAGGAAGTAATTACCTTAAAAAGCATTACAAAATAAATTCGATTTTGCAGTCAAAAATTTAAAAAATTGATATAGCTCTGATGTTTTGACGTATCTAGTTATTTAAAGTATTGTAGCTTTAGAAATTTGTATCCGTAATTATTTTGTTACAATCAAGTTTCTTTTTAATAGGATTTTGGCTATTCTCGTCGGCTTTTTTACCGATGATTACGATATCTTAAATGCTTGCATGGACAGATTGATGTTCATTATTCAGTTGTTGATTACATAATCTCCCTTCACACACGATTGACCTGAGACGATGACACAGGTAAACTAACGAAGCTACTGCTCCAGACACGTGTGTGTCTGGGGTATGTATACACATGGTACACGAGTCTGGTGAACAAAGAGGAGGTTTCACACCTCTAGACTAGTAAATTGATTTGTGTATAATTAGCTACTCGATTATTGACAGCTAACACAGAAATCAAATTAGACTGTGTAAAATAAGCATTCATTAGCTAATACACGGGTATAGTCCGTCAATCAGTGGTCAAAGAATCATGCATGAGACTATCAAAAAGAAACTAATGTTCAAAATATGCCTTAATTGTTACTTATCTTTTAAAAAATGACAAAACTCACAATTCAGCAATTTAAACCTTGTTTAAAAAATGCAATCAAGTAATAATGAAGTAATAATTTCGGAAGTAATTACGACCCTGGTCTTAATATCTTGTCCAATAAAGAACACCTTTCTTTCGAGCGCTATAGTCAGCAATTTAACTCCAAATAGCTTAATTAAATTGTTATACTGACACTGAATCATTATTAAAACTGAAAGAAACTTTAACATATCTTGACAAAGGATGTAAATACGTGTAAAATAAAATTCCATTATCGTATTTTCAAAGAAGTTACGAAACACACTTCATCATGCGGCCATCTTGGACTTTCTCCTTGATCCGTTAATAATCCCTCGATTGTTTGTTAAAATGTGCATGCTATTTTGATTGTATTTTGATTGTTATAAGTCCGAAATCAATATTAAAATGAATAATCGGGCAATATTGATGTAATTTCGGGCAGGTAGCATCGTTTTTGACCCCCCCCCCCAAATTAAAAAACGATGCTACCTGCCTGAAATTACATCTCAGACTCATCCAAAAAATCTTGACAAGCAAACAAAAAAAAATAAAAAAAATAAAGGGGACATTGAAAATCTTCTATATCTTTATCCGTGGGGGAGGGCGGGAGCTGGCGTGGTATATATCTGTTACTTCAATTTCACTCTTAATTTCCTTAATTAATACTTACATACTCCCCCAAAAATGAGAGGGGGGGGAGGCTCCATGATAATTAAATTTTTTATATGTAAACATGGTAAATGCAAGCCCCCCCCCCCCCACCCCCCCACGACTGATGCTTCGTGCCTGAATTTTATGTCTCATACGAGGAATAGACCCCCACGTCACCTTTTACAAAACATATAAATTTATCAATATCATTATTAATGTCATGAAAAAACATCCGAAAAATGTTTAAAAAATAGGTTTCTTATAACAATAGTGCCTTGATTGATTGTCAATTTGCTACATAGAATACACATGTGATGCAAAATGTGTCACAATTATTTGACTAAATTCATGAAGCAAACGTTAACAAGTTTCCGAATTCGGCATTTTTGTTCGATAAAATATGGGTTTAAACTCAAACAACAGTATATTTAGTCATTCAGTGTTGATAAGGAAATTAAAAAAAAAAAATGTTCAGATATCGAAAAAGCAACGCAAGAAAACAAACAGTTATCATACGATATTCTTGTTTCTCATAATTATTATAGTAGTTGACCCCGTGACGCCACAGTTCATCCCGCGCCAAATCGGCTTGATTAAAAATCGTTCTGAAGGTGTGAAATCGGGTTTTCCCCAAATATCTCGAAAAGTACTTATGCGACCGCAGTAAAATTTTCAGGATTTTTTACACATAGATCTCCATTATATCAAAAATTGACCGCACTATACATGTAGGTAGTCTAGATACCGTTTGTCCCTGGTATACTTTAAAGCAGTACTTAAGCAAGCAAATAATGAGAGAGAGAGAGAGAGAGAGAGAGAGAGAGAGATTTTTCAAAAAATGAAACATTTGGAAAATGATTAATTCATTTATAATTTAATTTATAGGGAAATAATATTGTAACCAGTAAATTGAATTTTAAACAAAAATTTCACTTTTGTGTTATCCTAGAACCGTACATCGCGGATTTAATTACAGGTAACAAGTCTTAAACATCCGGGGATATAATTACATGTATATACAATACGAACCACCGAGGGGTAAGAATATTAATCAAGGTGACAGTCTGGCAATTTATAATTACGGGTTGATGTTTGCAACATTGCCACCTTTGGTCTTCTGTACTATGTATGTGCATGTATTTTTAAAATACACTTATTTGATCTACTGTTTGCAGGTAATATACACAAGTACAGAAACTCGCTCAAGCTGAGCTCGGTGCAACCAACCTATAGAAATAGCGTTTGTTAAATTTATCATGTAAACTTAGCGACAATTTGAAGTCTTGTTACCTTCTTACATGTATCAAAACAACAACAATCACATTGAAAAAAAAAACCAAACAGTCTCACTTTAATGACTTAATTAAACTACAAAACTTGATACAGTTATTTTAGCATGATTTTGAAGTCAATATAAAACATTTTTTTCCCAATATTTTACTCTCTTTTATTTAAAAAAAATCCGTTCAATGGGTAACAATGCGGCGTAGACAATCGCCGTTATTGACGATGTGGTGATGTGGTTCTTGTTCTGTGCACCTGACTCCATGAAACATGATATGAGATTGTCTTAGTATTCCGAATTCTTTTAAAGGGGGGGGGGGGGGTATTTAACAATCGGGTTCGTAATTCAACATAATTATTACACTCCAAGATGGAAACTAGGAACATCACTGGGAACATTAGTCTGATCATCAGAGTTGAGAAATGACTACATGAAGTTTATGAGCATTAGATATGAAAAAACGTCATCATTGGGTAAACATTTGGTTGCTTACAATCTGCATAAGGTATTTTTTAAGCGTTGCATTAGTACTGCACAGCAACAAAGGTCATTCTTATCTGCTGAGGTAAAGAACCGCACCTGTTAAACGCTCACCATCTATACATCATTGTGCCAAATATTCATCTCTTTTCGGGATGGATTTTTTATACACTGATTTTAGGTGGGAAGTGCCTATGGTAATTACAAGAAAGAGCTATATAATATGTAATGAAATTATAAGTTCTTAAGAGATAGATAACAAGAAAGTCTAATTATATGGATTAAAAATGAAGAACCAAATAATAACTATTAATTGAGGATTAGAATCTGCATTTTATAGCAAACATAACCTACAGTATTTGGGAAAATCAACACAATGCATTCTCACATGCCTTTAAAAGATTAATATCAGATGAAAACATGAAATGTTTGTACAGTTCTTGATCCAATCAATTACTATGAGACAGAGTTTAATGTTATGTGCAAATTAAGGTGAAATAGCAAAAGAAAATAATTTATTATGAGAAATCATGAGAAAAATATCTGTGATATATGGGAACATTTATCCTATGTGAAAAATCATGGGATATATCCCATTTTCTTTATTTTGTGGGATTTTTTGTCCTATATGGGAGAATTAATCCCACCTTTTAACAATTATGGGATTTTTTCTCCCACATGGGACGATTTATCCCACAGTACTTTTTCTCCCATGGGATTTTGGTGGGGTTTGAGATGGGATGAAAAATCCCACCAAAATCCCATGGGATTTTGATATTTGAGAGACAATTATAAGAAAACTAGAGCAATGTGTACATTCATGCTGACATGATAGGATCAAAGTAAAATGTCCCACTAAGATATATAAACAAAAGTAAGCTATGTCCAACGGAAATGGTAGCGAAAAGCCCGGACCATGTCATGTCCGGACTTAAATGTCGCACTGTTATGTATATACTGTATTGACAAAAGTTTTACAAAATTAAGTAGTTGCTTTATTGCAAAAAGTACATCTTCACAAGTGGCTGTAAAGCTGTAATATAATAGCTTTCCGGAATCAACCAATTTCACAAAGTGAGTCTGTATTGAATCAACATTCAGGACTTCATACCCATATCCCGTAATAACTGCTTGAAATTTAAAAAAAATAAATGCCAATTTTCACCTGCATGATAGGCTTTTTTCCCTTTATGTTGCGGACAATGCAAAATGAAACATTTTTAAAAATAATTTATACACATTTTAATTTCACGACAGTTAACCTAGTCTTTGGAATTTTTATTTTTAAAGGGGGTGTCGCTTCTTATGTCTCATAATAATCAAGATCTTAAAACCAATGACTTTTTTTTCTTATTGATAACTTTCAAAAAATAATACTTTCTCAGCAGAGATAATATGGTTATAGACCTACCTTATGTATTTTTTTTATATTTATTCCGTCCCTATTCCGGCGATTATATAGCATGCCTTTACCTGCAGCTAGCCTTTTTCTATCGGTGACGTCACTGTTTCCATATATGGTCATGTCAAAATTCGACAAACTTGTAGACTTTACATTTGTTGATTTGCAACATGTCAGCCATGATATTTCAGGAAACGGAATTACAAATGCAGAGACTACAGATGGAAAGTGTGTATTATAGTGGCAGGTTACATGGAAATAACCAACAGCATTTAACAGCAGCAATTAGCATCTGTAGGAAAAATTAGTGGAAGGCCTGCGGGGTTAACACTAAAGTGTTTATTCCTGAGTTTTATAGGTTACACGATCAGAATTACACATATTCATACTCAGACTCACACACCAACACGATTAGATATTCGGATTAACAAGTTTACATGTCTGGATTTTTGAACACGATTACCCTCCATACATATAATCCTTGAATGTAGAGCCTTGGAAGTGAACTCCATATTTATTTTACTTTTTCAATCAGATCTCCTCTGTTTTTGATGTTACTTATTTCTCTTTACAAACGGATTTTAATTGTTCGCCATACTTTTCTATAATATTAAGGTCCGGTGATTGGGATGGCCAATTTAATGATTTGATATTGTTTTGTTCTTTCCATCGTTTTGTTTCGTTTGAAGTATATATGGGAGCATTGTCTTCTTGGAATAAATAATCGTTGTTAGGGAAATGCCGAGCTAAAACCGGCCACAAATTTTCATCTAAAATGTCGATATATTTGGGAATTTATATTGCCCTCAACTTGAGTAAATGTTCCGATCCCATTATAGGAAATACAACCCCAAGCATGGCAGAAAACTTACGGTTGCCTCGTAGCCCCAGGCACTCCGGTAGCCAGACTTCGTCAGCTCTCCTCCAAACACATACTCGTTCATTTTGGTCAGCAACTTGCGTTTCGTCACTAAAAATTACTTTTTTCCAGTGTCTTTCCAAAGTCTATCCAAGTTTTGATCTACACCAATTTATCCGACGACTTTATTCTCTTTCCGAATTGTTAATGTTTTACGAGTTTTCCTCCTTGTATAGCCAGAAAAACGTAATCTTCTTCTAACAGTTCGGCTAGAAACAGAAGAGGGTAATACATGTACATTGTTTGCTTCGTTCGTTATTTCTGCTAAAATTTGTCATCCGTCCGTTTTAACACAGCGTAAAATTTTCCTATCCCCCCTTTCATCCGTTTTTCGAGGCCGTCCGCTTCGAGGTAAATTTTCGATGTTTCCACTTCGATTAAAACGAAGAAACTTACTAATGCACGATTGACCTACTCCAATAATGTCAGCAAGTTCCATCTCGACGTAAAGAAATAACCAACTGTTTCTGTAGTGTTGACATTTCTTTTCGTCTTTCGGCCTTGTTTTAGCAGACGATGTTTACAGTTTAGAAAGGTCAGGGTCATTTGACGTCATGTATAAATAATTAGCTCTATCAAAAGGCTATGATTTAATTTGTTTTTCTCTGGCTACGTCATAAAGACCAAAACTTTAAAAAAAACTCAGACATTTGTAAGAATGAAAATACGGCGGCCATTTTGATGACTCACTTATGGCCATATACTGTAAACTGTAAAGTTTGAATTTCCTCTGTTCTTTTATCTCATAATATCTCGTTTACAATAGTTCTGAAATATGTAAGGAATAAGGAATTATTCTTTAAGCATTATTAGGTTATAATTTTGGTTGGTGCATGATCGAAGGGCTTTATGATAGATTTGATCACGCCCCGACCGAAATTATCACCTCATAATATTCAAAGAATGATTCCTTATTACTTATATTTATAATTTTACGTACGATTAAATTTTTAAATATAATTAAGCAAACCTCGCTGGCGGCTCAATTTGGAGTCACTTGAAGTTGTTGGTTATATAGTACAGAATCGATATGTAGTGTTATCACAGGCAAAGACACTGGAAAATGTAAATATAAAATTGTATACTTCGAAGCTTTCATAAAACCGTAGGCCTTAACGGTCACATGAGTAGCATATAACACATACACAAACTTTTCGAGGATTCTCATATATGCTTTTAATTAGGTTTCATTCTGGAGTAGAAAAATTATAAATTTGTAATTACAACCACCTTCCTGCCTGAAATCTTTCAAAAAGAACTATGAAACCTATAATTTTGGCGTTAAAGATCTGGTCTACAAAATCATAATTTCAGTTTCCTTTCAGGTGTGTGGGAGTGAAAAAGATAATTTTTAAACACTATGTGCATTAACACTTATACATCCATTTTGGCACAGCCCTAGATGCAAAAACCCATACTCCAGGGGACATGAAATTTTAGTAGAGGACTTCTGGTAAACATAATCACTGTCGTGTATCCGCGCCGGTAGTGATACAGTTGTGATACAGTTGGATAAAGTAAAAATGGCGACTCCGTTTGTTTCTTGATAAGTTTTTGTGTTATTTAAGGCTTACATTGTTTACTTTTACATTAAAAAGATCGTCAAATCTATTTAAAACATATTAAATCTTCAAAGTTCTACGAAGTTTATGTTAAAATTATGTAAATAAGCAGTTTATGTCGATTAATTTTGAACAACGGAACAGGTTTGGATGACCTTGTTTTTCAAAATAGGAACGGTTTGGATACGCATCTGATACGGTTTGGATGTGGTTAATATGTTGTTATCCCTAAATATTTACATTTTCCAGTGTCTTTGCCTGTGATAACACTACGTATCGGTTTTGTACTATATAACCCATAATACAAATAACTCCAAATCGAGGCGCCAGCGTAGTTTGCTTATTTATATTTAAATATTTAATCGTACGATGGCTTAAAATTATATGAATATAAGTAATAAGGAATCATTCTTTGAATATTATGAGATGATAATTTCGGTCAGGGTGTGATCATATCTATCATAAAGCCCTTCGGGCTTTACTGGATTTGATCACACCCGACCAAAATTATCACCTCATAATACTCAAAGAATGATTCTTTATTCCTTAAAAAGAACAGAGGAGAGTGTCAGGCTTGGCACGTTTATTTATTAGCAGGCACACATATTATTCAGAATGCTCTGGATTTACCGGGAAGAGTTATCTTCCATGAAACATAAAAAAAAATATATTGGGGCACCTGCAAACGGCCTTACAGTACTACAATGTGAGTTTTTTTAGTTATTCCCTCGCAAAGGGGATGTAGCATCGCTGCTGTGCGATATACATGCCCTCACATCATGCTTTCAATATTATGGAGATCGTCATGTGATAGACATATGAAGTCACATTGTTTAAAAAATAAACATACAAGATTATAAACATTATTTCAGAATAACTAAAAATACACATCATACAGTCGCTTGCCATAAATAGTATTAGATAGTTGTCTGTTAAGGTGTTTATAAGATGCATTGCTTTTTAGGTTAAAAGTGAAAAACTTTTTTTACATTGTTTTATATAGTTTTATTGTGTTCCTCAAGTTTTAACACATATTTTCTTTATAATTTAAAATTAAAGAAAGTATTCTTTTGAGATGTTAGTTAAAAAAATATAAATAATAAAAAATATATAACTATATCTACATTTTCATTTTTTTTTCATGTGATAACACAAACGTATCAAATTTGTATACTATATTCGGTCAAATAAATTCAAATGACGTGTAATTGAGGTGCAAGTGGGTTTGCTTATTTGTATTCAAATATTTAACCGTACATTAAATTAAAGTAGATCCAGTGTTCTGTGATGTCACACTTTTTTGTAAAACTTTAAATTCTTTAAAAATTGTGCAAGATAGTTTTATTTATTTTATGTGAATATAATCACATGGATGTAATTCGAATTATTGGTAGGTTCAAGATATTTTCGCACTTAATTTTATACTAAATTTCCAAAGTTTTATATATTTTATCTATGCAAAGGGGAAATAACTCTTTTTCTGACTTTTCTCTCAGTTGTATGTCTAAATGCTGTAGTTTTTCTTATTCCAACGATTAATTTTAAAAGATTTTTGTAATTTTAGTTTTCTGATAAAGTTGACATTGAAATTAAACAAGAAAAACAAATTTCTGCCAATAAGATTTTACTTTTAACAAAAAAAAAAATACATTTTTCTTATGCTAAAATATGCTTTAGTTTATGTTTATCTGGCATCTCAAAAAGTGTGATGACATGTATATTTTTTCTAACAATTGATGACATTTAAGTCTATTAAGTCGAAATCAGTTCGGTTTTTCAACTTTCCTAAGAGAATTTTACGAGTATGGAGCTACCTTAATATAAGTAATATGGAATCATTGTTTGGATACTGTGAGGTGATAATTTCACTCCGGGCTTTATTGGATTTGACCACGCCCCGACCAAAATTATCAATTTTGTACTAAATATACCATTTTATCAGAAGTAAAAAAACATGCTTGTCTACAAAAATGAACTTAGTCATCCAGTTTTAGTCCCCTTCGAACATGTGGAAGTATTTTGTTTTCATGACGTTTATGAAACTGTCGGACAGAAAGAAAAATTCACCGTATGTATATTAAGTTCTTTTGATCTTTTGCATGCTGTGTAATTGAATGGTCAACTATCTTTTAAAAAGATGTATCTTCGATTTCACACCAATAAAATGCAAACTGCTCCTTTATGTCTAAAATATAATAAAATGCTATATCTATAAACTTTATTCAAACCGTACCATTTGCACAATTTATATTTTAGCATCCAAACCGGAATAATTTAATTATCCAAACCGTACTACTTCTTTGGCAGGTGCATGAAGTTATTGCTATTTTTATACATATTGATGTATTAAAAAGATATTGAAATGATTTCATTTTGTTAGTGTAGTGTTTTAAATTAGTTTTGGCTGCTTCAGATTTTTAGTAGGTGTTATATTATCTACGTTATCTCGAAATAGATCTTGGTTTATGCGTTTAAATGCCACGTTAACGATTGATATTCCTATAAAGAGGTCGTTATTATTTACGATGAACAAAATTAACGCACACTTTTTTCAACTGCAAAACCTTCAGAAAAATATAAATGATTATTACGATATTTTAATTAATATTTACCTCGTTGTCGATAGAAAAAAGGACACAACACTCATTGTTTTTGAAATGGATACGCCATTTTCACGTTATCCAAACATGTCTCTACCGGCGCGGATACACGACAGTGATAATTATGAAGTCAGTTTTTCATACAGATGTCCGAGAATAGAGAAGAAGAATTTTAAACATTATATGCCTAAACACTATATTGCCCCCCCCCCCCCCCACCATGTCCTAAAGCCCTGACCCAGGGGCCATGAATTTCACAATTTAGGTAGAGGAGTTAGTGGACATCAAAACCATGTGTTCAGTTTTTTGCCCACATGTGTGGGAGTAAAGAAGATGATTTTTTAAGATTTAATATATTTTTACTATATGGCCATATTGGCCCCACCCTAGAGCCTGAACCCTTAAAACATGGGTCATGAATTTTCACAATTTCGGTAGAGGGCTTCATTGACATTATAACCTGGCATTTATTTCTTATCAAATATATATGGGAGTAGAGAAAAAGATTTTCTAAGATTTAATACAGCCATATTGGCCCACCCTAAAGCCTGAACCCCCGATCCAGGGGCCATGAATTTCACAATTTTGGCAGAGGGCTTCGTGGACATCATAATTATCTATTTAATTTTTAACAAATATATATGAGAGTAGAGAAGATGATTTTCTAAGATTTAATACATTTTTACACATAATACATCATAACCATGCAACCAGATTTTCCTCACATGTATGGGAGTAGAGAAGAAGATTTCTAAAAAATTGTCTTATTTTTATTTGCATAGTTTGCCCCACCTGTGGTGCCCTTGGGGTGGTAGAGCCATACAATTCTCAATTTAGATTCCTCTTATCTTAGAGATGCCTCACACCAAAAATGGTAACAATTAGCCTTGTAGTTTTTTAAGAAGAAGTTAAAAATGTAAAATTGTTAACGCAAGACGGACGCAAACGGATAGATCTCAGGTGACCTTAAAATACAAACCGGTAGGGGACGTGTATTGCTTATGCAGTACTCTCTTGTTTACTTCATATAGGAAACCAGATGGAGCAATAATTGGAAAACGAGTTAAACTTCTTTTCTGATGCCAATGATCTGTAATCACTGTCGAAAGAAAAAGTTCAATTTTATGTCCCACAGTAAATAACTTAATTAGATGTCACATCAATAGCGTAACGTTAATTGTGTTTTTATTTTGTTGTATTTTAAACCCAATTGCGTACAAACAATGGATACGCCCACTCTGGATATACCGGTATAACTAAATAGGCATTTGGGA